>JAPPVO010000031.1:99690985-100290800 GCA_030407325.1 Camellia japonica
CATTGGATTCACCTCATAGCTTAGTTTTTATTCCACCCCTCATCTCATATACCTTATTCCACCTTTTTTTGCATGCCATTGGAAATCTAAAAGTTGGCTAAAATTTTTTTCTTTTTTCTTGTTGTTATCACAACAATATTCCTAGCAGCAAAGATGCAATGGATGATGCTTGATTGGAAACCAAGGTGCCTTGACATGCTCACCAACCCATTGGTTTTTGATTTTTGTGGGTAGTTGTATACCTATCACCACTCGATGGCACCGCCGCCATTACTACCACTACCTCATCTTATAGATAATGATGATGATGAAGCAATAACAGTAGCAAGCCAGGAGAAAGAGCCTTAGAGGAGGAGGAGAAAGAAAAAAGGAAAAAAAAAAAAGAGAAAAATCTTATTTTTAGCCAATTTTTGGAGCTCTGGTGGCATGCAAAAGAGGTGGAATAAGGCGTATGATATAGCTATTTTGGTTTTAGACCCGACCCATTTGATATTCTGGACTAGGGTTTCATGGTTCTGTATTGTTGTTCTTATCTTATTCCTCTTTTCCCTCATTGAGTTTGGCTATTGGTATTGGTTGCGTTTGGAAAAGGTTGGTAGCTTGGTTTTCAAACTTTTGTTGCCCAAAATTTTACTCCTCCGCTCGAGCGTCACTTCTTGCACTCAAGCGGGCTTTGTGAATTATTAGTACTTTTGCAGGTTCGCAAAACTACTGGGATTCTACGCTCGAGTGGTGCAGTCTCGGCTCAAGCGATTCTTCTTGAGCTCAAGCGTCGGTCTGTTGTCTGTAAAACTTGTGGGAGTGTGTAATCTACGCTCGAGCGTCACGTCTTGCGCTCGAGCGGACTATGCGTATATCAGTTCGTAATCATGCCATTTTACATCAATTTTTCACCATACTCTCTCTCTCTCAAACATTTCAAAACCCTAAGTTGAGACGCTCTCTCTCTAGAACTTATACTGTCTCTCTACAAATACACCAAGATCAACCCATTTCTCCACCCTACTTCCTTTGTTAAAAAGATAGAGCTCACCTAGAGCTTCATTCTCATCCGAATAGAGTTGGGTTTCGGCATCATGCGAGTTTCACCCGTGTCCATCTCATCTTCTAGCTTCGAGATAGAGGTTTTCTACACTCTTTTAATGACTCTTTAGCTATTTGTTTTTCATAAACAATCTTGTGGTTTTAGAGGATTTTGAACAAATCTAAGATTTTAGTTTAAAATCAAAAGAGAAGTTTTCAAATGGTTGTATGGAAAATGGTTGTGGAACTGAAAATAAGGTTGAGTTATGAATAAATTGTTGATTTTAACCCTTGGATTGGATTTTGGAAGAAAAGGGGTTGTGCCCTAAATGTGCTAAATATTTATTTTGTATAAATAAATAGAATTGATGTTAGAAATGTGAAATTGGATGGGAATTAAAATGGATGGTGGAGTTGGATATGCATTACGGCTCACATCTTGAATTTTGGAAAGTTTATCTGTATTGGAGATTTTATATATGTTTAGAAATATCTATTTTGGGCTATCGGTGGAGGATAGTTATGATTGTTATAGAAATTGCATGAAGATTAGGTGAATTGAAACTAATTTCCCATCCATGTGCATTGAACATTTATTGCTTATTTAATACATTGTAAATGTATATAATTTTGAGAAAAAATAGGTGAATGTTGGAAAGAGGTGTGTATCACCAAATTAAGTTGGCTTGTGTATCGAGAGTGAAAGTCCTAAAAAATGCGCATATACATGGGTGCTGATTCTCGCGGACGAAATATCCATAAAATGGCAATAGTAGTGCTTGTATAGGCTACGTTTGTATGGGTGTCGTTTGACAGTTTTCTGTGAATGAAATATCCATGAAAGGTTACACTGGTTTGAGAATTTCCCCTTGTTTCCTATGTAAAAAACATGATTGAGAATTGTGATATAATTTTAGCATGGCATGACTTTGAGAAACAAATGTAAATCGTTCTGACATAGGCATTGCATATGTATTTCACCTTTATATCTTTGTTATGATTCATATATTGTGTTAAATTATTTCAACTGAGCTTTGGTTCACCCTATATGGGAAAACCATTTTCAGGTGCTGGTGAGATGCCTCTGCCAAGGCAGTAGCTTGGGGGAAGTGAAGCAAAGGCTCATTTTGTTTTCTTATTATTATTTTGTACAAACCTAGGGCTTTATATGTATTGGATTTAAATCCATTTTGTTGTAACCAAGCAAAACCTTGGAAAGTTGAAGCCTTCAACACATTTCAATCATTTGTTTAACTTCTATTTCATATTTTGTTGTTGGCACATGCTATAAATTCAAGGTTGGGACTTATGAATGTATATCAGCATTTATCACTGCTCTTGTAAAACTGCATCATATATAATGGAAGGATGTTATACTCTGATTTATATTGTCATTTAATTATCGTTTATGGATGGTTTATTGTATTTATTTCGGAGCGTTACATATGAGGGGTGGAATGAAAACTAGGTCATGATGTGAATCCAATTACGTGAAAATAAGGCAAAACGAAGTTATGACAAGGGAAACACAAGGGCTTGAACATGTGTGTTTGAATTTGAATATTTTGCCCAAAGAGAAAAAAAAAATTTGGCCAACTTTCAAAGCTCTGACAACACACAAAAAGATGTGGAACAAGACGTATGACGGGTGGAATGAAAACTAGGTCATGAGGTGAATCTAACGATACAAAAATGAGGGGAAATGGAGTTACGACGAGGGAGATAAAATGGCTTGAACATGTGGGTTAGAATTTGAAAATTTTGCCCAAAGAGAACAAAAAATTTGGCCAACTTCAAAGCTCCACCAACAAGCAAAAAGAGATAAAACAAGGCGTATGAGGAGTGAAATAAAAACTAGGCCATGAGTTGAATCTAACGACGTAAAAATGAGGCAAAACGGAGTTACAACGAGGGAAATACAAAAGTTTGAACATGTGAGTTTGAATCTGAAAGAAGGAAGAAGATGAAGTGAGACGGAGATGGATGGAGGGTTCACTTTGAAACACGAATGAAACTCCAGGGTTTCATTTGTCGAAATTGAAACTCTGGGGTTCAAATTGAAAAACACGCAAAACTCTGGAATTTTTTTGTAATTAACCCGGAAAGCAAAATTGTGCCAAAAATTATATATTTATGTTTAAAATTATTGCCAATTAAAACTATCTAATACTGGGTCACCTTATAATGTAGGCCTTCTTGTACCCCTACCTTGCACTTGATCTAAAAAATTGATTGGTTAATTGGTAAAAACGATTGATAACAATCAATTTAAAATATCCCACTTTATGAGGTTGTGACAAGTATGAGTTAGTTTGAGAGTATTAATATTGGATTAAACACAAAACTAATTTAGAAGCCATATTATACAATAAAGCTGACTATTTGAACATTTAAAGGAGTTAATTTAGAAACAAAAATTAGTGATATTAATGATATTAAGAAAATGTTTAATTAACGAATCATTTTAAGACATTTCTTTTTTTGCTTTTAAATAATTCAAAAATTTTAATAATTCATATTGAGGATGGGGAGCTCTCACATCCCTACTCATTATAAACTCCATTTTCTTTAATATTTATATATTATATAAGCAAAATGGAATTTTTAATGAGAAGAAATATTAGAACTCCAGTACTCAATTTAAATTTCGTAATTTTTCAATTAAAAAAATAATTAATAAATCACACACTCAAATACTTTCTTTTTTAAACAAAAAAAAAAATGCATTTTTCATTCCTAAAATCATTCATTTCTTACAATCAAACAAATAAGGAGTTTCCTAAATTAAAAAATAATAATTAATAAATCATACACTCAACTCAAGGAGTTTTTCAAGTAAAAAATAATAATTACTAAATCACATTCTCAAAAAATATTTCGTCCTAAAATATTTTAAATTCTTCACCATAAAGTACAAAATGATTAATATAATTAAAATTTCGCAACATATATATATATTTTCACCATGGCCATTACTACTTAACGGACATATCAAAACTCATTATTTTGATATGTAAAAAAAATAATTAATAAATCTCATTCTCAAAAAAAACATTAATAAATAAATAAATAAAATAAACATTTTGAATACATCAAGATTAGATGCATCTAAAAAGTTTAAAAAAAAAATTAACCAAAATATGAAGAAAAAAAAATATACTAAAAACAAATGAAAACTCGAACAAAAATGCACACATATTTTTGTTTGAAATTTTATTTATTTTTAGTATTTTTAATATTTAAGTCAATTTTTATTTTTTATTTTTAGATGCATCTTAATTTAGTATATCTATAAAGTACCCAAAAAAATTACTATAATTATATTAAAAATTCGTTAATTTATTAAAAATTAATTACTATAATTTATTAATTACTATAATTTATTAAAAATTACTATAATTTACTATAATTTACTATAATTACTATAAAAATTACTATAAAAATTACTATAAAAATTAATTACTATAAAAATTACTATAAAAATTACATTAATTACTATAATTTATTAAAAATTACTATAATTATATTAAAAATTACTACAATATATTAAAAATTCATTAAAAATAAATGAAAACTCATGTAAAAAAAGTTTTGAAAAATCAAATCAAACAGACACATACATTTGGAAATATATATCTAAATGTGGTAATTACTATAATTATTGAGATTTAAGAAAAGAAGAAAAGAAAAAAGAAGATATGTGTTGCTATTTTTAGAATTACATTTTAAAATAGGCCTTTTAAATTTGTAAAATATTTTGAGATTTTGCTTTGTTTTGTTTTTGTTTTTTTGTTTTTTTTTTGAAAATATATTGTGAGAAAAAAAATCCTTTTATTAAAAAAATACTAAAACCAGTTAATAAAATTAGGTAACATTTTTTCAGAAATTATTTTTAAATTTGTTTTTGTTTGGTTAGAATTCTTAGAAATTATTTTTAAATGGGTTTTCGTTTATCTTCATTTATTTATTTTTTCCTTCATATTTTAGTCAAAAAATTTTTTATTTATTTTATAGATATATCAAGACTAAATACATCTAAAAAAGTTTAAAAAAAAAAAACAAAAAAACTAAATATGAATTTTTTTTTTTTACTAAAAACAAATGAAAACTCTAACAAAAATGTATATAGATTCTTGTTTGAATTTTCGTTTGTTTTTAATATTTTTATTTTATTTTTTAGATGCATCTTAATTAAATATACTTAAAAATTATAAATTATTAAGTAAAATGTATATAAAAAAATCATTAGAAATAAATGAAAACTCATTTAAAAACAATTTCAAAAAGGGTTTGATTTCTCTCATGTTCACAATCCAATTTGAGAGAGCATTTGGATTTAGTGGGTCTATTGTGAGCCTAATCTCGATGATTCAAACCGTTCACTTTTTTGTACTCGTTGAGAAGAATATTCATATAAAAAATCAAGATGATTGGACTTTGGTAATTATATATTTGAATCACATTTATCCTAAAAAAATGGACAACAAATATAATTTTAAGAATAACCGTTCATTTTTTAGAGACAGATGTGATTCAAATATATAATTATCGAAATTCAATTATCTTGATTTTTTACATGAATATTTCTCTTAATGAATTCTAAAAAATGAACAGTTTAAATTATAACGATTCCGATTTAGACTTGACCCGTTTATTGTTTTGGATTCGGGATGTCTTGTCTTGTTCCTTATTCATCTTGTACTTCGTTGAGTTTAGCTATTGGAGTATCATTGTCATATTTGGAACAGGTTGGTAGCTTCTTTTTCAAAACAAATTATGCACAAATTTTTGCTTGTTCGCTCAAGCAAACTTTCTTACGCTCGAGCGAACTTTGAGAATTTTCAGTACTTTTATAGGCCTGCAAAACTACTAGGAGTATGGCATTCTTCCCTCAAGCAGTGTTTCTTATGCTCGAGCAGTCTTTGTGCTCGAGCGATCTTTTGGAACTCTCAGTACTTTTGCAGGCTTGTAAAAGTACTGGGATCTGCAAAAGTACTAGGAGGGTGGTGTTCTTCACTTGAGCGGTCGCTTTGTTCACTTGAACAGTCTCACTTGTTGTGTCTGGTCACTTGAGCGACCATTCCTACGCTCGAACGGTCTGTGCGTATATCAGTCCGTAAAATCAAATGTTTGGATCACTATTTCACATCTCTCTCTCTCTCTCTAAACACTCCAAATTCTCAAATCTTCTTTCTCTCTCTAGTTCTTGAACATTTGGCCCAAATACATCTTGATCCATCAATTTCTACACCATAGTCCCTTTATTAAAAAGAGGGAGCACGTTGAGGGCTTCGTTCTAATCGGAGAAGTTCATGTTTTCGGCTCCGTCAAGTTCTACCCATCTTTCTTTTGAGTCTTCTTCTTTGAGGTAGGGATTACTTTAACTATTTTTATGATTTTTAACTTAGTTATTTGGTTTTCTAAACAAGGTAGTGATTTAGGGGTTTTTGGATAAAACCTAGGGTTTTGGTTTTGAAATTAAAAGAGGGGTTTTCAAAATGAGTTCTTATATATGATTGTGGGTTTGTAAAAATAGTTAGGTTGTGATAAATGGTGAATTTTATCCACATAAATTGATTTTTAAGGAAATGAGGTTTTTGCCCTAAATTGTGGGAATTTGATTTTTGTAAAGAAGAATTGGAATTGACGTGTGTAAGGCCCCGATTTCTATACCCAAATGATGATACGATAACCATGGTTCTTTAAAATAAAACTGAAAATAAATCCCCACACTTGCATTACATGATACAAAATAGTCTTCAAGCGATAATACATTCACTTCAAATCAAAATAAGATAAACAAATAGATACCCCCAAGGATTTCCAAGTTTTCAAGGCTTAGGCCTGGTTACACAAAATGGTTATTTCAACCCACACAAATACAGCCCTTGGCTTACAAACAGAGTTACAGCAAAATGAGAGCCTTGTGCTCTCAACACATATTTCCCCACCTTTAGTTAGGCGGGATCACCACATCTTTTCCTACACAAAAATCCTGTAGGGTGAGCATAAAACCCAGTAAAAAATCCTTAACAAAGTATATACATTTTATAAAAGTCTCAAGATATGAAATGCACATGTTATGCTATGCCCCTTTTTGAAAGTAAATCACATTTTCATCTTTTGAAGACCATCATGCTCAATGATGTCATGCAATTTCAATTGTTCAAAACTTAACAATTTATTTCAAGGGCGGTAAATACGACTCTGGTAATCCCTAGGTCGGTGTCTGCAAGTAGACTATACAAGTACTACCAAATTGTCTTTTTTACCGGTATTAACCGGAAGGCTCGACACCTATCCACGCGGGTTTTCGGTCTTTCACCCTGAACTCTCAGGCCAACTTATTCAATATCATCTACACCACCTATCAAGATTTACCAATGTATTTACCCCAAAACCATTCCATGAAAACTTGTTTCTCAACATTCTTTTCTCAATACAAGTTTTCAAATCAACTTTCAAAGTTTAATGTAATCAAATGAATTGATATGCCAATTTCACAAGATAAATATAAATACTTTTATTCCGATTCATCATTCAAGGAATAACACAATTCCCTCTTCTCAAGTATCCTCAACAATTAGTCATTTCAAGACTATTTCAATGTTTTGAACAATAATTTTCAAAATGAACAACAATTCTCATATTTCATGAAATTCATCATTTATATAAATATAAATAAGAAATTTTTCAAACATCCATTTATTTTGACACACAAAATAAATATAACAATATCATTCATGGATTTTCAATCTCTTTTAAAAATCTCCAATTTCTAGGTTTTCTCACCAAAACTATACAACTCAAATCTTTTAAAAGAAAATTTTCCAAAATCATCTTTTCTTCAATCAACGAAGATCAAAACCCATAAGATCATTTTAAAGAAACAAGAGACAAACCCACTTTCAAAATCACTTAACTTCTTGAATCAACAATCAATTTTCAAAGCTATCGAAGGATGATTTCGAAAATCATCTAGATCTTTGCAAAATATATATATATATATATATATAACTCTAAGAAATTCTTTACCCCAAGTATTGAAGAAGAATTGAGACGAAACCCCAAAATCAACGATGCCTAAACTCGATCTCCACCGCACACAACGAACCCTCGAGATGATAGCCAACTTTGATGAAGAACTTAGGTCTAAATCCCAATGGATTTGGAGAAATCAAAAAGAAGAAGATGACTTCTAGAGAGAGAAGCTCTAGATCTGAAATTTTGGAGAGTTTTAGAGAGAGAGAGAGAGAGAGAGAGAGAGAACTAAAAAAGTGATCTGAAATATCAGATTCACGAACTGATATAACATGGTCCGCTCAAGCGTGGAAAACCCCGCTCGAGCATCAGACACAACCTCCCGCTCGAGCGCGGAAAGCTCCGCTCGAGCGTCGAATACACTTTCCCAGTACTTTTGCAGACAGATCAAACTTCTAGAACCAAACATTCTCCGCTCGACCGCATAAACGGCCGCTCGAGCAGACAAGCAACTTCGAATGCATTTTGTATTTTTGCTTCGGGGGCGCTGCCCCTCGTCCTCGCCTGGGCGCTGCCCCAGACCCGCTAAGGGGCACTGTCCCTTGGACTCCCGTAAGCTGACCGGGTAGCTCGATCCCCGACCTACTCAACAAAGTGGCAAAACATGAAAGAATTAACTTATGATAGAACTCTGCAAGGCACAATTCGGGTTGGATTCGCATCTAAAGGTTTGGAGACATTACCTGTTCCAAACACACCGCTACAAACCGATAACCAAAATAAGGGGAATACAGGGAAACTAAGATATGTAACACTGTTCAAAACCATACCAACCCAAGCCCGGAACACCACACAGAGACGGGTCAAAACCAGGATCGCTACAACGTGGGTTTTATGGAATTGGAACGATGATAATGATGATGGTGGAGTTGAATATAAATTATTACTCCTATTTAAAAATGTTGAAAATTATATCTGTGTTGAAAATTAATTATCTGCTTAGAGATATCTATTTTGGGCTATCGGTGGAGGATAGCTATGATTGTTATAGAAATTGCATGAGAATTAGATAAATTGAAACTATTTTCTCATCCATTTGGATGGAGCATTGTGGCATATTTAACACATTGAAATTGTTGTTGTTTTGAGAAAAAAAAAAATGGGTGCACTACAAGAAAAGTGGGTATATGAGACGGGACTATTTGTGACGGCACACTTGCCGTCTCAAAAAGTCACTTTTTGCGACGGCATAAAATGCCATCTCAAAAAAGCTGAGTATTTGCGACGGCACCATTTGTCGTCTCAAAAAAGCATAGCATTTGCGACGGCACAATTTGCCGTCTCAAAAAATGAGAGCATTTGCAACGGTATTTTCTACCGTCGCAAATACTCTGCTCTTTTGAGACGGCAAATTGTGCCGTCGCAAATGCTCTGCTTTTTTGAGACGGCAAATGGTGTCGTCGCAAATACTCTGCTTTTTTGAGACGGCATTTTCTACCGTCGCAAAAAGTGACTTTCGTGTTTTTTTTTTAATTTTTAGTGAATATTTTTAAAATTTTAAATATTTTTTTTAGATGCACCTTACTTAGATGTATCTAAAAAAAAATTATGAAAAAATATTTTTAAAAATTAATAAATACATAAAAATACAAAAAAAAAATGTATTGAATTATTGTATTTTTGGTATTTAGTGAATTTTTTAAATTTTTTTTTACAATTTTTTTAATTTTTAGGTGTATTTATGTTAGGTGTGTCTAAAAATTAAAAAAAAATACTTAAAATATTAAAAAAATTCAGTAAAAACAATATAACATGGAAAACAAGAAAGTAAATTTTCTCAAAAGAGTTTTTGGAAAACTCTAACCTAGCATAGTGATTGTGGTTTTGAGACAGCTTCATATATATACAGTCACAAAATGGTTTGAATAAATTCTAGTACTTTTTTCTGTCGCAAAATTTTTTTTAAAAAACAATGTCTTCTTACTCTTTTGATATAACATTTCTCTTTTCATTCATTTTTTCATCTTCATGTCTCTCTGTCTGTATCTCTCTCTCTTCTTTTTATCTCTTTCACTCATCACTCTTCTTTCTCTGTCTGTTTGTTTCTCTCTCTCATTTTCTCTCTTCTCTCTATCTCTCTCATCTGTTTTCTCTCTCTGTCTCTCTCGCTCATCTCTTGTTTCTCTCTCTTTTTCTATCTTTCTCTCTATCTCTATCTCTCTCTCTCTCTCTCTATCTCTTTTTCTGTCTATCTCTCTCTCATTGTCTCTCACTCACTCATCACTCTTCTCTCTCTCTCTCTACTTGTCTATTTGTCTATTTCTCTTCACTATGTTTGCCTTGCTCACTCTCTTACTATCATATTCTCTATTTATCGAGCTCCGTCTCGATTTATCGATCCACTATAAACGACGTCGTCTTACTCTTTTGAACATTTGTCTTTTCACCCATTTTTTCATCTTCCTATCTCTCTGTCTCTGTCTCTCTTCTCTTTCCCTCTCTTACTCATCACTCCTCTGTTTGTCTGTCTCTCCCTTTCTCTATGTGTTTCTGTCTCTCTTCTCTGTCTCTGTCTCACTCATCACTCTTCTCTGTCTGTCTGTCTCTCTCTTTCTCTCTGTCTCTCTTCTCTTTCTCTCTCTCACTCATCACTCTTTTCTGTGTGTCTGTCTGTCTGTCTCTCTTTTTCTCTGTGTCTCTCGTCCATCTCTCTTCTCTCTATCTCTTTCATCTATCTTCTCTCTCTTCTCTCTCTCTTCTTTTTTTCTCTCTCGCTTTCTCGCTCATCTCTTTCTGTCTCTCTCTCGTTTATCTCTTTTCGCTCTTTTTTTCTCTCTTTCTGTCTCTTTCTTTGTCTATATCTTTTCACCCATTTTTTTCATCTTTTTCTCCCTATTTTCTTTCTCTCTCTCATTCATCACTCTTCTCTCTCTGTCTGTCTATTTGTCTCTCTCTCTCTCTGTGTCTCTCATTCATCTATCTCTTCTCTTATCTTTTTTTTTTCTCTCTCTCTCTGTGCCTCTTACTTATCTCTCTCTCTCACCACTCATCTCCTCTACCACCTTCACCACTACTGCAAACGCCATTTCACTACCACCACTACTACCACGGTCGCCATTTCACCTCTACGACTACCATTACTACTACCATCGTGTACAACCCCCGTACCGTTTACCGATTAATGACTGATTGATTACTGATTACTGTTAACTGAGACTGATAACTGGACTGAATAAAATACTGAACTGATTGACTGAAATTGAACCTGAATTGATTGAGTATAATTATTGTATTGCATATTCTATCTGTTTGATTGATTATATATCTGTTCGTGTTTTATGTTTAAACTGTTAATTGAAGGCCTTATCGGCTGCCGAATTAGGAACCGTTTAGTGTTTCATGATCAGTAGAATTTATCTGATTTTATGGTATAATCATCCAAAATGTGATTAGGTATGATTAAATTAGTTTAAATGTTGGTATGTTGCAAGGTTGGCCTTATTTACCAAAAGGCCATGTAGTGGCCCACTACCTTGCACTTGTTAAGCCTTGCATACATTACACCAAAACATTTGCTCAGCTTCATTTCTTTGCTCCCACCGAATGGAGAGAGAGAGAAAGGGAGAGAGTGCATTCATCTTGTTGATTTGCTAAGAAGCTTGAAGATTGAAGTATAAATTACAAACTTGAGCTTGTATTCTCCTAATTGAAGACTTAGGTAAGAGAATTCATCCTCTTATTGTTGTCATTAAGCTCGTTCTTGCATGATCCATGCTTCATTGTAGAACTAAGACATGATTTGGTCTAAAAGTGTTGAATTGAAGGTTAATCTTTGCATGCATGTGTTCTTTGTTGAGTTTAAAGTGGAATTCATAGCTAATTGTTGCATGTATGTACAAGTTCTAGTTAAGATTCATGAAACCATCATGTTTTCAAAGTATTGAGCTCATTAGAGCATCACATTGGAGCTTTAAATTGGTTTGAATGCATGCATGTCATGTTTGAATATTGTTCATGCATGTTCTTGAAAATTGGTTTGGAAATGAGCTTGATTAAACTCCCCTTGGGCTTTGATTTTACCAATTGAGCTTTGAATCAAGTAATATTATGTGTTTACAAGAATTTTTCCAGAAAATGGGCCCAAGAGGATCGATTTTGGTGTTTGAAAACTAGGTTTGGAACTTGGAGTTCGAATCTGGGTTTTCCAGATTTTGGTCGTCCGCTCGAGCGGGGGAAGTGCCGCTTGAGCGGAGAAATCAAGCTCCCAGTATTTTTGACCTGTGTTGAAGTCCGCTCGAGCGGAGATATGCGCACTCGAGCGGAGAAATCGAGCATCCAGCATTTGCAGTGTTCATAAGTCCGCTCGAGCGGAGTAATGTGCGCTCGAGCGGAGGACTGTGTGAGACGCTCGAGCGGGGAAGTGTACGCTCGAGCGGGTACCTTTGTTTGCTTGTCCGCTCGAGCGGGGAAACCTGCGCTCGAGCGGGACTCTGTTTTCTGAAAAATTTTGAAACTGTTTTCTGTGCACATCTTTGCATCCTCATTCCATCCTAGGCATTCTTAGGCCTAGTTTAAGACATCTTAATGAGGATATAGATGTAGAACACACCGAGGCAATTAGGGATTAAGTTATCATCTTTCCCAACTGTGTAACTCAGAGTGTGTTCAATCTGTTAACTGTTTAGGGTTGGCATTTCGAGGAGACGCTCTAGCTACTGATAGCCCAGAACACTGTGAGTAACAATTGTGTAAAGATATGTTCAAAATGAGTATCTTCTGAACAACTGAACTATACTGTTTTCTGAACTGTTTACTGCTTACTGAATGAATGTATGTCCTATATTCTGAACTGTATTGTGGCATCCTTAGCACCTACTGTTTACTGTTACTGTACAGAGATCTCTGTCGGTTCTCTCGTGGAACCACTACTGTTTACTGATTGATGGCCATCATTACTATTCGGTCTTTAAGACCTACTGCTTACCGTTATGCTAATGGATGTACCACATATGACTGAATAACTGTTCTGACTGAAAGACTGGAATACTGTTTAATGAACTGTTTTCATTACTGTAAGGACATTTCATTCTTAACCTCTTTACGCATTATGTTATTCACTAGGCTTTAGCTCACTGCTCATATATATATATATATATATATATATGTAGGTGTACAGGCACCGGACCAAAGCTAGACGCGTCGGGGTTATTCCAGTTTTGTCAAGCCAGCCTATGTGCCTCACTGTGAGGTTCCAAGCCTATCATGCCAGGGCTTAGGGGTGTCTTAGCTTTCCCCCCTCTGTATTGTCTCACTGTTTTGTATAAATTGAATGTTTACTGTACTGTTATCAAGGGATTAGGTCTCTGCACTGAGTGACTGTAAATATATGTTTAGACTGTACTGTTTTGACTGCATAATGTATGAAAAATCTTTTTGGCATACAGACTGTCACAGCTCATTGGACATTATTTATTTACTGTATTGGCTTCCGCCAGGCCCTGTACTCTGTTTTACTGTATTACTGTTAAGCAGGCCTTCGGTAATCTTGGACTACTGGCCGGTTACGGTGCTAAACCCATAGGGCCGGGTTTGGGTCGTGACACATCGCCACCACTCCACTACCACCACTACCACTATTGCCACTACTACTACTACCATTACCTCTCTTTCACCCTTGCTACTCCATCTACTCTACTACTACCACAACTTCACCACTAATCTCCTTCGTCATCACCATCACCACCACCACCACCACCATCACCATCATCTCTTATCTACCACCTTCACCACTACTGTCGGTTCCTCTTCTCTACTACAAAATATTACCTCTCTTCTCTCTCTCACTCATCACTCTTCTTTGTTTGTCAGTCTTTGTCTTTGTTTCTTTCTCTTTCTCTCTTTGTCTCTCGCTTATCTCTCTTCTCTCTATCTGTCTGTCTGTCTGTCTCTCTCACTTTCTCTCTCTCTCTATCTCTCTTCTCTATCTGTCTCTCACTCATCTCTCTCTCACCACCCATCTTCTCTACCACTACTACCACTGCAAATGCCACATTGACCACAAAAAATTAACTTTATTTTAATGGAAAATATTATCCCTACTTCTACCAAATAAAAAAATAATAATACTTTTTTATTCATTAAAATAAATATGAAACAAATAAATTTTCAACCTTACTAAATAAAAAAATAAAAATAAAAATTCATTAACTATAAAAAAAATTATTTTAATAAAAAATATTTTTTTTAGCAATGACATCCTCTCTTGCAAAAAAATAAAAAATCATTTTATTATTTAAATATTTATTTGTAATGAAAATAAAAATAAAAAAAATCCAAAAACATTTCCATTCTCCACCCCACCTTACCCCCCTTTTTTTCATTCCCGCCCGGTTCCCCCCCTCCATCTTTCCATTCCCGCTCCCCGCTCCCGCTCCCCCCAAAACCCAAAATCCCCAATCTGTTCTACCAAAATCCCCAATCGGGTTCTCTCCCCCCGCCTCCCCTAAAACCCCAACCTCTTCAACCAAAATCCCCCCCGAAAAACCCAAAATCCCCAATCTCTCCTTCCGTTTATCTCTCTACCCATTTGTCTCTCTAGGTTTTAGGGTTTTGAGTGTGAGAGAGATGGGGCAACAGTCTTTGATCTACAGCTTCGTGGCTAGAGGAACAGTGGTTCTCGCCGAATTCACTGGAAATTTCACGAGCATCGCTTCTCAGTGCCTCTAGAAACTCCCTTCAATCGAATTTATTGCTGTTTTTCGGGCCCTCGTGATTCGTGACCGATATCATTTTCTGAAGGTACGCAGATTTTTTTCTTTTTTCTTCTTAGCGATTGTGAATTTCGATTCCGATCCCGCGATTTCTAGGGTTTCTGATCGTAATGCAGGTTTTGTAGCGCTTCAATTTGCAGTTGAATCGCTCAGATTTGAGACTTCTTGTACCGCTATTTGCGCGAAATCGATCGTAATGCAGGTTTTTTTTTTGTTGTTGATGTTATTGAGCTGTTTCTGTAGTCGATCTGGTAAGAACATGCCTTATGCAATTTTTTGATGTTATTGAGTTGTTTCTGTGTTATTGAGCTGTTTCTTTTCTGAATCTGAACATGCCTTATGCAATTTTTTTATTTTTTTTTATTATTATTATTTTTTAAAAAAATATAAGAACCCCAATGGCAACAGGATGAAAAAGAACATGATAATGTAGTAGATAACAGTTTGCTGCATTTTTTCTTTAGAAGTGCAGTATACATGAAAAGGGGATCTCATAATTCCTATGAAATGCCACAAAGAAGATTACTTGTCATTTTTTTTTAAATCATATGTAAATTACTTATCATTTTTCTCCCCTTTTTTCTGAATGTTATTTTGTCTGTCTAAGTCAATTTTCTCATATTGCAGCTACAGAACTTGTGACCAAATCTATTAAAGTGATGATGGAATCAGGTTGTGAAGAGGTATGCTGTCAATATAAGAGTTTTATGCCTTAAATTATAAATTTTATTATGACAATTAGTCCTTCTTGCTTTCTCATCTCTTTGTGCCTAAAGCTGAAACCGAATACTGTTCTCCAGGACACTGTGAGAGAGAGAGAGCTGATCTATAACTTGCTAGATAATTATATACTAAATTTTCCTAGGTGGAAAACATACTCAATGCTATAACGAACTAGATAAATTATGTGGGTACAATTAGTTGAGAAATTAGTAGTAGTTTTAGATTTATGCAAACTATAGGGCAGTACCATAGTATCTGAATGGCTGCTTTAAGATGGCAACTTAAGACGAGTGCAATTCGTTAAATAGTTTTCGCATGATGATCAATTTGAGAAGTTTTCAATCTTCAGCTTGTACTCCATTAAGATATTTGGTTTCAGTGCTTGAGCAGGAGCTTATCAAGGCTAAAGATGATACTAATGATACCATGAAAAAGTTGAGGGAAGTTGATAAAACATGTTCACAGTTGCAACAGAATTCGGAAAAGGTGTTCTATAACTACTTGAAAGATTTATGCTGCTTAATAGCTATCTTTTTTTTCCCAATAACAAATAATTCATGTACTTGACTACTAAGCTCATGTATCTATCATCTTGCTTGTCAAAAAGCTGCTTTGCATTCCTTTTTCTTCTCAAATATGTTTTTAAATTGTTATGCCTCCTTTTGATCTCTTCCTGATTTGAAAGAGATGTTTTGTGAATACAAGTTTGGAGGAAAAGCTCTGGAATTTAGAGGATGAGAATCATGTACTGCGTCAAAAAGCATTGAGTTCTCCGAAGGGCAGCCGTCCTGGTTTTGTCAAGCCATTTTTGGAGGTAAGATTTGATTCAGTCATTACTTTACATCCACATTCATGTGCACATGCATATAGCATATGTAGTATGTTTGTGCAACCACGTATGTGCATCGGCGTCGGCGTGTCTATGTAAATTTTGCTCCTTTTTAACCTTTTTTTTAGTGTTATGACCTATAGCAAACGGTTTACAATTTGATGCATGTTCAGCTATCCCTTCAATAAGAATATGAAAAGAAATGGAAAAAAAGAGAGGACAAATGAGAAGAAAAAGCAGGAAAATAGAAAGAAAATTCTAGATGTGTAGATTTTCCACCTTTTTAATTTTTGTTATGTTATGGCAAATGGTTTATAATTTGATGCATATTCAGCTATCCCTTCAGTAAGAAAATGGAAAAAAAAAAAGAAAAAAAAAAGAGTACAAATGAGAAGAAAAAGAAAGAAAATAGAAAGAAAATTCCAGCTCTACTCTATATAGGATGGTTTGGTTGACTTTGTACTTGGAAAGTGGGAACTATGGTTTTGTGATTAGTTCCTCTTTTCTGATGAAACAGAAGTACTCTGCTACACTTGCTCTTCCCTATGCTGATCAGAAGCCTGTATCTGTAAGATTTGTCCCTATCAGTCATTGTTTTGCATAACTAGGAAATCTAATTTTGCGTTGTTGTTCTCATATATTACCTTTGATGCAGGAATCCCCTACACCCACAAAACTTATAGCACCCCTTGCACAAGGTTTATCTGATTCTCGTAGGACAAAGTTAACCACTGAAAGACAACAGGTTTTCTTCCTATTGTTTACAATATTACAGCTTCTTATTGTATTGTATTTCTTTCTCCTCTGGGCACCTCTTCACATAGACCTGGTACTACTTGAAGGTCATGGGAATTGATAAGTTAAGATCTTGACTGAAGTGATTTGAGTTATTTATTTTTACACCGAACCTGTATATTGGTTTTTTCTTTGTTACCTCTATTTAGTCAAAAGTTGGTCGATTTCGGATCATAATTTTAAGTTCAACAAAACACATACGTCTGACTCCCACACATTTGAAGTGTAGGTTCTTTGGAGGGATGAATTTCTTCTTGTTGAAAACTTTCTTAAATTAAATGTTTTCCTTCAGCTCTTTATAGTTTCTCATTTTGTTGTGTTTATGGCTATGTTTGTCAGGCATCTCAAGCATCGTTGGGGTGGCTTATGAAAAAGCGAAAGGCTTTTGACCGGTGGGGTTTGGAAATATTTTTTATGTGCCAGAAAACCATTACAATCATGGCATGGATTGGGTTAATCTTATATGATATGTAATTAAAGCAATTCTAGTATTAATGTAGTTAGTGACCATCTTATGTACATTTTTTTTTTCTTCCTTTTTTTTTTGTTTTGTTTTGTTTTTTTTTTGGCCCTTGGCTTTGTTTTTATGTTGTAGTGTTTCAGTGGTACTTTACATTTGACTAGAAGATGGAATTGTTAATGTTAGAATATAACTTGTTTTTTAATTATGGATGAATTTTTATTTATATATTGGACTTTTTATATTATTATATAATTATTTGTTTTTTTTATAGTTATTTTTCATTTAATACAGGTCATTTTCATATTTTTAATAATTTTATTACAGGTTTTTTTTGTTTTTTTTTAAAATTTTTTTTGAGACGGCAGAACACCTCGTCTCAAAAAGAAAATTGAAATAGGCTTTTTGTGACGGCACTTATACTGTCGCAAAAGGTAGGGAATATAATTGAAAAATAAGGCCTTTAGCGACGGTATCATAGCTGTCGACAATAGTCATTAGCGACGGCTCAGGTTGTTGTCTCAAATATATTTTTAGCGACGGTATTTTTGTCGTCGCAAAAAATCCTTTTAGCGACGGCAATACTATGCCGTCGCAAAAAACTCAGATTTTCATCCATTATTGGCGACAGAAATTTGCCGTCGCAAAAAAGGAATTTTCCCGTCGCAAAAGCAAAGGCGACGGCACTTGCCGTTGCTAAAACCCTTTTGCAACCCCTTTTGTTGCAACCCCCACTTGCCGTCGCAAAAAGCTATTTTACCGTCGCAAAAACCTTTTGAGACGGCATTTGGGGTATTTACGACGGCGGTTTGCCGTCGCAAAAAACAATTTTTTTTGTAGTGGTGAATACCTTAGTGAATCTAGGTAGCAATGTAGTTGTGGTATTATGTTGGCCTGTGTGTCCTTGGTAAAAGTTCAAAATCCCACGTGGTTAGGTGTCGAGCCTTCCAGTTAATACCGTTAAAAATGACAAATTGGTAGTGCTTGTAGCCTACTTGCAGACACATCTTAGAGATTTCCAGTGTTATATCCACTACCCTATTTTCTATTGTAAAGAAAATGAACATGAATTGAGATGTAAGCTTGGTATTGCATAGTTTTGAAAAGATATATAAAATATTTTGGCACTAGCATTACATATGCATTCACTTTATAACTCTGTTAAGATTCACACATTGTGTTAAAGTATTTTTACTGGGCTTTGGCTCACCCTATGTGAAAAACCATTTTTCAGGTGCTGATGACATATTTCTGCCAAGGCAGTAGCCTGGAGGACTTGGAGCCAAGAGCTTCTATTTTTTATTTTATTTTATATAGTTGTATCTATTTTGTACAAGGCTAGAGCTTTATTTGTATTGAGTTCAAACTCACTTTTGTTGTAACCAAGCACTGTTATAGCGACCCCGGTCTTTTCCCATTTGATTACTGTATCCGGACTTATGTTCCGTAGATTATATTACCATATTGTTGTTGTTGTTGTCTTGTAATTCTTCAGTTGTGAGTTATGGAATATGTTGGGCAGGTTAATTGCAGGTTGGTTGGGTTTAGAAACCAATAGTTGATGTTCAATTTTTGGGTTGGTCGCTCGAGCGAGCTCTTCTTCGCTCGAGCGAGGCCTTTGATTTTGGTCCTTCGCTCGAGCCAGGGTCCCTTCGCTCGAGCGAGCTTTGCGTCCAGTACATAGACCTGATAGCAGTGTTTGTTGGCTCGAGCGAGCTTTCTTCGCTCGAGCGAGCTGTTTTGCTTTTGGCTCGAGCGAGCATCTCTTCGCTCGAGCGAGGCTTTTCTGTGTCTGGTCGCTCGAGCGACCAGGTCTTCGCTCGAGCGAGCCTGTCAGGTATAAATACGCAGCAGCGTATTTTAAAACAGTTTTTCAGCCCCTTTTGATCCAAAAACCCTAATTTCTGAGTTCTCTATTTCTCTAAACACCTTCTCTCCTAGGTTTGATCTAGTTAGGGTGGGTTTTTGCCCTAGTTGCTTTACAAATAAGATAGAGGGGAGTGAGGGCTTTCATTTAATCTGAGAAATTCGTGGTTTGGAGCACTTTGAAGTTTGGGCATCATCTCCTTCTTCTTCTTTCTGAGTTATATATTCGAGGTAGGGATTTCCTACTCCATTTATACGCTTTAATCTTAAGTGTTAGTATTTTGGTATGTGGGGGGTAGTTTGGTAATTTTGGTATGTGGGGTAGCTTGGTAATTTTGGAAGAAACCTTAGGGTTTTGGTTTAGATTAATTTGTATAATTAATTTAAAGGAACAATGTGGAATTTGGTTTAATTCATGGGATTGGGTAGTTTAAATACTTATCTTTGGGAATGTTAAATTTACATTCAATGATATATTTATTTCTTGTTTAGAAATAACTGATTTGGGCTATCGGTGGAGGATAGCCATTGATTGTTGTAGACCTTGCATGCGGCTTAGGTATAACTGGAATTGAGTCAATTGTTTGACTGTTGAGTTAATACAGAACATTTGAGTATTAATTATGTGTTGTATAAGGCAATTGTGTGTTTTATTGCATATGCATTGGTTTTGGAGGAGATAGGGGATGAACTCCACGGTTTAGGGGAAGATAGGGGATGGACCTCTAAACCGGATTTATTGGGAGGAGATAGGGGATGGACTCCAGTAGCATCACTCTTATGTGTGCTTATTGTTTAATAGAAATATTTCTATTTATTGTGAATATGATACATCACTAAAATGTGTATCAGTTGGGAAGTATGGAAGTGAATTGATTGAGAATGATACAATACCACTATGTGTATTTGTTATGATTAGGTCTAACTTGAATTGTTATTCCTGTTGAATTGGAAGTAATGGTAATAAAAGATGAAACCCTGTTGAGTTATTTGGCCAGGTTCTGAGCCATAAGTGGAAAGTAAAATGTGCCATAGACAATGTGTCATAGGCAGTGTAGACATTCGTGTCATGAATATTGTAATTTGATTATAGTGTGTTAACCATGTATCAGATGCTAATGCTTTAGTTATTGCTTATGCTTGGTTTAGTATTTCTCTACTGGGCTGTGGCTCACCCTATATGGGAACTTTATTTTTCAGGTTCAGGTGGTTCACTCCCTCCAAGGACTTAGCTTGTGAGGAATTGAATTTGAAGACTTGTTTTATTTGTTATTTGTTTTATTTGAACATTGTAATCTTTCAAGCCTAGGGCTTTATCTGTTTTGAGTTAGAACTCAGTAAATTGTATCCAAGTGTTGGCTTGGCAAGATGTAAGCCCGTAGGGCATTTATTCTGGTATTTTATTTCGTAAGACTCTGATGATTGATGTAATAAATAATGTCTTCTTTTAATAATGCATGTTTTGTTTTATATTCAATGGGTTGAATTTTGAGGGCGTTACAACTGTCTTGGAAAGATATATCCAATAGGGCATTATTATATATGTTTAACTCTTGTTTAATACCTTTTGCTATGACACATGCTATAGATTCAGGGTTAGGACTTATGAATGTATTACTGCATGTGTTACACTTTTGTAAAGAGGTGAAATCTTATGAATGAAAGAACATTATATTCAGACATCTGTTGTTATTTAATATCTGTTGTGGGATGATCTTATTGTAATATTTTCGAGGCGTTACATAGATTATTGAGATTAAGGTCACAATAAACCACTATATTTAAATAGGGTAAATTACAGTTACCTTCCCTAAGATTTCTGACAATTATAGAGTCATCTCCTATAGTTTCAATAATTATAGAAATCTTCTTTATTTTTCTGAAATTATCAAGTCCCATGTTAATAGTAACTTAGGTCCTACTCACAAAACTTTAAACTAAGTCCTATTTTAATTTTATATGACCAATGTACCCTTATAAATTGAAAACCCCAAACATTTTGTTCCTCGCACTCTTTCTGACTCTCTCCCTCTTACCGTTTCGTTCCCCCCCTCTCTCTATAATTCTTTTAACTCTTTCACTTCATACATGCAGAACATAGTAGACCCATAAAGCAAAGCACTCATAACAACAGTATTTCCTTCTCAGACCCAATTCTTAACTCGATCCCAACCTAGACCTAGAACTAGACCCATCCGTCTATCAATCGTCGAAAAATGAAGCCGATGATGTTCGGAGGAAGGAAGACATAGTCATCGTTGGCCATTGCTTCTCACCATCGTAGTTGCCCACTGCTTTCCGCCGTTGTCGCCTCTCACCGTCATGACCCAATCATATCTATCCAGAACCAAATCGGAAGATTTCCAGATTTGGAAAATGTAGAAAGAGGAGAATGAAAGTGAGGGTAAGAGAGAGAAAGTAAATTGATAATATTCTTTAACCTTGAAAAAAATTGAGAAATTCTCAAAATTGATAATATTCTCAGTTAGTACTGGAAAAAATCGAGAAATTTCTTAGTTTTGGTAATTATAAACTGAAATCATTCTTAGTTTTAAAATTGAGAATATTCACAATTCCAAAACTAAGAACAACTTAGTTCTTACCTATAGACCAAATCTCCAGATCTTAAATCCAACATTCTCAATTTTCATATTTGATTTTGTTACATTGCTTATGAGTTTATTAAGTCATCATCATTTAACTTGCAAATTGACATGATCTATCAAAAGGGTAGAAACGTCAATTGCATTTCAAAATGGGACTTATGCGTCCAAAAACTTTTGCATAGGACTTAAGCTACCATACATGCTATCATTAGGACTTTTAATGTAACACCCCAAAATAATTAACATTAACCTAACTCATAATAGTGATATAATTGATCAATAATCTCATATCATCCATTCATTTTATCTTTAATCATTACAAAAGATAACATATGCAATATATATTCATAAATCTTATATTCTGAATCTATACATATGACATGGATATAAGAATATAAAGGAAATTTAAAATCAAATAAAGAAATGCTCTAATGGCTTACAACTTTCCAAGACGATGCCTGGTTACAACAAAATGAGTTTAAACTTAATACAAGTAAAGCCCCAAGCTTGGAAAAAAATATTTACATCGAGAAACAAAAAGGGAAGCCTTAAGCTCCGAGTCCTTCCAAACTATCTCCTTGGCGGAAACATATCATCAGCACCTGAAAGTTGTTTTCCACATAGGATGAGCCAAAGCTTAGTAGGAATACTCTAACATAGTATATAAATCTTAGCAAAATCATAAGGTGAATGCACAATGCATGCCATTTTCCAAACATTTCTCGTTTTCCATATCAAAGCAATGCAATGCCCAATTATATATCAATTCATGAAAATAATTCTTTTGTACAAAAAACAAGCCAGTGGATACAACACACTAGGAATCTCTAGGAATGTGTCTGGCAATAAGCTATACAAGCACTACCAAACCCATTTTATCAGTATTAACCAGAAGGATCGACACCTAATCGCGCGGGTTTCTGGACTTTCACGAAGGACACACAGGCTAACATCATAACCACAGCCACACCACCTAACCAAATTCACCAAGGTATTCACCATTTTTTTTTCTCAAAACTAATACATTTACAATGTTGATCCTCATACAATGTCAGCAACAAATAAGTCTATCCTTTACCGATAGTCCAAAACAGATATTTCTATTCAATAGATAAATTCCAATCAAAACATACATTTTCATTAATTACAATGGGAGTGATATTACATATCCAACTCCACCATCATCATCAACATAACCATTATTCCAATTCCACAAAACATCATTTTTCATTTCCCTTTTCACAATTTCAAATATTCAAAATTAGGGCAAACTCCCTTTTCTTTCAAAATCAATTTTTAGAAAAGATTTCCACCATGTCAACACAATTCATCCACAACCATTTCAAAAATCAATTTGGAAAACCCATCTTTTGATTTCAAACCAAACCCTAAGTTTTACCAAAAAAATTCAAATAAATAACCCTTTTCAAAGAGCAAATAACTAAATTAAAAATCATATAAAAAAAGTCAAAGAAATCCCTACAAGTAGAAGACACGAAAAAAAGATGGGTAGAACTTGATGGCGTCGAAAACACTAGATGCTCCGATTAAACAAAGCCCTCGGCGTGCTTAACGTTTTTCTCCAAAGGATTAAAGTCAGAAATGTTGGAAAAATGGTTTGGAAACTGTACGAGCACGAAATATTGTCCTCGTATAATCTTGTTGATTAAGATTGCACTCCTCTGTACGTCGTCGCTTTACTCCCTGAAAACACAAACGTGAGCTAGCCGGCGGGTGTGTGCCAGATACCTCTCCGATGCCTAAGTCAGCAAAATAGACAAATAGACAAAAAGCTCTGTGTATTCGGGAATCAAAGTTGTGTTACCTCTCCATAAGTGATGTTGTGAGCTTTTATAGGTTCTGCGTGGCACAATCTTAGTAGGACTCTTACTCCTCCATGTAGAGTCCTCCTAGGAATCACATTCCTGAAAGATAATGCTTATCCTTCAACACCCCCCTCACTGCTTAAACCAAGTGAGATGGTTTTACTATGGTCGGATTCCAATACGACCGAGCTAACATGACCATGCTAAAGCCGCAGACTAGACTGAGCTCCAGCTAGCTCGGTTCTTCCTTTCACTGCGTGTACCTCGGTTTGACATACTCCAATTGTGGTGTTTACTTACTACCGTGCTAACCGTAGTAAACCCCCGACCAAGCTATCGATAGCTAGGTCCACTGCAAGAAGCCCAAATACCTTGGTTCTGAATACCATGACCGAGATAACTACCTTTACTCCGTCTGGTGACTTTAATCACACTTGGACCGTGGTAACACTTGCCAATCCCTTTTCATACTTGGACCGAACTAATTATGGCGCGTTAAGACCGCGCTAACCAAAGCGAGCTCCACCATGAGAAGCCATCATACCTTGGCTCCAAATACTACGACCAAGCTAACTATGGCGCGCTACGACCGCGGTGACCGTCATTACACTTGGACCGAGCTAACACTTGCGATCCACTTGCTAAGCTCTTTTTACCGCGGCTGACACCTTTACCTCGGCTGACACCTTTACCTTGGCTGATATCTTTACCTCGGCTAACATTGCGGTCAACCAAGTTACTTCGGCTCTTCTCTCCGTTTGACTACCTTGCTTGGTAGCTCGGCCATAGTGTTGACCGCCACTAGGAAGTAGCTAAGTCTCGTAGCTAGGTCCTGTGGCTAGTTCTCATAGCTAGGTCGCGTAACTAGGTCCAATAACTTGGTCCCGTAGCTAGGTCTTGTAGCTCGGTCTCGTAGCTAGGTCCTGTAGCTAGGTCCAATAACTTGGTCCCGTAGCTAGGTCTTGTAGCTTAGTCTCGTAGCTAGGTCCCATAGCTAGGTCTCGAAGCTAGGTCCTAAAAACATCTTTGACCGCCACTCCAACCTAGCTCGGCCCAATTTGGCTACACAAATTACCCTCTCAATTGCCCCTTAATTCCATCTGCATAGCATGATTTGGGATTACCTGTTAACAGCTGAGCTAAAAACTTTAGCCCTTCAACCGAGCAATAACTTGGGGCGAAACCAACTCCCTGACTTAGTCAAAACCGAACTAAGAATGCCGCACCATAAGCATCAACCGGGCTACGAATCCCTCGTTCCACTTAGCCAAGCGAGGACTCCATTTATTTCGCCTTTGTTTCTTTTAGCACGGTCCAACGATCCGTGCTTAATATTTTTCCTTTTCACTTTGCAGACTGACTAAGTTGGCCAGGCACACCTTTGCACGCTCAACCGTGATACTATATCTTGCAATGTGAGGCTGCCAAAGACCTTTTCTTCAAGTGTGGGTGGAAAGCAGCTGTGGCGCAACTCGGTCATAGCCAAGAGACCAAGGTCTTCCTAAACCCTCCTCCATATTTTATACCGAGCTCCATGGTGGATTATGCAAATGTCATTCAGCAAAAATTTCTTCAAGCTGAGGAGGAAGATGATGCATCCCAAGAGCCTGATAACAACGCCCAGCTCGGTCGCCAGTCCATCTCTCTAACTCCAGTGGTCTCCATCCCACCTTTGCCTATTGTGTCTGATGGGGTGCCTTCGACCAAGCAAAACCAAAGTGTGCTTGCCATAACCGAGCTACCTTTAGGTGAAGCCAGGGTTGAATTAGACGCCGATTTAGATGACCTCTTTGCATGACCATGTACTTTTTTTTCTTTGGATGCTAACTTTGGAAGCTTTTGTAACCGGGCTATGGCCCCTCCTTTTGTAATGCACTTTTGGAATGAAATCTTCAATTTTCTCATCTTTCTGTTCGGTTTATACCTGCATCCATTATTCAACTATAACTTGTATGAAGTATAACAATTTCTTTCCGAGATACCAATCTCGATCTCAACCTTGCAATCTACTTATCCCTGCCAACCACTCTTTAGCCTAGATCATTATCTCGGCTGAAGAGTACCAAAAGTTGGTTATTCTAGCCAACCACTCTTCAGCCTAGATCCTTATCTCGGCTGAAGCGGACTAAAAGTTGGTTTTTCCAGCCAACCTCTTCAGCCTAGATCCTTATCTCGGCTGAAGAACAATGAATGTTGATTTTTCCAGCCAACCTCTTCAGCCTAGATTCTGATCTCGGCTGAAGAGAGCTCAAAGTTGGCTATTCCGGCCAACCCTGAGTGAAGTGTTTGGTTATTCCGGCCAAACTTTTTCATTGCCTCCTAGTCAGGCAAAGACTTGTTGGTCAAACCTGCCAACTTCCTGCATCCTAGATCCTTATCTCAGCTTAGGAGAGCTAAATGTTGGTTATTCCGGCCAACATAGAGCTAAGCGTTTGGTTATTCCTGCCAAACTTCTTGATTGCTCCCCAAGTCGGGCAAAGACTTGTTGGTCAAACCTACCAACTTCCTGCAGCCTAGATATCCTTATCTCGGCTTAGGAGAGCTAAATGTTGGTTTTTCCAGCCAACGCTGCTTTTAATGCCCCTAGCTCGCTAAAACAACTTTTACAAAATAAAACAATCTATGCTGAAAAGGAAACTACTTGTTTTATTGAGGAAAAGAAAAATTACAAGTACTCTATAGGAAAGCTAAAAATAAAATAACTTGAGATTGGTAATGTTCCACGACCTAGGGATAACCTTGCTATCCCCATCTTCGAAGTGGTATGCCCATTTTCCTGCTAATCAACCACTTCGTATGGTCCTTCCCATTTGGGCCCTAGTCTTGCCATCTCCGGGTACCAAAGTGTTTCCCATTACTTTGCGCAGCACCCAATCTCCAATCTTAAATTGCCTTTTATTCAGCTGCCTTGCCAACATCTGTGAACAACTCCTTGCTCTCGAGTTCTTTCACCAGCTGTACATAGCGCGACTGCCATTTGCTGTGACGAAGCATTGTTTGGACATAATTTGGTCTCCAAAGACCTCTTCAATTACCCCAACTTCGTTGGGGAACCGCAATACTTGATGGTAGGTTGAAGTTACCGATCGTATGGCGTGCAACCATGTCCTTTCCAATATTATGTTGTAAGAGGAAGGGACTTTCAATACCCAGAATTCCACTTGTTTTGTCATGGTTCCTGCCTTGACTGAGAGGATTATCTTGCCCACTGGCCACTCTGGCATTGAGTTGAATCCGATCAGGGGAGATGTTGCAGGTGCCAAGTCTTTGTCCTCCAGTTTCAATTGTTTGAAGGTTTCGTAATACATTATCTCACATGAGCTTCCTGGTCGATCAAAATCCATTTAATGTTGAAATTCTTGCTACGCATTCTATATGGTAGGTGTGCACTGTGTCCTCAATGTATTCAATGCTGGTGCTCCCTTTTCATCATGGAAGGTGCACCACGACCTCTCGTCATAGTCTCTTTGCGCTTCTCCCAGTTTAGCAGGCCATCGAACGAAAGGTTCATTGCGAATCTCGCTGAGAATCCGATAGATCAGTTTTTTGAACACCGTGGTAATGGCAGTGCAGACTCTCAACCTCCTTTTGTCTTGGTCCTCCCCGTTATCCCGCCTACCTCTCCCGTTTCTGCTTGGACGTTCTACCGCGTTGACTTTTGCCGTAGTCTTTTTATCTGGTATTGCGGTTGTGCCAGATTTTGCTTTAGCGCGGTTGCCATCTTCCTCCACGCGAATATGTTGGTGTACTCTCTCCATCAAGGCTTTCATCGTATGGGGTGGCGTCATGGTGATTGAGTCCTTCAACCTATTTCTGACTGGAAGACCTCTTTTGTATTATGCGATGGCGAGATTGGTGGGGCAATCCCCAATTTGGTTGAAGGTCTCCCAGTAGCGGCTATTGTAGAATCTTCACGTCTCCTTGTCGCCCATGTCGATGGAGAGTAGCTGATCAATCTCCACCGGGGTTTTGGTGTTCGTTCTGAACCTTGTTACGAACGCCTCTGCCAATTGCGCCCAGGAGGCTATGCTGCCTTCTGGAAGTTTTTCGAACCAAGTCAAGCCTAGGTCGCCAAGGCTGGATGGGAAGAGGATGCACATCAAAGCCTCGTTTCACCGATATACCACCATAACCTGGCGGAAGTGGCTTAGGTGCATGTAGGGGTCTGTCTTCCCCTCGTACGTGGTGAATTTGGGCTGGAGGAAGCCTAAAGGTAGGGGCGCGTTCTCAATTGCTTGAACGAACGGCGAGGTCTGCAGCCTCGCTAATGCTTTGTCTGTTGGTTCGTAGGCAAGGTGCGGTATTGGCATTCCAACCTCGACGCTTCCATGCGTCTGAAGAGCCAACCGCTGAAGGGCAGAAACTCTGCGAGGGTCGTGCGCCCTAGTGTCCTCCTTCCATCGTGTCATTTCTTCTAGCACGGTTCGTAAGTCAGATTATCTAGGCAACTCCGTCTGCCTGGATGATGTCTGGTGCGTGCGTGAGGGCCGATAGGTGCTTCCCTCAGTGCAAGACCTTTCAGATCTTGTTCTCTCAGACCTGGAGCAACGAGTCCTGGAGGTTCTGGATTGAGTATTGCCTATTATGAGGCTTCTACTCTCTGCTCGTGATAGTGTGGTATGCCTACCACGATCTTCTGAGTGGCGAGGGGGTGTTTTGCTTTTGCGCCCCTCTCCTGTCGTTACCTCTTTTCCTTTGATCTGGCATTTCATAGACTCCATGTCCGCCGCCATCCGTCGTATCAATTCGTCCTGCTCCTTCACGCGATCCTCCAGAACTTGAGGATCAATCCTTCGCCTTTGTTTGTTAGGACTTTGTAAGTGAGAGCGACAGGGGCTATTATTCCGCCTCCCCCTAGTATCCCCCCTGGGGTTCTGTTGTTGGGGCTCCAAATCTGCCATGGGAGGGATAGGAGGCAAACCTTCACGCCTCCCACCCCCTTCTAGAGTTTGTCCGTCGATGGCGGACTGCGGCAAATCTTCGTTGTGTGCCATTGATTCTTACTAGCAAGGAAAACTTCATCAAGAGGTTTTGTTCTAGTCTGATGTTCCCACAGACGGCGCCAATTCTACGAGCACGAAATATTGTCCTCGTATAATCCTGTTGATTAAGATTGCACTCCTCCGTACGTCGTCGCTTTACTCCCTGAAAACACAAACGTGAGCTAGCCGGCGGGTGTGTGCCGGATACCTCTCCGATGCCTAAGTCAGCAAAATAGACAAATAGACAAAAAGCTCTGTGTATTCGGGAATCAAAGTTGTGTTACCTCTCCATAAGTGATGTTGTGAGCTTTTATAGGTTCTGCGTGGCACAATCTTAGTAGGACTCTTACTCCTCCATGTAGAGTCCTCCTAGGAATCACATTCCTGAAAGATAATGCTTATCCTTCAACACCCCCTCACTGCTTAAACCAAGTGAGATGGTTTTACCATGGTCGGATTCCAATACGACCGAGCTAACATGACCATGCTAAAGCCGCAGACTAGACTGAGCTCCAGCTAGCTCGGTTCTTCCTTTCACTGCGTGTACCTCGGTTTGACATACTCCAACTGTGGTGTTTACTTACTACCGTGCTAACCGTAGTAAACCCCCGACCAAGCTAACGATAGCTAGGTCCACCGCAAGAAGCCCAAATACCTTGGTTCTGAATACCATGACTAAGATAACTACCTTTACTCCGTCTGGTGACTTTAATCACACTTGGACGTGGTAACACTTGCCAATCCCTTTTCATACTTGGACCGAACTAACTATGCGCGTTAAGACCGCGCTAACCAAAGCGAGGTCCACCATGAGAAGCTATCATACCTTGGCTCCAAATACTACGACCAAGCTAACTATGGCGCGCTACGACCGCGGTGACCGTCATTACACTTGGACCGAGCTAACACTTGCGATCCACTTGCTAAGCTCTTTTTACCGCGGCTGACCCCTTTACCTCGGCTGATATCTTTACCTCGGCTAACATTGCGGTCAACCAAGTTACTTCGGCTCTTCTCTCTGTTTGACTACCTTGCTTGGTAGCTCGGCCATAGTGTTGACCGCCACTAGGAAGTAGCTAAGTCCCGTAGCTAGGTCCCGTGGCTAGTTCTCATAGCTAGGTCGCGTAGCTAGGTCCAATAACTTGGTCCCGTAGCTAGGTCTTGTAGCTCGATCTCATAGCTAGGTCTTGTAGCTAGGTCCAATAATTTGGTCCCGTAGCTAGGTCTCGTAGCTCAGTCTCGTAGCTAGGTCCCATAGCTAGGTCTCGTAGCTAGGTCCTAAAAACATCTTTGACCGCCACTCCAACCTAGCTCGGCCCAATTTGGCTACACAAATTACCCTCTCAGAAACCATTAATATGTGAATGGGAAATTGACTCCAAAGTGCACCATTTGACTATGGTTTTAAGACAACATTTATTTAATTTTAAGATTAAATTTATTTGTTATTTATTTGGGTCAAAATTGAACCAGATTCAATTCAAAATTTGAATATGTTTGAAAGAATAGTCATATTTGTTCTTTGCACCTATTTCATAGAAGAGTTTTGTCTCTTCATAGAAAAGAGATGTGTCTTTTCATTGAAGAGCCACCATTTCACCTATGTAATTAGACCCCATTGCATTCGTTAAATAGGAATTCATCTTGTGTTTCTTTTCTTCTGCACTCTGTCTTTTCTGTAAGAGAATCTGCACAGTAAGGTTCGCCAGACTTGCCGTGGTAATGTTTCTTCTGCAAGGTTCAATCGTTGTATTTCGGGAGACGAACGTCCAATAAAAAACTCGTGAGTACCGTAGCGGGGGACGAATTTGTCTTAAGAAAATTGTGTCCAACACAAGTCTCGATCAAATTGTTTTTCGTTTTCAGATTTTTACAAGCTATTTGAAAGTTATCTATTTCTCTATCAGTATTTTTGGTTCTAGGTATATGATTTGTTTGGTTTAACCCAAACAATTTACGTTATATTCAACTTATATTTTTTTAATATAAATTGGTAATATTTTTGGTGCAGTTATTGTATGTTACAACTGTACACATAAGATTTATTCCAACAATCTTAAGACAAATTCGCGATTCTGGTTTAATACAAAATGCATATATATTAAAATTCGTTGTGTACTGTTTTTACCCGAATGTGTGTTTGAATATGATTCTACTTCGTGTTAAATTGTTATTAAAATTTGTCTAATCTTGTTTTATTCGTTACTGCAAATTGAGATATGCAATTCAGTCTTCTTATTTTATGTATATTATTATTTTATTGAATCTAATTATTACGGTGGATAAGAAGTTGTTGATTCGTAAATTCTTTTAACCGTTGTTAAGAAAGAAAACATATTAGAATTTTTTATTTTTTTTACTTTTATTTTTATTTTTATTTTCTGTTTGCTAATGTTGACGTGATGGATACATATCAATTCATATGGACAAAAGGAAAAATATATATACAATATGTTTGCATGTTAGGACTTTTGTAGGAAAATGTTTCGTGAGCTAGTGCCAGCCTATTGATAATCATAATTTCATTATATATAATATTTTAATTGCTACCTCAGAGTGTATATCTATTTTTTGATAAGATGGGTTTAAATTTTCTATAAGTTTTTGAAATTGGATATTTTATATATATTTTTGGTTTAATAACCAATCATAGTTTTCAGATTATATGACTGTCTGCTAAGATAAAACAAATATCATTAATGAGTTCAAGATCATACTTAGTTTTGTTTGTATTGGTTCACACTTATTTTGAAGGACCCAATACGTCCCATTCTATCTGTCTGTTTTATATATAAAATGACAATTATAATTACAGGTTTGTCATATATGTATAGTTCTGTTTTATAGAAAAATATGTTTTCCTATTCAAATGAAATACAAATTGTGATTATGTATATTTGGTGTTAATATGGAATCTTTGTATTAAATATAGGTTTTTATTTGATCAGTTTTTTTAGTTGTATTTTGTGATTAAATGGTATGAGTATGCTTTTCCTAAGTACCATATTATTGTGTTCTAAATATGTTAATCTATTCATATGAATCTTTCTTACATATGATGTGCATCATGTGTATGTATAGATGTCAATTCATGTTATTTTGCACAAAAGTCTGATTACAAATTTATAGCGATGGTGCAAAATATCTAGATACAATGTTTATCTTATTCGGTTTGATTCGAACAATTTCTGGTGGTATATTGGTTTTTTGTTTTGATTTTAATACAGAATTACATTATGTATTTTTTTGGTTTTTATTCTGTTTATCATTTAGCATACTGGTTAATTATTTCCTGTGTATTTGAATCTGATTCTGGTTTTTATACACCAACATAGTGTTGTTTGAGATAAATGATAGTGCTCGAATCTGTATTGACTTTGAGTATGTTATTTTGTTTCTTTGGTGTACATTGTTGGTGGTGATATGCATCACAAAGTTATTTGTTTCTGTAAAAATAAATAAATAAACAATTATGTATTGTTTTTTATTTAATCTAAGTTATATATGGTCTTCTATTTTATTTTAAATTAATAGACTTGAATTTGTACCTATTGGTTTGGTACAAACCGATGTTATCTATCTCGGATCTTCTACTTTGTGTTTCTTTGCAATTATTATTGTTGTATAATTGGAAATTTGCAATGTGAATAGAACTTCGCCTAATGGATAATATAATATATTTGAATGGCGTGGACGACAAGATATGTCGTTTTTTTTTTCTTTGGATATGTTGATCTGTTTTTATTTATTTATTTATTTATTATTATACAGATTTTAGGTCTAAGTTTCTAGTGTTTATTTAATCAGAATTGATCCATCTTTTATGTTTACTATTAGTGTTTGCATTTAATTAATAATGATGTTCTGATCTACTCAGAGTAAATACAGAATTAGTTTTGTGGATCAATAAAGACAACATGTTGAATCAACTTTTAATTTTATAATCAATTGTTTATGGTTTGAGAACTTCATGGAAAACAGATTTGATTTGCTTTCTGTTTGTATTTGGGTTTAATGTTTAGTCAGATCCTATATTAAGATTTGTTGGACCATTTTAATATCTTTTATTTATTTATTTCTTTATTTTTGTAACTTTTTTGGTTTTATTCATGAATCTTATTTTGTTTGGTGAATGGAGATTCATTGTTTTTTGGTGACCTTATGTCTTGTTCATGGACTTGGTGGTGAGTTAGTTTTTGGAGACTTTGCCTTTTCTCTAGTTTAATGGTTATTATTTTTTGGTGTAAATTGTAAGGTCCTAGTGGCCTATAAATAGTTCCTCTCATCTACTCTTTTCTACACTAACTATTGTTTATACTTGAAAGATTACTAGCAAAGAATGATGTTTTTTTTTTTTTGTGGAGCTTGGGTTCACCATCTTGTGCAGAGTTAGCCTGAACCATACGACAAGTGGTCGAGCTGTTGTATCTTGGAGAGGACAAGTCATAGTTTCGTGGCTGCTACATCGGTATTTGGATTCGTCCTACCGCATTGGGCTTGATCTCCTTAAAGAAAATGAGATATCCGTGCCTCATCCTGATCTATTTGTATCTCATTTTCTTTGCATTTTTTATCAATAAAATATAATTCTTCTAGTATTTTCACCAACAATTTAAGGAGATCAACCATGGAACAAGTACCAGAAAAAACCACTGATAGAATTAGAGATCTCAACAAGCCTTTCAAGTTCAAGGGAGTTCATTTTAAGAGGTGGAAAGGAAAAGTTCTTTTTTACCTCAGCCTTTTGAAAGTTGCATATGTTCTTACCTAGAAGAATTCAAACAAAATCCCAACCGAGGAGATAAATGATGAAGACTACAAGGCACATGAAGCAAAAGTGCCTACCTACAATATAGATGAGTATAAATGTCGTTTTTATCTCTTAAATTTCCTTGTTGATCAATTTTATGATTACTATGACACTGCTTACACTTTGTCTTCTATTAATTTTTGGCATGCTTTCTTGTGTCATATTAATAGTAAATATATGGGAATCATGAGTAGTTTAGGATTCATTCCTAAAGTGACAAAAAATTTAGAGAAATGTTAAGTTTGCAGTAAAGCGAAGATTACCAAGAGGCCTTATAAAAGTGTTGAAAAAAATACCGAATTGCTAGAATTATTTCACACTGATTTGTGTGAGTTTCAAGGAATTTTAACTCGGGGTGGTTACTGATATTTTATCACTTTTATTGATAATTTTTCAAAATATACAAACATATATTTATTAAAAAATAAAAGTGATGCTTTTGAGAAATTTAAAGAATTCCTTCTTGAAGTAGAAAATCAATTCGGTAAAAAGATTAAGAGAATTAGAAGTGATAAAGGCTGAGAGTATGAATCTCTTGGATTCAACTCTTTTGTTCAATCATTGGGAAGTATTCATGAGACCACTTCGCCATATTCACCTTCATCTAATGGCGTAGCTGAAAGAAAAAATAGAACGCTAATTGACTTGACGAAGGCTATGCTTATTGATTTAGGTGCTCCCTCAAATCTTTGGGGCAAGGCTATTTTGACAACTTGCCATGTGCTAAATAGAGTGTCACACAAAAAGACTAAAATTGTATCTTATGAGTTGTGGCGGGGGCATAAACCAAATCTAGGTTATTTGAGGGTTTGGGGTTGTTTAGCTTTTGTGAGGCTTGTAGATCCTAAACGACCTAAACTTGGTGAATGAGCTACCACATGTGCTTTTCTTGGGTATGCGTTGCATAGTATAACTTATAGATTTTTTGATATGGAAAATAATATTATTTTTGAATCAAGTGATGCTATTTTTCATGAAAATAAATTTCCTTTCAAATCTAGAAATAATGGGGGTCAAATAATTTCTGAAAATATTTTATCCATGCCTAGCTCTTCTACTCCATCTCAAGTTTTTCAAGAATAATAAAATTCTCAAATCCAACCAAGGAAGAGTAAACGAGCTAGAGTTGAAAAAGATTTTGGCCCCGACTATTATTTTTACAATGTGGAAGAAATTTCTCTTACGGTGTAAGAAGCTTTATCATCACCTGATGCTATTTTCTGGAAAGAGGCTGTAAATGATGAGATAGATTCACTACTTTCAAATAAAACATAGAAACTAATGGATTTTCCTCCAGGTTGTAAAACTATTTGGTGTAAATGGGTCCTTCGTAAAAAAACTTAAACCGGATGGAACTATAGATAAATATAAAGCGAGGCTTGTCGCTAAAGGTTTTAAGCAACAAGTTAATCTTGATTTCTTTGATACTTTTTCTCCGGCTGCAATTCATGATTTAAATATTCATCAAATGGATGATAAAAACATCATTTTTAAATGGAGATCTAAATGAGGAGATTTACATGGACCAACTCGAGGGCTTTGTGGAGCCTGGCCAAGAAAACAAGGTGTGTAAGTTAACTAAATCCCTTTATGGTTTAAAACAAGCTCATAAACAGTGACATCAGAAATTTGATTTATGCATGCTTGAGAATGGCTATAAAACTAATGAATGTGATAAGTGCATATATTATAAAACTTGTGAGAATGCACATGTGATTATTAGCCTATATGTGGATGATATACTTATCTTTGGCTCTAATTTGCATATTATAAATGAGACTAAAAATATGCTTAATAGTCACTTTGATATGAAAAATCTTGGTGAAGCCAACTTTATTTTGGGAATTAAAATTACCAAGACTAATGATGACATTTTTCTTGATCAGTTGCATTATGTTGAGAAAATTTTAAAGAAATATATTTTTCTAGACTGTAAACATGTTGTTATTTCTTTTGATGCAAGCATACATTTATCTGTTGTAATAAATGAAAAAGAAGTGATTAATCAAAAGGAATATGCTAGCATGATTGGTAGTTTGAGATATACTACTGACTATACTAGACCTGACATTGCATATGCTATTGGAGTACTTAGCAGATTTACTAGCAAGCCAAGTCGAGATCATTGGCTAGCCATGGGAAGAATTATGAGATATTTATCTGGTACTAAAAATTATGGTTTGTTTTATAACAATTATCCAGTGGTACTTGAGGGATATAGTAATGTTGATTGGAATACTTTGTCAGGTGATTCTCTCTCTACCTCAGGTTTTATTTTTACCTTAGGTGGTGGTGCTATATGTTGGAAGTCTAAAAAACTGACTATAATTGCTAATTCTACAATGGAAATTAAGCTTATAGCGTTAGCTTCAACATGTGAAGAAGTGAATTGGTTGAGAGATTTGTTACATGAAATCCCTTTTTGGGAAAAACCAATTTCTCCTGTGTTAATTCATTGTGATAGCACAGCTGCTATTGGTAGAGTGAACAACCATTTTTATAATGGTAAATCCAGACCTATTCGAAAAGAAAAACAGTAATAATGAGATCCTATTTAAGTAATGGCATCATAACTGTGAATTATGTAAAATTTGGATAATCTTGCGGATCCATTAACCAATGCCTTGGTGATCCAGTGGTACTTGAGGGATATAGTAATGTTGATTGGAATACTTTGTCAGGTGATTCTCTCTCTACCTCAGGTTTTATTTTTACCTTAGGTGGTGGTGCTATATGTTGGAAGTCTAAAAAACTGACTATAATTGCTAATTCTACAATGGAAATTAAGCTTATAGCGTTAGCTTCAACATGTGAAGAAGTGAATTGGTTGAGAGATTTGTTACATGAAATCCCTTTTGGGAAAAACCAATTTCTCCTGTGTTAATTCATTGTGATAGCAAGGGGGATGGGTTTGAAGCCATAAAATCAAAACCAGGTATGAGGCACCAATAACTAGGGACCAAAAGATCGTGTAAACTGAGGTCAAGGGAAAATCGAATCCATATGGTGGTTGTCAAAAAATGCACTCCTTAATATTTTGTTGTCCATCCCTATGATGTAAATGCATTTGTCCTGTAATGTTAGAAGGTTGAGTTTTTGTACTCTTAATGAAATTATGTAGCTCTTGTTGAGTGGGGTATGTAAATTATAGGAACATCCTTGACAGATTTTACTTATGTGAGCATGGAAGTGGAGCCGCTTTCTATGAGAACAAGACTTATTCTCAAATATGCTCATGAAAATTGGGATTAGCATAAGGTCGTAATGTGCTGGCTATTAAATAGGAATTCATCTTGTGTTTCTTTTCTTTTGCACTCTGTCTTTTCTGTAAGAGAATTTTATACAGTAAGGTTCGCTAGACTTGTCGTGGTAGTGCTGCTTCTACAAGGTTCGATCGTTGTATTCTGGGAGACGAACATCCAATAAAAAACTCGTGAGCAACGTAGCGGAGGACAAATTTGTCTTAAGAAAATTATATCCAACACAAGTCTCAATCAAATTGTTTTTTGTTTCTAGATTTTATAATCTGTTTGAAAGTTATCTACTTCTCTGTAAGTATTTTTGGTTCTAGGTATATGATTTGTTTGGTTTAACCTAAACAATTTATGTTATGTTTAACTTATATTTTTTTTATATAAATTGGTAATATTTTTGGTGCAATTATTGCATGTTACAACTGTACACGTAAGATTTATTCCAACAAGAAAACTCACGGATTGAGAGTATTTGGAGCTAAAGTTCAAGAACTAGAGAGAGAGAGAGAGAGAGAGAAGATCTAGGGTTTTGGAATGTTTAGAGAGAGAAAGAGATGAAAAAGTGATTGAAAAAAGATGTCTCTCGGACTGACATACGCACAGACTGCTCGAGCATACAATGACCCCCTCTCAGTAGTTTTAGACCTGTAAAAGTTCATTCGAGCGCAAGAAAGACCGTTCGAGCGAAGAATTCAAACTCTTAGTAATTTTGTAGACTGCAAAAGACCACTTGAGCGCATGAATGGTCGCTTGAGCGAATAAAGAAAATTATGAGCAGCAACAACACGTTGAAAAACTAACTTCCAAACCTGTTTCAATCATAACCAAAATTCCAGTAGCCAAACTCAACAAACAAAAAGATGGAAATGAGCTGAACAACAGTTAAATACATGAGTTTTCGGATCCGAAAACAACAAATAGGTCGAGTTTAAACCAGAATCCTTATATTTAAGTAATTAATAATTTTATTCAACGTCATTAAAATAATGTGTGAGTCTTTATTAATTTTTTTATAAAACTTGACGGGAGGTAAGTGAAAATTTATTATTTGAATATATGAAAACAATCTTAAATTTTTTTACTCATAGTAAATAATATTAGTATGATATTAATATATTCTGTTAAATAAACTAATAGAAGATTAGCGGTGAGAGAATCTTAACAGTAGTTTACAGGTAAGAAATTTTATTATTATTATTGAAATAAGAAAGAAAGTCCCTGCAATTGTAATTAAAAAAAAAATATTGTGTAATTTACCCATTTAAATATTCTGTCAAATTGAATCCGAATACGAGACAAGTCAAACCTTTTTAAAAAGCAAACCAAACAGATTTATCGACGGTCGTTTGTGTCCCCCAAACCAACATAAACCTGAGTGAGAAATAAAGAAGAATTACGGTCTACAACATTCGGATTAGAAAATCTGTACCTCTCTCTGATGGTGATGAAGCTTCTCAAGCTGTGTACATGGAATTCACTGGGTAATCAATGTAGCATTTCTAGGTTTTTCAGGGTTTTGTTCTACTCCACCGAGACCGAGACCGAGACCGTGACTTCCTCATCGTCTTCAAAGGACACTCTGTATGGTAGGCTTTTACAATTCGAAAACCAAACGGGTTTCAATTGTACCAGTACTCGACCAATGGGTCGGTGAAGGAAGACCTGCCAAGCAATCATACCTTGAGGTTCTCATCAGGCGGCTCAGAAAATCCAAACGTCTCTCTCTCTCTCTCTCTCTCATGTAAGTCTGTCGATTGCTGAAATTGTTAGTCACTTGTAAACTTTGTGCTTTTGTTTTGTGCTTGTCTAACTTAATAGCATTTGAAAAGCATAATAGATGATTTATTCAGTTTAGTTTGAAAGTAATGTGATAATAGTTGCAATGAAAGTTAAAATTTGGTTCTTATCTCCAATCCTTCACCTTTTTTTTATCATCAACTTTAAATTTGATGAAAAAGTGCTCAAAAATCGTCTCCAATCTTTTCATCAAATGTTCATATCAAATCAAACTTTTACTCAAATTGGGAATCAAATTGGATGAAAATTTTGGTGAATGGTTGGAGATGCTTTTATTCCATTTGCAGTGCATTTTCAATCATTTATTTAGTGACCTAAAACATGAGAATGGATATTAAGATAGAATAGTTATTTCATTCCACCTTGATTCTAGTGAACCAAACACTACTTTAGAGTGTGTATGTGCTAACTTCCGTGTGTTACTTTTCATGTATAAGATTTCTTTGATCATTTGTACCGTATGGCTTTCCTTTTCTTTGATTTTTGATTTTTGCCCTCCAATTCGTATAAGGCTTTGTATGGAACTTGGAATTGTTGAGGGAAAGAAAAATGTGTAGGAAAACCATTTCCTTTGTGCATCCTGTCCTATTTAGAAAACTTTAGGTTTTAATATTTTCATGAAATGAAATCATGAAAAAGAGGAGAAATGATGTCTTGAAATAAAAACTTTCCCATGTACATTCATCATATTTGCTCTCTTTTTTTTCTTTTCTTTTCTTTTTCTTCACATTGTTTTCCATGATAACCAAACAAGGAATAGTGATTTTTTTTTCATATCTGTCAACAAATCCATGAATGAAATATGGCATAAATTACTCTGATATTAATGGATATGGTATCTTTAAGGGAGAAAAGGAAAACTATAGCAAGAAATGGAACGTGCAAAGCTCAGCTCTATCACCAACTCTATTAGTTAAATGATAACATGCTGCCATTAAAAAGAAAATAATTAATTCAATGCAGAAGTTGTGGACTGAAGGAGACCTCCTTATATGCTTTTGAAAATGTGTCTAGTGTTTGATTAGGGTGCCTATCTCTGGCCACTGGATACAATATGGTGTTCACCATAGGAGATAAAATTTGGAGGGTAGCAAATTTCCCTCCCTCTTGATGGAAAATGCATATTCTGAGCAGACTGTCCCTACAATTAAAAATAGTATTTTTTATTTTTTTTTTTTGAACAAACAATTAAAAATAGTATGGTGCTTTAATCTTGCTGGATAGTTTGCAGTTCTAGAGGAAGTCTATAAACCATAATGAATCGAAAAATCTAATGTAAATTTGGAATCACAGGATTGGAGAATGGTTCGTAGATCATATGAAGAACAAACCATTTTGTGAATTGACAGTGTTATGTTTACAAAGAAAGATACATCTGTAACTGTAGTATATTTAATTAATGGAAAATTAAATGGAGCTGATCATAAAATATCAGAATAATGTGTCTAGCTGTATTAACACTCTTTGGTACCAGTGGTTTACTTTGTTGGAATGTTTATAACAACAACAATCTAAGAAGCGCAGACACTTTCTAGAAACCGTTGTGCCTTTATCGGGCATTTCCTGACACATCGGGCACATGTCCAAACGTGTACTATTATTTTAAAACAAAATATGACTCATACACAGTTCAAACCCTTGGGAAACACGTGTCCATAACATGTTACTAGTTTGAACAAAAATAACTTAGGATCTAATGAGTAAAAAAAATGTAGATTTATACCCATTAACACTTCCTTTAAGCTTTAGAAATTGGTGTTATGCTGTTTCTTTTTTTTATTTTTTATATTATCTTTGAAGGAAGTATTCATATATATGACATGACATATAATAAATGTGTAAACTATTTATTTTGTGTGTCTCTCACATCTTGTCTCTAGATATATATATATTTAAAATTTTTAAATTTACTGTGTCAGTGTCCATGTCAGGTCATGTGTCCATGTTCATGCTTCTTAGGCAACGACTGATGATCTCAGAGAGTGCACTGCCTAGTTGTTGAAGTATCAATTCTAGACCACCAAAATTTTGACAATTGTTGAAGGTTTATAAATGAGAAGTTATGATTGTATTGACTATTATGTTGTCTAAACCATAATGCAGTCCATATGAGAAGCCGTACGTGTATTCATAAGCCTGGCACAAGACTCCCTTTCATTCTCCTTTCTAGAAATACTCAAGAATAGATAGTATTGTACCCTCTGATGTTGATTATAATTTTAATTTTCTTCTTAGCTACTTCAATTTTGAAAATTTCCCCATTAGTTCATGCTTCTTATTCTCATTGTTAGGTATCTGAATGGATGAGCAATAAAAGATATCTTGACTTGTTACCTGGAGATGTTGCGATTCGGTTGGATTTGATATCAAAGGTTCATGGCCTAGAACAAGCAGAGAAGTATTTCAGTAACATTCCTATCACTTTGAGAGGCTTGCAGGTCTATGGTGCTCTTTTAAACTGTTATGCCCATGAAAAATCTTTGGAGAAAGCAGAGGCAATCATGCAGAAGATGACAGACCTGGGATTCAATAGAACATCACTGCCGTACAATGTGATGCTTAAGCTCTATGCTGACATGGGAAAGCATGAAAAACTAGATTCCCTCATGCAAGAGATGGAAGAGAAAGGCATTACAGGTAACAATTTCACATTCAATACCCGCTTAGATGCGTATGCAACTGCTTCTGATATTGAAGGAATGGAGAAGCTTCTGATGAAGATGGAAGCTGATGTCACTGTGGACTGGAATGCATATGTCGTGGCGGCAAATTGTTACTTGAGAGCTGGTATGGTAGAAAAGGCTTTACCAATGGTAAAGAAATCAGAGCGACTTGTTAGGGGTAAGATGAGAAGGTTTGCTTATGAGGTTCTACTCACTCTGTATGCTAGTATGGGGAACAAGGATGAAGTGTATCGTATATGGAATTTGTACAAGAAAATTGGAAAAATATACAGTATGGGCTACCTTAGTATGATAAGCTCACTAGTGAAGTTAGATGACCTTGATGGTGCGGAAAAGATATGGGAGGAGTGGAACAAGAAAACATCTTTTGATTATCGAATTCCAAACTTTCTCATCAATGCTTATTGCCAGAAAGGCCTTTTAGGAAATGCTGAATCAATTGTAAATAGGCTGATAGAGAGTGGTACCGAGCCCCACGCAAGAATATGGCAGCGCTTGGCAGCTGGATATCATGATGATGATCAAATGGAAAAGGCTGTGGAGATGATGAAGAAAGCACTTGCGGCGAGTCATTCTAGGTGGAAGCCAAACCTTCCTACTCTGGCAGCATGTGTGGAATATTTGAAAGGAAAGGGAAGCATAGAAGTAGCAGAGGAGTTGATAGAATTATTAAGGGAAAAGGATGTTGTACCATCAAAGGTTTGTGAAAGGTTAGTAAATTACATAGAAAATGGAAATCCAGCATCCGGAGCACTTGATCTCATCATGGGAGGGGATGATCAGGCTCTAGGCATGCGAGTTGAAGTGCGAGAGAGTATTAGCTGAATTGTATTGAAAGCTTTGGCTATTTGTGAGCAATTTAGTTATACTGATCTGTTGGTTGCTTGTATCTGAGTCTTGTCAACTGATTTAGGTTTAATTCAGTTTTCCATAGCAGATTTAATTATAACCGCCTCCTAAGCATGAGTAGAGAGAGTCGCTCTCAAAATTACGTTTCAGTGGCAATGTATATCAATACTGCGTTCTGATAATTTGATAGTAATTGTCAAAAAAACATGTGTGGAGTCCAAAAGTGGATTGCGTGGTTATATCGTCCTCCCTATTTCTGGACCATTTGATGATCTTGAAGAACAGGAAACCAAAATCCTATGGCCTAGCACATTATTTTATTTTTTAAAACAAGATAATGGTGTAAGGAATATATTAATTCAACCAGCAAGTACATTCTACACTTCAACTAAATCGAACGTAGGTTCCATTCAAATAGAATCAGTTATGTGAATCTTTTCGTCATTTTACTCGGTCAATTACTATATGCTACTAGTTAAATAAAAAAATTTACTTCTTCTTTTACTATCGCATTTCATGTTAGTTTAGGCTTTTTCTGTCTTCATCACATTTATATTTATGGTAATCATTATCACTCTTTAACCGTGTTTACAAGTTTTTATTTATGTCTCACTCTTTCTACACCCTAAATACATGAAAACAGAGAAGTTTAAACATAGAAAATGCTTCTTGGCCTGCCCATTTCAAGCCTATTAGCCTCAGTAATGTAATTTATAAAACAATTTCAAGCATTATGATTAGGCGCATGCAATCTATCCTACAAAATATTATCTCCCCCTTTCAGAGTTCTTTTCTTCGTAATAGGCAAATTTCAAATAATATATTCTTACTGGCCTATGACCCTCCTCCGTACAATACACGAATTTAAAGCAAATCTTGTGATTTTGCCTTAAATGTTGATATATCCTAATTTCAAATAATGTATTCTTCTTGCCTATGACCCTCCTCCATACTATACACAAATCTAAAGCAAAGTTTGATGATTTTGCCTTAAATGATGATATCTCCAAAAGCTTATGATAAAATCAACTGTAGTTTTTAGAAAGCCATACACTTATACGAAAGTGAGGTGAGGGTACCAAAGTGAGATTGGGACCATCACCGTTGAATTCTAACCCTAAAACGAAAGAAGTAGCAAATCTCCACTAAAAAAAGGTGAGTAGGGAAGGTTGTGATACCACGAGCTAATAAGATGTGCTGCCAAATGAATAGGCGATTCGGCCACCATGACTTTCATTTTGAAATGGAGCTTTAGGTGTGCCGCTCCATGATTGCCCTACAGAACAAAACTATCCTGAATTTAGTTGTGGTCATTGCCAAGGAGACTCTCTGTCTCCCTACCTCTTCCTTCTAGTGAATGATGCTCTTATTCGGTCTCTTGCCCATGTTATGTATCTCGGCTTAGTTATCCCTATTAGGATTTCCACAGTGGGTCGTGTATATCTCCATTTTGAGCTTTGCATATGACTACTTTATCCCCTCTATACTGCAAGTTTATGCAATTGCAGCTAGTCAAGCTATTAATTGTCAATACTTTTTAGCCTAATTTGTTTGGTAATAGTTTTAGGTTTCTAGCTTTTTAATTGTGAAATAACTAAATTGTCCTTTAACTTTTCATTAGTTCATTTTCTATATGATTCGAATTCTAATGCTCGTGGATGGCAAAGTGGTACAACAAGATTACATCACCATGTCGTAATAAAATGGCTTAAAAAATCAATATCTGGACATTTTGAATTTTTGCTTAAAAAAGCATGTGTCAGAAGAACAATCAGTGTGTTTGGTTTCAGTTTTCAAAATTCAATTTTCTGGAAACTAAATTTTTTATTTTTTTGTTTTTTTTTTTTAGTGAATATTTTTAAGATTTCATACAATTTTTTACTTTGTTAGATGTACCTTACTTAGATGTATCTAAATATTAAAATATTTGTGAAAAGATATTTTAAAAAATTAATAAATACCAAAAAATACAAAAAATGTACTGAATTTATATATATATATATATATATATATTTTGGGTATTTAGTGAATTTTTTAAAGATTTTTTTCACAAATATTATACTTTTTAAGCGTATTTATGTTTGGTGTGTCTAAAAATTAAAAAAAAAAAATTATTAAAAAAATCCAGTGAAAACAAAAAAAAAATACAAAAAATAAAGAAGTAAAATTTTTTAAAAAGTAAAATTTGAAAACTGAAACCAAACAGAGTGAATAGTACCTAACTTTTTTTAGAAAGAAAATATAATAGTGAAGGTCCATTGATGTAGTGCAAAGTTCAATATATAATTTGAGCCCTAAATCTCCTTACATTATTTTCTTAACCGAGGAGGTCAATACGACCAAAGCAAGGACAGAATCGAGCCGAGCTACCTTATAGGACCAAACCAATTCAAGCCCACTTGCATGGAACGAACTCACTAACGATATTGACGTGGGCCAATCCCATCAAGCAAGCCCTATTGATGTGGGCCCCTAGAGTGGGCCGAATCCATCTAGTCAAATGAAATGAGTCAAATACACCGTCAGTGCCAACATGGGCCGATTCCACTTAGGGTAACAATGAAGGCCGAACCAGCTTCGGATATTGATACGGGAAAAACCCGTTTAGTCACAACAATTTGAGGCCTAACACCTGACTAATCCAAGGACATTCAGGCTACCGATGTTGGTCGAACCCACCTTGTTTGTTAGAATGGGCTAAGCCTATCAGGGCGGAATATCGAAGCCCAAAACTACCTTCAGAGAGGGTCGAGCTGGAAAAACGGCCCAGGGCCGATAATAGATGATAAAGGCTCAAGCCTCGCATTAAACTATAGGCCAAAGGAGAACATACATGTCATCATAATCCCTAGGTGATGAACAAAAATGGTTAGAGCAAAATATTATGCCATGGCAATATGGATCAAGCTGCATGGGCAGCTGTGCCTAACTGATCTATAGCCCCCATATCCAAAGGCTATGATCACTTGAACCAAAGAGGCTCATGAGCTACCTTAGGCTCACATTGGAGAGCAAGGCAGTACCTCGTATCTAAGGTACTTAACTTCTCTTGGAGAAGGATTCGAATTTCACGCTCTCTGTAACTTCTCTCTCTCTCTCTCTCTCTCTCTATATATATATATATATATATTCCTTTTCTCTTCCTTCATAAGTCCTTGATTTCAGCATCAGAAGAGTTATTCGGCCAACCACAGTTGGGAAGCTCGCCGGTTCTCTTGTCTTACAAGCCCGAATAGTTTAATTCAATCATAGAGCTCCGATTTATTTCAATAGTGTAAATTTTACTCTCGCACACAGGGATGTGCAGACACCCTATTTTAACTGACTCTAAGACTTCGGAGTATAGGGTTACAAACGAACCGAGTTGTTCGCAAGCTAGCTCGACTCGTTTCAAGCTCGAATATGTGAAACCCCATATTTTTATATAATAAAAATAATATATAAATATATATATATTAATTTTCTTAAATAATTATTCACAATATTTTGAATTTAATAGTCTGTATATTTTTATACTTGTGGGGGCCGAGAATTAGGAGTTGTAGAGATTCCAAGTAATCGAACTCGGGAGAGTCGAAATATGTGGCATTTGGCGTGGGCTCGCATTCTCGAATCCAACCCTACTCGGCCAAATAGCCGGTTAAGCAAGGGCCGAGTGAAGAGCGGTTTACCACAAAATATGCCGAATAGCGAGTGAAAAATGGACCTAATCCTGAGGCCCAAGAAAGAAAAGATATAAATAGAGGAACGTCAGCCAAAAAGAGACAGGTGAGAACTATTAAGCTTAACTTAGAATACAAGTAATCTTGAGCGCAGAGACTAACTTGCTCATCGGAGTGCTAATTCCGGCACCCCCGACCGGAGTGTTTATCTCTTTTCAGGTGACTAAAAGAAGATCATAGCGTCTCCCAAGATCAGAAGAGTATTTCCAAAACCACTTCTCCACAACTGGCGCCGTCTGTGGGAATACTCAAACACATCCATGGCGGGCATAACGGAAGACCCTCCGATAGTCACTGATGAAACCACGCAAAGAGACGACTTCACTCCACCAAACATGCTTGGACCGGAGACTATCCCTGCAAGACGCGCTTTGAACTTCGCCTCACCCTCGACTCAAGAGCATGAGGCAATGCAAGCGATCATGGAACAAGCAAAGCAAAACGAATAGAGGTTGAAGAACATGATCACAGTGAACGAACGTCTCCGTCAGGATTAGGCCTTGGAAGTGGCAAAGTCCAAACTAGCTGTATGCCAAGATCCGGACCGACCTGTGAGGGCAGGTGGTCGACGATCACGAGCCCGACAACAAGACACTGATAGCAACTCCGACTCATCATCCCCGAAGCCCAAGAAGAAGGGACGATCTGAAACTTCCCGTTCTTCTGAAGAGAGTCCCCGTATAAGGCATAAGCGAAGAAGAAGCAGCTCGGATAAAGCTCAACACGAACTTTTCGTGCGACGGATTGCAATGGCAGTGCTACCCAAGAAATTCACCTCCGACAACACGACCCTGTCAACACGGTCCTGTTTGGAGGAATCGGTACAAGATGGCCGCCTACAACAGTATGTCTGCGAAAGTAACCCAACCAAAGCAATCGCCTCAAGACAGGATTCACCTCCGATCGGCGCGATCCACATGATATACAGCCTTCCAATGACATCTGCGGTGCATACGATTCAGTCGAATCCCGACCATCAAAATCAACTCACTCAGACCAAACGGCCCCATGAAGCCGCAGGCATTACTTTTGATGATTCAGATTTGGCTGGAGTGACACTGCCCCATGTTGATCCCTTGGTAATTGACCTACGTGTAAACCGATTTATAGTTGAGCACGTACTCATTGATCCGGGGAGCACATCGGAGGTCATGTACTACAAGACATTCAGCAAACTCGGCTTCTCCAAATCAGATCTCTTTCCGGCTCCATATCCATTATTCGGCTTCAACGCCAATCTAGAGTACCCATTGGGAAAATCACACTGCCCGTTCGAGTGGGTTCTCAAACAGTGGATGTAGAATTCTTGGTCGTCAAGCTGCCATCACTGTATAATCTTATTATGGGGCGAACTTGGTTGCACACCATGCAGGCCGTGCCGAGTTCGTATCATCAGCTACTTCGCTTCCCGACGGAACTCGGCATTGAGCAAATCCGTGGTTCCCAGAAATCAGCACAGGCATGTTATCTTCTCGCTGGAAAGATGACGAAAGAGTTGCAAGTAAACTCCATTGAAGTGCCAGATCGGAAGAGCCTCGACGATGTTGGGCGGCTTTCTAGTAAAAAGGCCACAGAAGACCTAGACCAAGTTGAAATTAACGGAAACCCCGAGAAGTTCTTCATGGTCGGCGCCTCCCTGAGTTAGGCCGACAGACAACAGCTAATCTCTTTCTTGCTCAGCAATATTGACGTCTTTGCATGGAATCTATACGAGATGCCGGGTATAGACCCGTCCGTTTCACCCCTTATTCTCTTTACTAGCTTTGTTGGCCTTCCAAAGGAGCTCCATTTTGCATATTTTGAAGTCATGTTTCAGGCCTTATTTGGTGAGTTTTAAGGTCTGCACAAGCTCTGTCCAGAGACCTTTTGGCCATTTTGAATGTCTATTATGCATGTGTAGAACAATCCTATTCAAGGCCTTTCAAAGGGGCTTTCACTTGCATGCTTCCTAGACTAATTTCAGGGCCTTTTTGGTGGGTTTTAGGGCTGTCATAACCTCTTTCCAGAGGTAATTTTGCCATTTTGTATGTCCATCATATATGTGTAGAATAACCCTCTTATTAGCCCATCAAAGGAGCCTATCATTCTTGTATTCATTGACTGAGTTTAGTGGATTTTTAGGCATATTTTGGCATAGCATACTTCTATTTTTGGCTGGTTTGGTGAGCTCTCATATGCTTCATATAGTTGTAGTACAACTCATGGTTCACTAGCTTTCTTTGCATGCTTTGTTGACCCTTGATTTTAGCACTTTTTGGCCATGACTTAAACTGATTTTGTGCATATTTTGGACTGCCTTAGCTCTTTTTTTGGCTCTCATGGTCGAATGATGTTTGTTTTGCATGCTTGTAGTTCAATACCCATGCTTAACTTTGAGTTTTGAGGCTCATTCTATGCATATACTGAGGTGTGTTCATGTTTTGGGTCCATTATACATCATATTTCAGAGCTTGTATGAATGTCATATTGCCATGTTTTCTACTCCTTAAGTGTGCTTGAGAGTTGTCCATGAATGCCTTGTTTTCAGACCATTGAGTGAGCTCCATTTCCTTGCATGTTGAGCCACCATTTTAGACCATTTTCCCACTGTTTCAGACCTACCTAGGGTCTGTTTGGGGTTGGTTTTTCCATTTGTGTATCGCTTTGGGTACCTCTAGTGTAACGCACTTCACTAGTTTCGATACCCGAGCCACCTAGCATGCATTGTGTGACATATTTGCATGTTTCGGGACCATCTTTTATGCCATATCAGAGCTGTATCATGTCCCATTCTATGCCATGTTTCATTCTTTGCCATGCTTAGTTAGAGTTGCATGTTATGCCTTAGGATCGGTCCTTTGCATCCATGCATGTTTGCATGTGTTTCGGTTGTCTCATTTCCACCATTGGCCACTAATGTGAGTGTGGCTGAGGTCCACTCATATTAGTGTAAGTCCATCTTGCATTGTGTATGTCATTTTAGTCCATAGCATTGCGTATGTTAGGTTGCATGTTAGTGCAATGTGTTGTGTATGTTATGTTGTTAGCATTGTGTATGCCATGTCATTCCTCGCATTGTGTATGCTAGGTTGTTAGTCGCATTGAGTATGCCATAATTCATGAGCGTTGTGCATGTCATATAGTTCATAGCATTGTGTATGTTAGTCGCATTTGCATCACTTAGTTGCATCGCATTAGGGTTGCATGATAGATTTGCATTGGTGCATGCCATCCTACTTGTTGCATTGTGTTTGGGATAGGAGTTAGCCCAAACACGGGAAACGAGGGATGTTTCGTACTCAAAGTGACGAAACGTGTCTCAATTCCCGGTCGTCGACACTCCGGATTACCCATGATGGAGTCTAGGCCTTGTTGTGTTGTCATGTGCATTCATTCCACATCGAGTCGTGTAATTCGACTCCTCGGCCATCATGCATCGAGATGCGTGATTGGTGTCACGAGGATCGAGGTGTGCATACATATGTGAAAATACTTTGCCATGCCCCTTTCTTGCTCTCTGTTGCAGCAAAACAGAAATCAGCAGCCTTCTAGAGCTTTGCACAGCATTCCGGGATTAATTACAAACAGAGGCAAATCAGGGCATCGTGAAGAATTTCCCGACGAGGCAGCTAGAGCATGCATGCATCTTTCATCATTCGGAATAGAGCTGAGGCGGTCCATTTAGTTTGCATATTAGTTTATTTTGCTTTCCTAGTTAATTTGTTAATTAATTAGGGTTTTGTAACATTTAATTAGCTAGAGTAGTTAATTATTTATTCGGACTGTATTATTTATTCGGACCCTCCGAACGAGGGCACAATTGTAATAAGTGTGCGTGTGTGTGATGTATGTCTTCCAACCCCACGTCTTTCTCCTTTTTATTTACCAGCTTATGATGGTTAGATTAGGGCATGTTTCAATTAACATACTTATGCTCGCATGTTTGCATCCATTCATCTATCTTGCATCCACCGGGCTCGGCGCATCATACTAACTGCATCGTATTTCAATTCCAAGTTGAATACGTGTTAGCTGTAGCATCTCATATGCCATCCTTAGAATAGCCGAGCCTATTATAGTTGCATTTTTGCATGTGTTGCATTAGGCATTTCTGTATAGTTAGGATCATGCATTGATTTCTAACATAGCTTCTGTTTTGGCTTGGAGTACTAGGTAAGCTTTTATGCTTTAGCATCCTTGCATGTGTGTGGGTGATTGCCATGATAGCATGCTTACCATGAGGCTAACTGCTTATGTGATATATCTGCCTGAATGCCTATGGGTGAAGGTTGGATTATCTGAATTGGAACAATGCATTGACTGTGAGTTTTAAGCCCACTTGAGAGTGGCAAATCACCATATTTTCTAAGCCCACCTGAGGGTGGCAAATCCACATTTTAGCCTACTTGCAAGTAGCAAACTGTCTTTCAAAAACAAACATGAAATGTTTTGTTCTAATTTAGGCGACCCAGTCTATACTTGTATGTTGTGTGCATCACATAGTAATTCTAGGCTAATAACCGGAATAAAAGCACATAATGTTTTCAAAACTCGATATCATGATTAGTAGAGGTCGATCTTTGATCGGGCGAGCGGGGGTGCTCACGAAGTGACCTTCACCAATCGTACCCAAGTTCCCGAGCCGAGGCAACTTTGGTGATGACGAACACGTGGCCTTAGGCAACGAGTCAGGGTTTCCTAAATTCCCCCAAAATAAATATTTAGGTGGCGACTCTGTATCTGGCAAAGCAGTCCATGTTTGGCACTTCTTTCAAAAAAAAAATTTGTTTTCAAAAACGATTTGCTGGATTTGGACTCTTTGATGATTCATCAGTCTTGCATTACACTCTGTGAGATTAGATACAGGACCGTGACATTGAGTCCTGAACTGTAGTGAGCCCCAATGAACAAAACGGGATTCCCTCCCTGGACGTTCGGGGACGTCTACACATATCTCTCTCTCTCTCTCTCTCTCTCTCTCTCTCTCTCTCTCTCTCTCTCTCGGTTCTTTCTCTTTCTCTCCATCTCTCATTCTCAAAACTCTCATTTTTCTTCTTCTTTATCTCTATTCTTCCTCCTCCCCCGACCTCCATAGTCGCGACCTTAACCCATACTATCACCACCAGAACCACCAACCTGCGAACTTCTCCACCACCGTCACACCGTCGAACCGCCACCGCCACCACCACCACCACCATCACCTAATTCCATTATCATCTAGAACCACCATTCACAAAGTGTTGTAGGTGAAGAAAGAGAAGAAGAAGGAAGATGGAGGAGAAATAAACAAATTTAGAGAAGTTTATTTTGAATTTCAAAAGTTGGTTTCCGGCTTACTTTCGGCATGCCAAAACCATCCATTTTTGGGAAGAAGTGAGAAAACTAGGTCATGTAGAATGAAGTACGAAGTAAGTTGAAGAGATTGACGAAAGAATGAAGTAAAACCATTAAGAATTAAGAAAGTTATGGAGTCCGAAAGATGGTTCAAAGTCGGAGACGGGAGGAAAAATCTTATTTTTGGTCAAATTTTAGAGATCTGATGGCATGCAAAAAAGAGACGAAACGAGACGTGTGAGGAGTGAAACAAAAACTAGGCCGTGAGGTAAATCCAATGACGGAAAAATAAGACAAAACGGAATTATGACAAAAAAGATATAAGAACTTGAAGTGGTGGATTTGAAACTAAATTTCTGGGTCTTTCTGTTCATGCGTGCTACGACTGTTTGGAGAAGATGAACTGAATTTTATCCAGCATTTCTCGGCTCATGGTGCTATGGTGCATCCTAGTACATTTGGGTTAATTGAGTGGTTTTATGACTTTGGGGATGACCACTCTTACGTTTTCCAACGTGTAGAATCCATTTTTAGGGTTAGATCTTGCAAATTATGAGTCTAAAATGATGATCGACAACTAAAAGTTATGAGAGAATCCAATGGACGATCAACGGTCAGATCGTGTCCGATTGATGTGAAATTTCAGCAAGACGATCATGGAGTCATGACGGTCATATCTTACAATCAGAATCATAAATCAAAATCGGACGATAAATCGTTAGCAACCTAGCATAGTAAGAAAATTCTCATAACCCTCTCATTCTTTTTAATTGTTAAATTTTTAGATTTGTGTTCATATGTTAAAATAGCTAAAAATTTAGATAAATTTTTGTTTATAGTTGTATGTAAATTTGTGATTTGTAGGTTAGATATTTGAAGGTTATTTTATTAAGGGTAAACTACCAATAGGTCCTACTTGGGAGACTTATTACCCAATAGGTCCTACTTTGAGACTTATTACCCATTAAGTCCTATTTGATATAATTTATTAAGTGATAAAGACAAATTTATCAGTCTTTTTTTTTTTATGAATAATTTTATAGTGATAAATTTATCAGTCTCTTTTTTTATGAATAATTTTTTAGTGATAAATTTATCACTCTCTTATTTTTATAGTGTTAAATTTATTAGTTAGGACCTGTAGGTAAATAAGTCTAGTGAATAGGACTAATTGGTAAGTACCCCTTTTATTAATAGCCTTAAAATCATGGTTTAATTTTGGAATTTGACTTGCATATGTAGTTTGTACCATTAAAGAGATGATTGAATATTTTATTTGGTTTGATTATATGACTCTTAAATTTGCCAGAAACTTGTACAAATTTTCAGACAATTTTATGCTCAAACTTTTGAGATGGTTTCTTCTACAAAGTTGTTAAGAATAATGTCTAGTTCATTCAGGAATTTTTGTAACAATTATTCTAGCTTTATAAAAACTTATACGAAATTTTAATTAGATATGAAACGGTAGATAGATTTTACGGCATATTGGAAAAATCATTAAAAATCCTATATTAAACCAAATCTGGTATTTTCTAAATAAAAAATGAAATTTGGGAAGTCTAGTTTCATAATAAATTTTTAGATTATGGAATTGATTTATAAATTTATGTGTGGAATTATTTTATGAAAATGTAACAAATTTGTGTCATGAAATTTCTTGAAATTTTACCGAATTATTTATAACTTATTTTTGGGAAATGCTTTCTGAAAAATGAGCATAACATGTTTTTTTGAATATCCCATATAGTTACATGAATTTTAGAGTTGTATAAATAATTTATTTATAATTTTAACTATGAAATTTATGTCCTGAAAATTTTGGGCAAGATGATAAAGAATCAAGAATACTACTTTAACCATTTATTAGGACTAGAAATCAATATTGTGCTAGTCTATTTAATTGAATCTTGTAAATTAGTAGTCCATGCATGTGTGTTGTGATTTATTTTAGTATTTAAAATTATTATATCACACCATGACTTGATTAAACTGTTCACAATAATTTATACACATTGATGGATTGTTGTAGAACGTATGTGTTGATATTTTCTATTAAAAATTATATTCAAATGGTATAATATCGATTGTGATCTAATTTGTAATTATTCGTGATTAGTATGAAAATTAATTAAAATGATCAACGAAATGTACGAAATTAATGGTTGATGGTTAATATCGGTTGTTCAAGGTGAGTCCTGATTTTAAAGAGTGTATGAAATTAAGGGTTGACGGTTAATACCGGTTGTTCAGGGTGAATCCTGGTTTTGAGAATTCTCACGTAAATTGTGTCACGAAGCCTTAAGATGGCACGGGACTTATTTGAACCCTTTTTGATATTCGGTTTTTGAATAAGGACGAATGTACAGGTGGCACACAGGGAGGTTACATACCCCTGGCAGACCGTTTCCTTGGGGCAGACCACGAATGCCACTACCTAGGTATATAACTCCGGACGTGGGCATCCTTGGTAGTTACAGTTGGTAACACTGGGGGGTTTCAAATTAACCGTTGACATGCTTAGTGGTTGGTAAGTTAAATCTCTTTGGTGAGATTTTGAGTGTCACCTAATTTATTAAAATTATTGAAATTATTTTAATGGTTGTAATTTATGTTTACAATTATATTGTTATCTCATGTTTATAATCGCATTATTTTTCTCTTAAAAAAACGGTAGGCTGGTTATGTTTTCTTACCGTGTTGCAAAACTCATGGCATATATTTTTGTTACCTTGGTGTTTTATGCCAGGTTTTGGTGAGGAAATAATTGAAGCTGAAATGGATGTGACGCTAACGTAGAGCCTTGGCTGACTTGAAACCCCGATTAGAGCCGAATAAATTATATTATTTTATATAATAGCTTTTAAGGACTTTATAATTTCATTTGATGTTGTATTTAGATAATTTTAAGTTTTTATCTATTGTTGTTTGAACCTTTGGTTATGTACGAGAGTTGGAATGTCCAATTAAGATGTCAACTTTTTGATTTATTAAGACCTCGTTTGGCAAGTGGCTTTTTTTAGTCAAAAAGTCACTAAAAAAATAAAAAAGCCAACAACCCATACCAAAAAGTCAAATATTTTCTTTTCTCTCTACTTTTTGTACATCTTTTCGCAAAAAGTCAAAAAGTCATCACAAACATACTAATTTTTTTAAGCTCATATTTTAGCCAAATAACCAAAAAATTACTAAATTAGTCTGTTCCCAAACGAGGCCTAAGTCATTTTGTTTATTTAATTTCCCTTGATGTTCCAAAAATTTGGGGCATCACAGAATAAGCTCAACTAGTCAAATTCGGCTTGTTTATCTTTATTTAAATTATATAATAAATAAATTATTTAATATAAATAATATTTTTTATTTAAATAATAAACAAATCTTATCGAGCTGAGCTGAGCCAAGCTCAAGCCTAGTTAGTTATCGAGTCGAGCTCGAGTTCAGCAAAACTCGACTCGGCTCGGCTCATTTATAGCCCTAAGCGCTTGTTAGTCTCCCGATGATGAAATGATAATTACTTCAACTTTAAAATGTTTGAGGTTGTTTAAAGTTGCTGTGTAGCTCTGTTTTAGCCAAAAATTGACTTTTTTCGAATGGCCATTTTATCTTGAACCCATTTTAAGCCAAAAACTAACTTTTTAACCCCAAGAGAGAGAGAGAGGCCCGATTGTGTATTGAATGATGATATTTTTCAAAATTAGTGACTAGTTTTATTAAAAACATTGATCGAGAGATAATTTGAGTTTACTTGGGCCACAAGCAAGCAGGGCCGGCCCTAGCCTAAGGCCAATAAAGCTTGTGCCTTAGGCCCCATAATTTTGGCCCAAAAAAAGGGCCCCCAAATTTAATAAATTGTTATAGGCCCAACCTTTTTTTTGTTTTTTTTGTTTTGTTTTAGGATCAATTTAAGGGCCCAAAATGTTTTATTGGGCCCATGTTTGGTTTAGTCCATATTTATATGCTTTGGTCCATATTTATTAAAATGAAAATATATAAAAAAACAAGAAAAAAACAAATAAGGTGTTTGGGCCCAACCCAAACCATACATACAATATACAACATTGTTCACTTAATATATGAAAGTAAATTTTAATTTATAATTTTAATAATTATATGTGCAAGTATACTTAAATAAAAAATTTTTGAATATTTATCATTTTAATCATAAATTTTTTATTAAAAAAAATATATTAAAGAGGCCCCATTTTCATAATCCGCCTTAGGCCCCACAAATCTCAGGGCCGGCCCTGCAAGCAAGCCAAGGGCATGGGACTCCGTACTTGTGCATGTGTGGATGGCACAAGAACCAAAGGCAAACTATGCACATGTATCTACTTTGTGCGTGCACACATGATTGGTGCGTACGCACATGCTCTGTGTGGGTGCACTTCCATTTGTGGTAGAACCTGTTTTGGAAACTCAATCTTGGGGCAATTACGGAAGGAGGTGACAAGAGGAAGTGATGGGGAAGCCTTAGTGTGCTCCCCCAAGATCCTTTTTGCCTATAAAATGAACCCCTTATCCTCTCTTTCAATGGGTTAGAATTTTAAACAATTTTTGTGAGTTTTGAGAGAAAACACTTGCCTTCTTTTCTTCCCTTGCTTTAACTCGGAAAATATACCCTCTCACAGTAACGCTAATCACTAAAAATCATCTAAAGCTTGGAACAATTGAACTAAATTAGAAACCTAAGCTGGAGGGATGTTTTGCAAGCAAGAAAACTTAGGCTGTGTTTGGTTGTGTTTTGGAATTATAGTTCTACCCCTACATTCTAGTATGATGTTTGGTTTGAGTTTTAGAAGATTAATTACACCCTTCCTTTTGAAGACTCGTTTCAGGCAGGCTTTTAAAGTTTGAAATTTAGCCTGCCGGTTGACCTGAACAATGCGATTTTTTTTTTATTATATTTTTAATAAAACAATATTTTTGAAATTTTTTTTTAAAAAAAATTATGAGCTTTTAATAGATTTTTGAATTGTGTATTTGGTTATGAGTTGTAAGTTTTTATATCAGATATCATATGTCACATCAAAAATTTCTCACTCAATTCAAAACTTATTCACCAAACAAATTTTCTACACTCAAATCATAATTTCAAAACTCACAAATTCAAAATATAACTCATATTCTCAAATCATATTTAGAAAATTTTACCAAACGCTACCTTAGTTTTTTTTTTTTTTGCATGCTCTTCAGTTTATCCAAATCAATAGTAAAACCCTCATTGTTTATTTATTTTAGCACTTATTTTCTACCTATTTTCAATAGTTAATCATAGTTAGGACGATAATATGGCATGATCATCATGTTGGGTGTTAGTTTTGCTTATTTTTCACCTATTTTCGCATGTTTTATTTATTTTTCTTAAAACAACATGTTTAGGCTAACTTAATCATGTAGAAATGATGCATTAAGTTCGGTTTGAATTATCATGTTGTTTTTTGGAATATTTTTTCTTCTTACTTGTTATTTGCTTTTTGTGTATAAAAATCATGTTAGTAGTCTCAAACTGGACTTAGATTTATATTTGTATAATTAGTTGTATATTTAGGATCATATTTATTTTATGTAATGGATGTAAGACACTTGTGAGGGAACCCAGATAAGTTCCTTGTTCTTTAAAACCAAACAAACAATGAGTAATCACTTCAATAGAAATCAACAAAGATAAGAGGAAGGCGATGAGGAAGCAATGTACTAGGTAACCCTTCTTCGATGAGAAGATTCAAAGAGATGAGATTGAGCTCCCTCTGAACCCTTCTCCCTATTGAGGAAACCTTCTAGGTTCATTTTGATTAGAAGCCAAAGCCAAAGCCAAAGCCTTCTCGGTTAACCCCTCTTCTTGGTTTGCCCAAGTATCTTCTTCGAACCCTCTCTCTTCTCCCCATTTTCTCAGTTTCTATGCTCCTTTACAATTTGAAGCCAAATAGTAGGTGTATTTTGATATATTTATTTTTTGTCTAATATATTTTTGGGTTTGGGGGTTTGGCGCCAAAGTATTTCATTTTGGCGCCTATTTTTATTTTGGTCATACTATTCACGACAGGAATTGCGTGTCGTGAAAAGTAAAATATTTTTAAAGGCTAGCATATGTGCGTCGTGGAAAGTGTACTTTTTAACAACTGGCTTTTTATGCGCCATGAAATGTTCAATATTTTTAATAGATGGTGTATGCTGGTCGTGTATAGTTGATGTATTAACGACATGTTATATGCACGTTATAAAAAGTTTTATTATTTATGGCTAATATTGAAAGCTGTAAAAAAAAATCATCGTTATTAGCATTCACAACCTACACAATAGACACATCGTTGTTGGAAAGTTATTTACAACATGCAAAAAAAAGTAAGTTGTAAAAGTGAGAAATCACAGCTTGCATTTACTGTATGTCGTTGATGTGAAGCCGTGAAAACCCAGTTTTGTTGTAGTGATAGCATTACACATGTTCTTGGTTGCATTGTTTTCCAATAAATCAAGTTAAGTTATTTTTCTATGCAAAACTAGATGTTTTGAGTATTTTTATAAATATTGTTTATCTTAATTCATGTTTATTGCCATAATAAAATAAAACTCTCTTTTTATTTAAAAACCATAATTTCAACGATTTTACGTTGAAAAACCACAATTAGAGCGCCTTATATTGTGATTAAAAAAAACCATGGGCAAAAGCCACAAAACAATCCACTAAGAAGACATAAAAGAATTACACAAGTGTACTCTCAATTATCTAGTGAATCTACGCCCAAATTGAACCGAACCCTATATGCCTCTTTTAGCCCCGTCTTCACCACGGAATTGTCTTGCCCAACGTTGAATCCACAACGTCGATATCGAATCACGACGATGAGTCACTCCGGAATCCACCAAAGCTTCAGGCCTGAATTCCCCGGAATCCAACGAAGAACAACTCTCTCTTTTGTATTGAATAAATAAACCAAACAAAACAAACCCTTTGATATAATCCACTCAATTCATGATTAAACTCTTACAGATATCAAAGGCAACAAGCAAAGTGGCTCCAGATAAAAACCCTAATACCCAAAAAGAAAATCTAGAAACCGTAACCCTAAAATCTGATAAAACCACATATTTATAGAAAACAGATCTGCGATCTCCGTTCAAGTGCAAGAATGGCCGCTCGAGCGGACTGACTAAAACGTGTGTGACTACACAGGGTCTACGCTCGAGTGCGGGAATAACCGCTCTAGCGGAAAAAAACAACTCCCAGTACTTTTACAGGCGAGTGAAACTTCTGAAAGGCCGTGATCTCCACTCGAGTGCAAGAATGGCCACTCAAGCGGACAAACAACTTCGACTACAATTTTACTTTTTGCTTTGGAGGCGCTGCCCCTCGGACCCCGCCTGGGTGCTGCCCCTTGGACTCTCGCGAGCTAACCGAGCAGCTCGATCTCTGACATAGTTAACGAAGTGGCAAACATGAAAAAGTTAACTCCTGAAACATCTCTACAAGACATAATTCGAGCTGAATTCATATCTAAAACTCATAGCCTCACTGAAATAAAAAGATCGAATAAAATTACAACTGAAAGGAGTTTTGTCAAACAGGATTGCCAATAATAAAAACATCAATCTTCAAATTGGGAAAAAGGGAGTGCATCATTCAATGACCAGCCCCTTTTATATATTAATTCCCGAACCTTGATTTCTCTAGTTGTGATGGATTATGTCTTTTACTTAGTTTTCATTATTAAAGGTTTCTTAATCTCCCTTAAAATTAACAAGCAACTCTATCGGTGTGATAAAGCGAGTTGGCACACCATAATGTAGAAATGGGCCTTATACCTAAAAAGGCCCGACATCCACAGGAAGGAACTAAGATTTCATCACTAATGGGGCCAAAGAAGAATAATTTTTTTTTACCATATACACAAGTACACATATACGTGCAATATAACATATAAATTATATAATAAATCAAACATCATGAAAGAAATCTATAATAGGATGAAAACATTTTTTTTATGCAAAATAAAAAAGATAATGCAAGATAGAAGAATAAGGAGATATACACTTTTGTTGAGATATATATACTATTGGTTGGGCACGTGCGTTGCATGTGACATGTGATTTTTTATCAATTATTAGTACTGTAATTATGCGTGTCTCTTAAATTAGTATGTGATATATATACAAAGTATGAAGACTTGTATGGATAAATTGATCTGTATTCAAAATATAACTAAGTAAGAAATGAATACGTACTCGGCTAAAAAATTTAAATGACAAATGAGAAATTTTATAAACATAAAATGTGTACATGAGGTACATTATTTTTCTTGAACTTCACAACACTTGGAGAGTATGTTGCAATAGATCTCTGTAGCTTTTATTTAACCATCTTCTGGTAATAAAAATATTTTCATGAGTAAGAGTTTGAAGCGATATCATATTGTTATGAATTTTAAAATCCATTTTCCTTTAATAATGTGATTTTTTTGGCAAGGAAAAAAAAGTTAAATTATTGTTGTGATGGAGGTGTTTGCAAAGTTTTGGTTTGTTATTGAAAATGTTTGTTGTGAGCACTAGTTTGTATGACATGCATGTATATATGTATTGAATATAAGTTGATAGGAGAATGATACACAATTCCACAGTTTTTTTCCTAACAAATATAACTATATTATTAAAACGATACATGTTAGAAAATTAAAGTATCTGATGGTAATATAGCATTACAGATTGATAATGTATGAATACAGTAACATATATAATTTACATATATATATCTATTATATGTAGACATTGACATATATAAAATATCACAAAAATAATATGTGAAATTTTTTGTAACAATATAAAACAGATAACAATGAGAAATTAATTATTCATAATTAAATAATTTGTCATAATGTAGATTATTTTTTTTTTTTGTATATGCACCATTTTTTAATTTGACTATTAAATTCATATAAAAATTGAAAGGAATTTGTAAATGATTTGTGTAAAATTAGAGATTAGTGAAAAATGATTTTAAAAAAAATTAATAATAATAAAAAATGAGAAGTTTATAGTGTTTGGTTTGGTTTGGTTTGTTTTTTCAAACTTTTGTTTTGAATTTTTTGATTTTCATACCTTTTTTTTTTTTTTTTTTTTGTCTTTGACACTATTTTTTTTTAATAACCCTTTTATTTTCTTTTTAAATTCACTTAATTTAATACTTTTGTTAATTTTTAATTTTACTTTTAGATTTAGATTCACTTAATCTAAATACACTTAGAAAATAATTTGTTGTGTATTCTTTTTGGAAAAAAAATTATGAATATTAAATAAAAATAATAATAACAAAAAAATTATAATAATAAAAAATCAGTGCATATTTGAATTTATAAATTTTTTTACTAATGTTTTACCTTTTAATTCTATTTAGATTATTAAATATTAGATTTTCATGTAAAAGTATAATTTAAATATAAAATATGAAGAAATTTCAGTATCTTTAATTACCAAAAATGAGAAAATATGAAAAATAAAAAATTGAAAAACAGATTTAAAAAATAAAACCAACGAAAGTGATTCTTGTTTAGAATTTTGACATCATACCTTGGTTATTAAAATAAAATATAAAATATTACAGTTTATAAAATATAATTTAAACAAAAAGAAAGCGTATAAAGATAAATTGCAAATTTTTGAGATGCAACACAAATCTTTATTTTAAAAACCCATATGCTTTACTTTGTCTAGATTCGAATGAATACATACAATTTAATATTCAACTAAAATTATTCATAATGATTTGATCCATGATAAAAAATTATAAATATTATGTATATCAAGATAGAAACAGACACAGGAAATAAAAAAGAGTAATTATTTTTTTTTCTTCAATTCTTTAATCATCTTCAATGTTAAAAATAAAGAGACGGTTTTTTTTTTTTTTTTGTTAATAGGAAGGGAGACAGTTTGTTTATATTTATATTGAAATATTATGTATATCAGTATAGAAGCAGGCACATTAAATAAGAAATGATAATTATTTTTTGTTCTTTAATCATCATCAATGTAAAAAATAAGAAGATAATTTTTATTTTTATTTTTTGTGATAAGAAGGGAGACAATTTGTTTATATTTATATAGGACTCTTTGAAACAGATATATTATTTTTGAGTTTTCAGCTCCAAAAATAAAGAGATAGTTGGTTTATATAAAACTCTTCATGACTTTTAAAAATTATAATAGATTTGAGAGAATAAAATTGAGATTTAAAAAAAAAAAGTAAAAAATATAATATGTTCTTCGCACTTTTATGATAGTAGTAGATATGTTTAAAATGTCTTTCACAGAACACTTTATCTCTCATGAGAAATATGGTCATCGTTAACTAAAAAATTTCTTGTTAGATTTCACATTGTTTATTTGTTTTCAAATTAAATCATTGCGTCTATTATTGTAGATACACATAAAAAATTTAAAATATTTTTTCTTTCAAGTTTAATACTAGCTAAAATACCTTCTTTTTTTTTTTCTTTTTTTTTTATCGATTTTAGTTAATTGTTTTTTTTGTTAATTTAAAGATCATTTTTTTTTTCCGTAGGGTTACATTACTAACTCCTAATTATGGGGATAAAAGTGTGTTTCAGTATGACAATGTGATAAAATTGGATTTTGAAAGTCATGTTGATGCTTTAATGCCTATATTATTGGCAGATTTTAAAACTCCAATAGAATGTGTAACTTTTTCTTTTCCTTGATTCCTTGGTTGCTTGCAGGATGAATAGTAATTCTATGTTGGATCATTTGCTTGAAGCCTCACAAGAAGCCATGAACATGGGAATCCTGGTGATTGAGCTTATCTATAATAATACTAATTTATCCACTGTGTCAAAAATTGTAGCCAGATTATTATTGGTGAGCTTGGAGAAATTATTACCAAATGGGCCTAAGTGGATTCTATTGAACGGGCCCATAAGAAACCTAATAGATTGGGTCGAGGAAGACCCATCAAGCAGATATCTCTAAAGAAAGTTCCACAAGCCCATCCGAGGAGGCCCATATCATACAGGTGTTTGAGGAGGTTAACCGTTGCTTTTAGAAGAGAGGAAACCCTCGGAGGAGATCCATTCTCCGAGGTATTGGCTTAGTCTTGAAAATATTCAAAACCACGAACCTAGAGATTTATTTGAGCTCAAACTCAAAAAGGTTCGGATCTATGAACCTAGAGATCCGAAGCACTTGGCTTCGAACGAATTCAAATGCAATCTAGAAGTCACTCCGTTAATGAGTCCCAGAACACTTGCGGGTTCGAAATTTTCTGGGATCTACGCACCAAAACCATGGGCGTAATGGAGTCTGAACAAAGGAGCCGGTCTCAAGACGGTGAGTGGAGATAAATTCACTCTTCGATTAAACTAGTCTATACCCGAGTCGAGGTAGCACGATCTAGGGGGTCTGTGAGACTCGGCAATATTTGCGGTAGGGCATTCTCTTGAACTATCCCTGACCCTTCTACGGCAGGGCGTCCTCTGGGACTACCCCTGACCCTTTGGGATGATTGGGGATCATTTGTTAGGTGTAGCTAAGAAGAAGGGTTCGCCGAGAGGTTGATCTCTTCTTCGGGGTTCTCCTTATCCTCGGAGAGGTCACCTCCTCAGATAAGGTAGTTAGAGAGAATATTCTCCATGTGCCTTACACATGGGCTCCATCCTACATCATGAGGTGCCTATAAATAGTACCCGCCCATAGTTTTACAATTGATGGATTTTGGAGAGACAACTCTTGGGAAAAAACTAATTTCTCTTCTCCATTATCAACCTTGAGAGTGAAAGTGGGAAATATGGGAGACCTTACCATTATTGTCTCTCTAACTACTTTGTCTTCTTCTTCACCCCATCCCTTATCTCCATCATCTCTTTGTTTTTGTGTTCTTAGTTGTGACTATTGAAGTATCTAAGCCTCTCATCATTTAAATGTATGAGAGGGTTTAAGAACGTTGTTGGAAAATTCGAAGATCTTTAAAGAAAATTCAAATTCTTTAGAAATAATGTTGATCGCAGGAACAATTTTGTTTTGAAGCATTATACATTCAAGCAGTACACATATCAATTACTGTTATTTTTTTCAATGCAATCTATGGCTCAATTATAAATAATATATTATAGGACATTTTAATATCGGATATATGTTGGATATATATCAATTCAGCCTTGGTGGAAACCGAAACAATCCACAAGAAAATCTTGAAATTTCTTGGGTTTGAACAAATCGATGTTTGCTTGTTACCAAGTCTTGGGTGTGGGATTATTTATTTCTTTTTCTTGAGACCATATTACTACTTGCTTAGCGTTTGGCGATATTTATTTATGGATCTTCATATATTCTTTTCCTCTGTTGTTTGTTGATTTGGTTGTATATACCTCTAAAGACTGCAAGTTTTCAGAAGTAATATCATTATGCTCTGAATTTATTTATTTTTTAAACGAAGTATGCTTTGTATTTGGTTGTTAGTTTTCTTCTTTTAATCTTTGAATGCATGCATTTAATTATACAAATATATACAGGCCCACCACTGGACTCGGTTATTGGTTTCCATATTCATTTCATAGGTTAGCCGTTTTATTTTAAATGGCTGCATACAAGGTTAGCAACAAATGTGTTAGTGTAATAAACTTACATTTGTGCTCAACATTATAATACCTTCTGCATAAACAATTTTTTCCCCTTTATGTATGCCATGCAAATATTACTAGATTATCTATAGCCCTTCAAGAAAATTGAATTATTGTAATTCTTTCCATGTCCCTATACACATCTGTGACAACTTTTGAGTGTCTTAAGACAAAATATTCAACACGATATGTTTTTTCTTTTGGGTGAATAAGTCATAAAATAAAATAGCAAACGGGCAAATATAAGAATACAAGGGGCATACAACTAGACAAATACACAAAAAACCCAAGAGGAAGCAGAGGCTACAACATAAAACTAATTGCCCTGTTCAAAACCCCATCAAAGATAGATAGGGCCAAGTCTCAACACGATATGTTATTTCAACATAAGAATTAATTTTCTTCTAATAATGGAGTGGATATTCTCAATCCTGTTACAGACGATTCATTTTCTTCCACTTACAATGAAAGTGGGGCAAACCTTCTGCTACACTTGATTTTATGCTAAAATTTGCTTGAACCACCGGAAATGGTCTCATGTTACATTTGATTTCATACTAAAATTTGCTTGAATCATGGGCGCTCATCGTGCGAAGCACAACTTCTCATAACTAGCATTTTAAAATAAGTTACTAAAATGTAAAAGGAATCATGCATGACATGGAAAAGGTGCAAACATGTCTTCAACACAAATAACTTCAAAAGTTTAAAGAAGAAATAAAAGAATAATGTGAAAAACCGAAGAATACATGTGTTGTTTCAAGTTTTGATACCCTAATATGGAAATTCCTTTGTATGTGTGTAACATATGTACATTGTTATACATATTCTTGGTATATGTTATACATTTTTGTGACAATGTTACGTAATATTCTAATAGAGTAATGACAATTTGTGAATTAAAAATGAAATTATACATGTGGTAATGTTACACATTTTTTCATCAAAACATTTTTGATCCACAAAATGTGCAACATTATCACAAAAAATGTAATTTTATTTATAAACCACAAATTATTATAACTTTATTAAAAAAATTACGTAACATTATCACAAAAATAAATAACATATATCAAGAATACGTGCGATAATGTGCATATGATACACATCCTACATAGGGCGTGTAACCATGTAGGGTGTGTACGGAAGGATTTCGTCCACAATATTTATGAACTATTCAAATGGAAAATTTCTATAATACACATTTCAAAAAAAGTGTGCATCATATGCTCCACTTATGATATTTGTGGCTTTTGGTTATGATACATTGTGCTGTAGGTTATGACTTGGTTATAATCTATTGTGATTGTTATTTTGGTTAAGACGGAAGAGGAATTTGGTTGATTATGATTCAATTATAAATTGTGGTTGTAATTTTAGTTATGACCAAATAGTCATTATGCCTCAAAAATGTTTGGTTATGATCTATTTAATTATGACAGAAAGAAATTTGGTTATGACTCAAAACTTCTACATGAAAAATTATTGGATATTTTCGGAGTACCACATGTCCATACTTTTTCACTAATCATCATTCATCATACCTGTACGAGCACGAAATATTGTTCTCGTATAATCCTGTTGATCAAGTTTGCGCTCCTCCGTAAGTCGTCGCTTTACTCCTTGAAAACACAAATGTGAGCTAGCCGGTGGGTGTGTGCCGGATACCTCTCCGATGCCTAAGTCAGCAAAATAGACAAATAGACAAAAGCTCTGTGTATTCGGGAATCAAAGTTGTGTTACCTCTCCATAGGTGATGTTTATGAGCTTTTATAGGTTCCGGGTGGCATAATTCTAGTAGGACTCTTACTCCTCCATGTAGAATCCTCTCAGGAATCATACTCCTCAAGGATAATGCTTATCCTTTCACACCCCCCTCACTGCATAAACCAAGTGAGATGGTCCTAGCTCGGTAATGCGACCAAACGAACGAGCTAGTGTTGTCACGCTGAAATGACAACTTAGACCGAGCTACGCCTTAGCTCGTTCCTTCCTTTAGTTGTTTGTACCTCGGTTGTGCCCATTAAGACCGAACTAACCTCAGTCTTCAGCAAGCTACCACCGTGCTAACCAGAGCGAGGTCCACCACGTGAAGCCATCATACCTCGGCTCTGAATACTATGACCGAGATAACTATCTTCACTCCGATAGTGGTAACCGTGATCACACTTGAACCGAGCTAACACTTGCTAGGTCCCTTCCACACTTGGACCGAGCTAACATCTGGACTGCAGTCCACTTTACTAAGCCCTTTTCACCACGGCCCATTATCTAGCTCGGCCCAATTTACATATAAATTACCCTCTCAATTGCCCCTTAATTCCATCTGCGCAGCATGATAGGGATTATCTTTTACCAGCCAAGCTAAAAACTTGAATTTCTCAACCGAGCTAAATCCACACCGAGCTACCCATCTGTCCGGTCAAAACGTCTCTTCAGTCGCTGTAATTGAATCACTTCTTATTCCAAGAACACGTGGCACACTCTTATTGGCCCAATGCAGCTATCACGCCGTCTTCGTACTTTGCGTATTTTGAACAGTCCCACCCAATTTCTCCTTATTTACACAAAAACCACTCATTTTGAATCTATCACGCCTATTATTCATCATTTTCTCTCTCTGAGCTTCTTCTCTCTTGTGCACTTGCAACTGTGGAGCTCGTGTTATTGCTGGGATCTTTTTCACCTTCATCTTGAACTGGTAAGTGGTTCAAATCTACTTCCTTTCTGTTGATCTCGCACTTGTTTTGTAATGCATAGTATGTGTTTTTGTATGATTTTCAAAACACCCATTCCACTTCTGCTTCCATTTTTCTGAAAAAACCTTTGTAACGTAACCACTGCCTATATGAATAACCTGGGAAATGGTAGTTTTGATCCAAAATCATACTCCAACCGAACTAGGATACTGTTTGTATTAGGTACAACCGTGGCCGAACTAAACAATCGAACTAGAACTTCAAACCCTGCTCGTAGTTTCAATAGGCCTTACCTCTTAGCCGGGCTATCGAACTGCATTAAGTTTGTGCAATGCCGCGCTAGAAAGCCCTAACCATCGACCGAGCTAAAACTTAGAGCTAAACCAGCACCCTTAGTAAAAACCGAACTAAGAATGCTGCCCCAAAAACTCAACCGGGCTAAATGCCCTTGCTTTTACCGAGCTAAGAGTGGATACTGGCCCATGCAGCCGAACTAGGACTTCATTTATCTTGCCTTTGTTTCTTTTAGCACGGTCCAACGATCTGTGCTTAACACCTTTCTTTTTCACTTTGCAGACTTAGGTTGCCAGGCACTCCCTTGAACGCTCGACCGAGCTACCCAGCGTCATTTCACGACCGAGCTAATACATTGCTAATTTATACATAAATTAAAACCTCATGGGCAAATATAGGTTTTTGGTAAACACACCAGGTGGTATGGCCGAGTTCCGAAGGGACTACCATATCCCTGATGATGTCCATCTTACTTTAGCCGAACTAGATGTCACACCTTGCGGAAACCCTGGTTTTGTTCCTTTTACCCTTCTTTCCATTGTAGAAACCGGACTTAGATTCCCTGTACAGCCTCTTCTTTGCGAGTTCCTTAGACAAACCAACCTCTGCCCCACCCAGCTTTCCACAAATTCATACCGCATAATAAACGGCATCGCCGAGCTAAACCGCCGGGCGGCCTTAACCTCGGTCTAGCTGAGCTCTTCCACCAATATTCCATAGGATCAAATGAAGATGGCTGGGTTTACTATTTAAGAATAAGGCGCCGGCGTGAAAAGATAATAAAGAATACCCCAGACAAGAATGTAAACGACGACGATTTCTTCTGGGTTTCTGGGAACTTCGAAGACCAAGAAGCCCAAATCCCGGGCGACCGAATAAACTGGAATAAAGGGGTCGCTGGTATAATTATCTCGGCTTAGTTTTCTGCATTCTTTTACCTCAGTTGTCTTATGTTGAACCGTACTGATTGTTGTCTTTTTTACTTCATGTAGATTTGAACTTTCTCAAGTCCCAATATAGCTATCCCAACTTAAACACACTTCGCGCCGCACTGCGATATCCGAATAGAAGTTGGGCCGAGCTACTAAATTTTGAACCGACATATAATATAGTAGCCACAGGAAGACCAGGGTGACCGATTTTTTATTGGAGCCCTCGCCCGAGCCTGATCCAACACTTCCTCAGGCCAACTTGATCTCATTGACAGCAGAGCAAGAGATGGCCAAGAAGAGAGCAGTAAGGGCACTTCTTACCGAAACAAACCAGGCCGAGGTACCACCGGCCGCCCAAACTCAAGAGACTGTGGTAGCCCTGCCAACTCAACAGCCTTCATCTTCTCGCGCAAGCAAGCGTGCTTGGACTTCCATAACTGAGCCACGCCTTGTCGACGAGGATGAAACCGTGGTTCCTCAAACCACTCCACCAAGCCCTCCACCTGAGCGCTCAGACCGAGCTAGCTCTTCTAAGTGGGTACCAAAGGTCACGTTCCAGAACCGTTCTATCCGTGACACTGATTCAGTGGTGGCCAAAAAAGACCATCTGATGGCATTCAACCTTGCCAAAAGCGTTTGCCTTCCAGCCGATATGGAGCACCACGACCATCTTACCGAGCTGAAGGCCATTCGCTCGGCTACAAAATCAATGGTGCTGGTAAGTTGCCCCTTTGCTAATTTGTTCATCTTCCTGCTCGGTTTTACTATAGAGTTTCTTACCATCCTTTTATAGGCCGTGCAGAAAAATCACATCGCTCACAAGCGTGTGTTGGAACTACGTAAGACAGCAAGGCAAGCCATGGCAGAGGTCAATTCCAAAACCGCCGAGCTAGAAGAGGCGAAGAAGCAAATAGTCGAGCTACAAACCGAGAGGGTTCGTCTGACCGGTCTTGTCAGTTCGGCTGAAGCAGACAAGCAAAAGGCAGCGGTCGTGATAAAAGATAAATATCTGCGCGAGTTGGCCAAGCTTGAGGGAAAAAAGAACGCCGAGATAACCGAGCTTGAGAAGAAGGTTGAGGACGCGGAAGACCATGGTTACAAAGAGGGAGAGGCCACGTACATCAAGCAATGTGAAGCTGCAAAAGATCTATTCTTCAAATGTGGATGGATGGCGACTGTGGTGCAGCTCGGTCATGGCCCAGAGACCGAGGTCTTTAACCCTCCTCCGTATTTCATACCGAGCTCTATGGCGGAGTACGCTGCTGCCATTCAGCAAAAATTTCTGCAAGAGGAGGATGAAGATCCTGCTCCAGAAGACAACACCCAGCCCGGTCGCCAGTCTATCTCCCTAACTCCAGTGGTCTCCAACCCACCGTTGCCTGCTGTGTCTGATGTGGTGCCTTCAACCGAGCTTAACCAAGATGTGCTTGCCCCAACCGGGCTATCTCTGGGTGAAGACTGAGTTATTTTGGATGCCGACCTGGACGACCTTTTCTCCTGATTTTTCTTTTCTTTGTCTAGAAAAAGAGTTTGTAACCGGACTAAGGTCCCATCTTTTGTACTTCTGATTTGCACTTATCAATGAAATCCTCTTTTGTTTCTAGCTATTGTTTCGGTTTACTTTTATGCTTACCTTTACTTTCCCAATATAATTTGAATGAAGTAAATTCTCTAGCCGAGATATTTATCCCGGTCTTAATTTTACAATCTAGCTGGCCACACCCGCCAACCTCTTCAGCCTAGGTCCTTATCTCGGTTGAAGAACAATAAGTGTTGGTTTTTCCAGCCAACCTCTTCAGCCTAGATCATTATCTCGGCTGAAGAACAGTAAGTGTTGATTTTTCCAACCAAACTCTTCAGCCTAGATTCTTATCTCGACTGAAGAACAGTAAGTGTTGGTTTTTCCAGCCAACCTCTTCAGCCTAGATCCTTATCTTGGCTGAAGAACCATAAATGTTGGTTTTTCCAGCCAACCTTTTCAGCCTAGATTCTAATCTTAGCTGAAGAGAGCTCAAAGTTGGTTTTTCCTGCCAACCTTGAGTGAAGTGTTTGGTTATTCCTGCCAAACGTCCTGCAGCCTGGATCCTTATCCTGGGCTTAGGAGGGGTGTTGGTTATTCCAGCCAACCTCTAAGTTGGTTATTCCTGCCAACCTAGAGTAAAGTGTTTGGTTATTCCGGCTAAACGTCCTGCAGCCTGAATCCTTATCCTGGGCTTAGGAGGGGTGTTGGTTATTTCAACCAACCTCTAAGTTAGTTATTCCTGCCAACCTAGAGTAAAGTGTTTGGTTATTCTGGCCAAACGTCCTGCAGCCTGGATCCTTATCCTGGGCTTAGAAGAAGTGTTGGTTTTTCCAACCAACCTCTTCAGCACTGATCCTAATCTTAGCTGAAGAGAGTGCAAAGTTGGTTATTCCGGCCAACTATGCTGTCAATGCCCCTAACTTACTAAAACAACTTTTACAATAGAAAACATTTATATTGAAAAGAAAACTACATGTTTTATTGAGGAAAAGAAAAAATTACAAGTACTTTAAAGAAAAGCTAAAAATAAAATAGTTTGAGATTGGCAGTGTTCCACGGCCTGGGAATGGCTTTGCTGTCTTCATCCTGCAAGTGGTATGCCCCTTTTCCTGCTAATCCAACCACTTTGTATGGTCCTTCCCAATTAGGCCCTAACTTGCCATCTCCGAGTACCAAAGTGTTTTCCATTACTTTGCGCAATACCCAGTCTCTAATTTTGAATTACCTTGGATGCACTGTCTTGTTATACTTTCTGGACAACTCTTGCTAGTATGAGGCAATGTGAACCAGTGCTCGTTCTCTTCTTTCTTCTGCAAAGTCGAGTTCCAAGGCAATGGTTTCTCCATTTAAGTCTGGATCAAAATTTTCGCTTCTAATTGTGGGGAGGTCAACTTCTAGTGGGATAACTGCTTCTATGCCATAGGCCAAGGAAAAAGATGTTTCGCCAGTAGACCGCCGAGGTGTGGTACGGTAAGCCCATAAAACATGAGGGAGCTCCTCCGCCCACTTACCTTTTGCTTTCTCTAACCTTTTCTTCAATCCATACAAGACGACCTTGTTGGATGCTTCCGCCTGGCCATTTGCTTGGGGGTATGCTGGTGTAGAGTTATAGAACTCTATCTTGTACTCTTCACAAAAGCCTCTAAAAATTTTGCCATCGAACTGAGTGCTATTGTCTGATATTAATGCCTTGGGTATGCTGAACCGAGTGATGATATTCTGCCAAACGAACTTCTTCACATCTCTCTCCTTTATTGATGCCAGTGCTTCTGCCTCCACCCACTTTGTGAAATAGTCTGTTGCTACAAGAAAGAACTTCCTGTTGTCGGGCGCTGTTGGAAGTGGTCCTACTATGTCCAAGCCCCACATTGCGAAGGGCCATGGGTTAGTTAACGGTAGAAGCTCTCTGGCTAGTTGATGTATTTGGTATGCGAACTTCTGGCATTTCTCGCACTTCTTGACATACTTCTCTGAATCCGCTTGCATGTATGGCCACCAATATCCTTGCGAAATTGCTCTGTAAGCCAATGATCTTCCTCCTTGGTGGCTTCCACACACACCTTCGTGTATCTCGAACAAGAATGCCTCAACCTTGCTTGGATGAACACACTTTAGGTAAGGTCCTGTGAAGGATTTCTTGTACAAGGCCATTGATGGAGAGAGCCAAAATCGCTGTGACTTGGCTCTGATCTTGTTAGCTTCTTTCTTCTCTTCAGGTAAGACGCCGTCTTTTAAGAATAGTATGATGGGATCCATCCACGAAGGGCCTAGTTCGGCACAACATACCTCTTCTACTTGGGGTTCTTCAATGCTTGGTCTTGGTAGGTAGTCAATCAGCAACGGATGAGGGATGAATGTATCTGTCATCAAAGCGAAGCCTGCTAGTTCGTCCGCTCTACTGTTTTCTTCCCTGCCGATTTGCTCTATCCGCACTACTTCAAATATCTTGATCTCTTTTCTGACTAACTCTTGGTACTTAGCCATTCTGTCGTCCTTTGCTTCGTAGTCGCCTAACATTTGGTTTACCACCAGCGGTGAGTCACTGTAAACCATTAGCTCGGTTGCCTTCATGTAGAATGCTGATTTCAGTCCTGCTAAGAGTGCTTCATAATCCGCATCGTTGTTTGATGCTGGGAAGCCAAGGTTGACAGCTTGTTCCACTACCAGGCCATCTGGTGAGATGAGGACTATGCCAAGTCCTGCCACTACAAGAAAATGCACCTACGGCGACCAAATTGGCGACTAAAAAAATTTTTAGTCGCTGAAAGTATAGGTTTTGGCGACTAAAACACCATTAGTAGCCAAAAGTAAAACTTTTTGGCGACTAAAAAAATTTAGTAGCCAAAAGTATAGGTTTTGGCGACTAAAAATCAGTTTAGTCGCCAATTATCGACTTTTGGCTACTAAAAAATTTAGTAGCCGAATGGAAAATAAAAAAATGATTTTTTTTCTCTTTGGCGACTAAACTTTGGTCGCCAAAAATGTCCTTTCAGAGACAAAAAAAATTTTAGTCGCTGTAGGTGTACATTTAGCTACTAAAACCTTTAGTCGGCAAATGTAAAATAAAAAATTAATTTTTACCTTTTGGCGACTAAAATTTTAGTAGCCAAAAGTTGATTTTTAGCGACGAAAAACAATGTTAGTCGCCGTTGGTGTACATTTGGCTACTAAAACCTTTGGTCGGTAAATGTAAAATAAAAAATTAATTTTTACCTTTTGGTGACTAAAATTTTAGTCACCAAATATACATTTGGCGACTAATAAAATAGTCGCTGTTTCTTTTCCTATGGCTACCAAATAGAATAGTCGCCCATAATAACGCTTTTGCCGACAAAACTTTCTTTTAGTCGCTAAATCTTCAAAATTTTTAGGGCGCGCGCGGGGACTCTTTTAATGCTGCCCGCCCCTTTCTCTGTCACACACAACAACATTCAAACCTCAGAATCAGACACCAAACCAAAGAGACAAACTCCTCATCGCCGCCCACCGTACGGAAGACATTGCCACGGTTACGACCATCACCACCACCGCAAAGCACCATCGGCACAACCACAGATCTCAGGTTCCCTCTCCCTCGCTCGCTCTCTTGATCTTGGTGTGTTTGTCTGTCTATCTCTCTCTCCCTCGCTGTTGGTGTGCCTGTCTATTATCTCGCTCTCGCTCACAGTCTCTTTGTCTCTCTCTTTCTCGCTCGCTCTCTCTCTCTCTCTTTCTCTGTCTCCATCTGTTTCCCCCTTTTCTGATTGTGGCTTTAGGATTTTATATGCTTAATTTATACTCGATTCAGTTGGTTTATATGCTTGATTCAGTTGGTTTATTCTCTCAATCTCGCTCTCAGTCGAACCCATTTTAATACATCATTGTCTTGGGTTTGTCCATATGATGACTGTCCCCCAAACCAGAGTTAAGAATGTAATCTCAGCAATGATTTTTTCATTGTAGAGGAATTAACTTAGGACCTAAACCAGAGTTCTGAAATGGGTTTGTGCATTTACTGCTCATTTATGAAATGGGTTTGTTATTATTATTATTATTATTATACACTTTCAAAGAAACCACGATTTCCCACACTTTCAAAGAAGGCTGGGATTCGGTAAGAAACGGAACCATTGTCATAAACATAGCACTTCATTTTTCTTTGAAATTCCTACACCGCTGTTCTTATCTGATTCTCATTCCTTCTTCAATTTTTCTAAAATCTGATTTTGCACTTTGCTTTTTCAGCTGATAAAACCACGATTTCGACAAAGAAGAACAAGTTAGTCTCCCTACTCTTTGTTTTCTGTTTTTTTTTTGTCCCCACTCTGTTTATGTCAAAATGCTCAATGCTCGATTGTTCAGTTTAACATTATAAATCTTTGGTAAAAAAATGCATAGGTGTTCAATCAATCATCAGTGGGAAAAAGGGGCTTCATTTGAGTTGGGTTTATCAGATCATCATCATCATCATCTTCATCTTCTGCATGTAAAAAAAGAGAAAAATGAAGTATGTGTTGGTGATAGGCGGCGTAGTTAGCGGTCTTGGGAAAGGAGTGACTGCCAGTAGCATTGGTGTCATTCTCAAGGCTTGTGGGCTTAGTGTTACTTCTATTAAGATTGTTCAGTTTAGTCTTTTTACTCCTTGAATGTGGGCTTTTTGAAAAAAAATTAGCTCTTTTACACTATTGATACTTTGAGTTATGTACAGAACTTAGCTGGGTAATCTGGGTTTTCTTCTTGTTTGTAATGTCTTTGAAAGAAGCCTACTTTTGTTTCAACCACCCTTGTGAAATGTTCACGATGTTCTGTCTTGTTACTAGTGCTTCCATTTTTGTTAAATTACAAAACTCAATTTCAGAAAACAACAAGCAGTTATTGCTTACTCACAATTTGCTCTTTCATTCAGATCCTTACTTGAACACTGATGCGGGAACAATGTCCCCTTGTGAGCATAGGCAAATGTTTGTTCTAGATGATGATGGAGAGGTAAAATAGGTGCCCTTTATATTACTCTTGTGTATCCACTTTTTCATTTATTTTTATTGTAATTTCTTATGTTTAGTGGGTCGGGTTATTGTTTTCTTGCTATTGCTGGAAGTTCAGACCTCTTGAGTTCTCAATAGGAAGATTTGGTAATTTGAGTTGTCAATTCTATGATATACTGGAAACTGGGTCACTTTGGTGGTGTTGCATTATTAATTAGTTACTAAGGATATATGTGCTATGAAATTTGAGTTATTTTATGTCATTACTCTTGATAATATTGGATCAAAGATTTAACTTATATGCACAAAATTTTCCTTGTCTTTATGAATTTCTCCTAAAATTCCATATCCAAATACATTGGAAGTATTATGGTGAGTATGTGATATATGGCAGCTCATAAGTCATGACAAAAATCAAGAATATATGTATATATATATATATATAGAGAGAGAGAGAGAGAGAGAAAAGTATGTGCATAAATGGGTAGATGTGTATGTACATGACATTAAATCATTGTAGTAATTTATATCTGCAGCATCAGTTTTTATAAAATAATTTAATTTATTATTATATTTTTTAAAGAAGTAATAAAAGATAGTGCAGTAGTAGAGGAGAGGAGAAGCAAGAATAGATCCACGGATTGAATGTCTACTCTTCATCTCTGGCTTGTAGCTGTCCCCTAATGACACTTTTGCTCCTTGCTTATTTTCTTGTTTCTATTTAAAACTTGTTCATGTGACTAAGCTGAGCTGAAGTAGATTAATCATTCACATCAGTGTCTGTTGTGGCATCCTCATCAGTGTCATTCTTTGGTATAAGAGATGAAGATCAAATCCAGATGAAACAACTACTTCAACAACAGCAACAACAACATTTCTCCATACCCATTTCTCCATTGCAGCAGAATTGGACTTTGGTGGTACTTTATTATGAACTTCTGGAATCTACTTTCTTTTCTCACTAGTGGTTACTACTCACTCCCCTTTCCATCCCATTTAATATACCAACCCATACACATGCAAACCTCATTAAATTAGATATTATTTTCTACTTTTACTTAATATTTTTTGATGTATCTAAGACCACCATAAAGAAGGATGTGAAATGACTAAGGAAATGTGCAGTTGTAACTGATTTCTATCATTGATGGATTAAGTGCATGTTGTATTGTCTACAATCTCCCCTGCTTACATGTGCAAATACTTGTAGAAGCTTGATCAGTAATAGTGTTTGCCCGTGTTTGGGCTAGTTGTTGAAAGAATGACATCTTGTTCAATCACTCAACTCAACTTGACTGACTTGGGAAAGCTTATTAATGACTATTTGGTTTGCTAGATAGCATCTTGTTTATGCCTATATATAATTTGCTAGTTTGAGATAAAGCTTTTCTTTTTCCTTTTTATTTTTTAATAGAAAATAATAGCTAATTAATTTGACTATCTTATATGGCATATAGTATGCATAACTGTCCCCTTGTAGTCGTTGATTCTATTTTTTCCAGGTGATTCTTTGACACTTATGGGGAGTGTTATGAAGATATGAGAGAGTTCCACCAACATCTTCCTTCATTGTTGAAACCTGGAGGGATCTACTCATTTTTTAATGGCCTTTGTGGAGGTAATGCCTTTTTTCATGTTGTTTACTGTCAGTTGGTTTCTATAGAACTTGAGAGTTTGGGTTATTCCACACAGTTAATACCCTTGCCTATAAAGGATTGTTTGGGAGAAGAAGTTTGGAAGGGTGTGAAACACAAATATTGGCAATTGGACACATATTACCTCCCTGTTTGTCAGTCTATACAGGATTCTGAATGATGCTTGGGTCCACACTAGTTTTTCTTGATCTTCAACATGTTTAATCAATGATGCTTTGGTTTATTTGGATGCAATTCCATGGAAGAATAATGAGTTATAAACTTGACGTACTTTACCACTCATGATTCTGACCTATACCACTTAAATGTTATCCACCGTTTTTATACAAGCTAATGGTGCATGTTTTGGTAAATTTGTCTGATAGATGCTAAATCGTTCACATAAGCTTCTGGATCTCATTGTAGGCTATATAATATATGATGGTTTGATCTTGCAAGATTACATTTTTGTGGGTTGTTGGTTGAGGCTAATTTTGTTTCTTGAGAATGTAATGGATGAAATTTTGATTAAATGACAATGAAATGGGAATTTGGGAAATTGCTTCATGCCATATAACTTGCGATGACATAAAGAAATGATGATATAAAGAAATTAGCATTATTTGAATACGCCCTAAACTTAGTCGTAAAAGGGCATTTCGAGGGCGAAAATTCAAAGCAGCCCCCGATCCACCGTGTGACTGTCATGGATAGCTTTTCCAGGACAAATAAGACTTGTGACAATTGACGGAACGTAATTCGGACATGTAGGTAGAGAGTTAGAGCTGAATACGCCTTAAACTTACTCGAAAAAGAGCTTTTCGAGGGCGAAAATTCAAAACAGCCTCCAAACGACCGTGTCACTCTCACGGATAGCTTTCCCATGACAAATAGGACTTGTGAGAACTGACGGAACATAAGTCGGACCCGTAGGTTGGGAGTTAGAGCCAAATACACCCTAAACTTAGTAGAAAAAGGGCGTTTTGGGGTTGAAAATTCAAAACAGCCTCCGAACCACCGTGTGGCTCACACGGACAGTTCCCCCATGACAAATAGGACTTGTGACAACTGACGAAATGTAATCTGGACCCGTAGGTTGGGAGTTAGAGCCGAATACGCCCTAAACTTAGTCGAAAAAGGGCATTTCAGGTGCGAAAATTCAAAACAGCCCCCGAACGATCATGTGGCTCACATGGATAGCTTCACCATGACAAATAGGACTTGTGAGAACTGACAGAACGTAATTCGGACCAGTAGGTTGGGAGATAGAGCTGAATACGCCCTAAACTGGTCGAACAAGGACTTTCCGGGGGCAAAAATTCATAACAGCCCCCGAACCACCGTGTGGCTCACACAGACAGTTTCCCCATGAAAAATAGACTTGTGAGAACTGACGGAACGTAATTCGGACTCGTAGGTTGGGAGTTAGAGCCGAATACGCCCTGAACTTAGTCGAAAAAGGGCGTCTCGGGGGCGAAAATTCAAAACAGCCCCCGAACGACTGTGTGGCTTGCACGGATAGCTTCGCCATGACAAATAGGACTTGTGAGAACTGACGGAACGTAATTCGGACCCGTAGGTTGGGAGTTAGAGCCGAATACGCGTTGAACTTAGTCGAAAAATGGCGTCTCGGGGGTGAAAATTCATAACAGCCGCCGAACGACCGTGTGGCTTGCACGGATAGCTTCGCCATGAGAAATAGGACTTGTGAGAACTGACGGAACGTAATTTGGACCCATAGGTTGGGAGTTAGAGCCGAATACGGCATGAACTTAGTCAAAAAAAGGAGTTTCAGGGGCGAAAATTCAAAACAGTCCCGAACCTTCGTGTGGCCAACACAGGCAGCTTCTCCATGCCAAATAGAATGTGTGACAACTGACAAAATGTTATTCAGACCCATAGGTTGGGATTTAGAGCCGAATACGCCCAAAACTTAGTCGAAAAAGGGCGTTTCGGGTGCGAAAATTCAAAACAGCCCCGGAACCGCCGTGTCGCCGACACGAACAGCTTCCCCATGCCATATATGACTTGTGACAACTAACGGAATGTTATTCAGACCCATAGTTTGGGATTTAGAGATGAATACGCCAAAATTTAGTCGAAAAAGGGCGTTTCGGAGGCGAAAATTCAAAACAGCCCCCGAACGACCCTGTGGCTCGCACAGATAGTTTTGCCATGACAAATAGGACTTGTGAGAACTGACGGAATGTTATCCGGACCTATAGGTTGGGATTTAGAGCCGAATACACCCAAAACTTAGTCGAAAAATGGCGTTTCGGGGGCGAAAAATTGAAAACAACCCCCGAACCTCCGTTTGGCCGACACTGCCAGCTTCCCCATGCCAAATAGGACTAGTGACAACTGACGGAATGTTATTCGGACCTATAGGTTTGGATTTAGAGCCGAATACGCCCAAAACTTAGTCAAAAAAGGGCATTTCGAGGGCGAAAATTTAAAACAGCCCCCGAACCTCCGTTTGGCCGACACGGGCAGCTTCCCCATGCCAAATAGGACTTGTGACAACTGACGGAATGTTATTCGGACCTATAGGTTGGGATTTAGAGCCAAATACGCCCAAAACTTAGTCGAAAAATGGCGTTTCGGGGGCGAAAATTCAAAACAGCCCCCGAACCTCCGTGTGGCCAAAACGAACAGTTTCCCCATGCCAAATAGGACTTGTGACAACTGACGGAATGTTATTCGGACCTATAGGTTGGGATTTAGAGCCGAATACGCCCAGAACTTAGTCGAAAAATGGCATTTCGGGGGCGAAAATTCAAAACAGCCCCCGAACCTCCATATGGCCAAAACAAACAGTTTCCCCATGCCAAATATGACTTGTTACAACTGACGGAATGTTATTCGGACCTATAGGTTGGGATTTAGAGCCGAATACGCCTAAAACTTAGTCGAAAAATGGCGTTTCGGGGGCGAAAATTCAAAACAGCCCCCGAACCTCCGTTTGGCCGACACGGGCAGCTTCCCCATGCCAAATAGGACTAGTGACAACTGACGGAATGTTATTAGGACTAGAAGATTGTTACATTAGCTGTATGTTACTAATGAAAGATTTAGTAATGATTGTTCTGCATTTAACAATGTTCCTTATAACAAAAGACTTTAGAAAAACTGTACAATGACTGATAATTGATTCATCATGAAATGTTGCTTCTCACTTATTTTTATTTCTCACTTGTTCCCAAATTCATTCATGAAGTTGGGCATTTTTTGGTCCAATTCTAATGTTTTTTTTTTTGTTTTTTGTAGATGACTTTGCTGCGTGGACTTGCAGAGATATTTTTGTGTATGGAGAAGAAATTGTACTTTTGTATAGAAGTAATATAATATTTTTGTCGTCTCCATCTTCTGTGCAGTTAACTATTCCTGATACAGAAAACTATTGGCAGCGAACAGATAATTATTGGCATGGTTGATAGATCACCTTTTGACGCCGTCCACTAAATTGATTTTTTGTCGTGGTGCATAGATGTATTTTTGGCTTGGTACATACATCACCTTTTGCCGTGATACAGATTACGATGGTAATTTGTACCATGCCAAATGGTCATTTGACGTGGTATAGTAAATGTAATTTTTGTATATGGAGGGCTTTACTTTTTGTATGATTGTATATGTTGTATGGAATTATTATTTTAATTTGGACAATAGTTCGTTTGTATGTACTTGGACAGTTAAAGTAATCTATTTTTTGTATACGGATGCAGATTGTGGAATGATTGATAATTTATGTATCATTTTATTTATATATGTATTACAGGTTGAATGAAATACAGACAGGTTATGCATACATTACAATATTAAATATATTAATACATAATATCATGTTTTTGCCGACTAAACGTTTTGTAGCCAATAAAAAGGAAAAAAAAAAAAAACATTTGGCTACTAAAAGTTTTGTAGCCAAAAGAAAATCAAATATTTGGCTACTAAATTTTTTGTAGGCAAAAGAAAAATAATCATTTGGCTACTAAATGTTTTGTAGCCAAAAGAAAATCAAACCTTTGGCTACTAAAATTTTTGTAGCCAAACAAAATTCAAACATTTGGCGACTAAAATATTTTGTAGCTAAAAACAAAAGTTGAAGAATAAATATGACTTTTGGCGACTAAAAATTTAGTAGCCAAAGAATGTCGTACTTTAGGTGACTAAATTTTTAGTAGCAAAAAATGTTGAAGTTTAGGCGACTAAATTTTTAGTAGCCAAAAGAAATAGTATTTGGCGACTACAACTTTAGTAGCCAAAAAAGATTAACTTTAGGTGACTAAAATTTTAGTAGCCAAAACACTAGTATTCGCTTTTGGTGACTAAAAAATTTAGTAGCTAAAAAGTTTTTGGCCACTAAATAATTAGCTTTTGGCGACAAAAAATTAGTCGGCAAAAATGTATTTATTTAATTAATTTTCAAACCTATTGGCGACTAAATTTTTAGTCGCCAAATGTGTACATTTGGCGACTAAATTAGGTTTAGTCGGCAATTATATTTCCCGACTACTCTTTGGCTACTAATTTCCCGACCAAAAAATTTAGTCGCTAAAGAGTATTGGCGACTAAAATATGACTTTTGGCGACTAAAAATTTAGTCGCCAAAAGTGAAAATTCTTGTAGTGTGCACCGTGCCGGTTGGATGCTCCATCCACGAAGAGCTTCCATATCTCTATATCTCTCCAATGAACAGCTTCCAGCAAGTGGAGGGATCGGATGATGCCTTGGGGTCATGAGTGTTGCTGGTGTTTTCTTCAGAAGCCATGCTTGCCATTTGCCCCTTGCTATCTGACTGTACCAAGTCTTTATTTGTTGATGAGTCTTTGCTTGGTGTAGCATGGTTTGTTTCTTTCTCCATTTCTTTACTCCGGTCTGCTTTGGGATGTGACTGGGTATACTGTACTAGGGGTTGCGCTATTCCGGTGACACTTTCTATCCCCACTTCGGTTGTACCTGTTAAGTCAACTGGGCAGATGTGATGACTTCCTAGCGTAAACTTTGCCACAAAGTCTGCCAAAGCTTGGGCTTTTATTGCGGTTCTGGGCTGGAATTTGATGTCAAACTGTCCCAACTCCACTGCCCACTTCAAGATTCACCCAGAAAAGTTTGATTTCTCAAACAAAGCTTTTAATGGAAAGGCTGTGAGAACGTTTATGGTGTGGGCGTGAAAGTAATGCGACAACTTCCTTGAGGCCATCATCAAGGCTAAGTCCAATTTTTCCAATGGTAAGTACCTGGTTTCTACGCCCAGCAATGTCTTGCTAACATAAAAGATGGGCAGATATTGGATTCCTTCCGCTCGGACCAACACTGCACTAATTGCATGCTGTGAAACTGCCAAGTACAAAAAGAGCTCTTCTCCGGGTATTGGGGTTACCAACAACGGTGGAGAAGACATGTATTCTGTCTGATGATCGACTTATGAACCGATTGAGTGCAGCAGCCATGCCGGTGAGATGCTGTACTTCTTTTACTGAGTTGGGCCTCTCTAGATCCTGAATTGCTTTGATCTGAGAGGGATCTGCCTCTATGCCTTGGTTGGTCACCAGGAAGCCTAGAAATTTTCCTAATCCAACGCCGAACGCACACTTGGACGCATTAAGGCGCAACTTGTGCTTCTTCAGGATCTGAAACATTTCACCTAGGTCCCTGAGATGGTCATTCTCATCCTTGCTCTTGACCACCATGTCGTCGATGTAAGCCTCCATTGTCCTGCCTAACATTGGTTCAAATATCTTGGTGACCATCCGTTGGAATGTTGCCCCTGCGTTCTTTAGGCCAAAGGGCATGACCTTGTAACAATACAGTCCTCTTGGTGTTGTGAATGATGTGACCTCTTGGTCTGGTTCATACATAGCGATCTGATGGTATCCTCTGTACGCATCAAGAAAGCTAAGTCGATTGTGTCCTGCCGTTAGGTCTACCAGTTGGTCTATCCGTGGTAGGGGAAAGCTATCCTTTGGGCATGCCTTGTTTGACTGTTTTGTAGTCTACGCAGACACGCTATTTTCCATTCTTCTTTGGCACCACTACTGTATTGGATATCCACTTGGGATAGTGCACTTCTCTGATGGCTCCTGCCTCTAGAAGGTTTCCCACTTCTTCTGCCACTATCTCGGCATGGTGGAGTGCTAATCTACGAGTGCGTTGAATAATTGGTCTGGCAGTTGGGTGGACATTCAATTGGTGACAGATGAAGCTTGGGTCAATGCCAGGCATGTTATACGGCGTCCAGGCAAACACTTCGATGTTAGAGGTCAAGAATTCCATGACCTCTATTCTCTCAGTGCTGGACATAGATGAGCCAAGCAAAAAAAACTTATCCGGGTTCTTTTCATCTATTCTTACCTGTACCAAGTCTTCCACTGCCTTCTGTTCAGTGGCTTTGCCAACATCCGCGAACAATTCATTGTTTTCTGGTTCTTCCACCATCTGTACAAACCCCTTGGCAGCTCGGCTACCATTTGTTGTGACGAAGCATTGCTTGGACATAATTTGGTCTCCATAGACCTCTTCAATTACTCCAGCTTCGTTGGGGAGCCACAGTACTTGATGGTAGGTTGATGCTACAGATCGCATGGCATAGAGCCATATCCTTCCCAAGATGATGTTGTAAGTGGAAGGGACCTTTAACACCCAGAATTCCACTTGTTTTGTCATGCTTCCTTCTCTGACTGGAAGGATTATCTTGCCCACTGGCCACTCTGGCATTGAGTTGAATCCGATCAGGGGAGATGTCGCAGGTGCCAAGTCTTTGTCCTCCAGTTTCAGTTGTTTGAATGTTTCGTAATACATTATCTCACACGAGCTTTCTTGGTCAATCAAAATCCGCTTGACGTCAAAATCCTTGACTTGGAGAGTGACAACTAGTGCATTATTGTGAGGGCAATATATCCTTGCCAAGTCTCTATCTGAAAAAGATATGATGTTTGTTGCCTCTATTCTCCCTTTTTTTATGGTAGGTTGCGCACTTAGTACTGTAACATGCCCGGGGGGTACCCGCGCGCGTTAAACAATTCGGACTCCCGAGATCTCTTTGATCTCAAGTTTCACGAGTGCAATGCGAAACATAGATGAGAGTCCAGATTTGGTAACTTTTATTGAAAATCCATTTTATTGCAATTTTGTCAAAAATGGACTGCGTCATCAGATCTCAGAGTCGCCACCTAATATTTTGGGAAATTAGGAAACCCATGACTCGGTGCCAAAGGCCACTGTTCGTCGTAACCAAGGATGCTTGGCTCGGAACCTTAGGTATGAGAGGGGAAGGTCAATAATGAGCACCCCCGCTCACCCGATCAAAAGATCGGCCTCTACTAAACCATGATATGACTTTTATTTTCTTTATATGTTTATGTTCTGATTATTTTAGTAAATCCTAAAATTTACTATGTGAAGCATATAAGTATAGACTAGTTTGCTCAAATTGGAACAATTCAATCTCATGTTTGTTTTGAAAACGGTTTGATTTTGCCACCATCAAGCGGGCTTAAAGTTTGTGAATTTGCCACTACAAAGTGGGCTTAAACGTACAGTCGTTGAATCATTCCAATTCAGGCAACAAGCCTTCATCCACAGGCATTCATACAGTTATATCATTTAAGCAAATAGCCACATGGTAGGATGCTAAACATAATAAGAAAATCACACACAAATGGGATGCTAAAGCGTAAAAACTCACAGATTTACCGACGTCCCTCGAACAGCTACAAAACAAAGTTAGTAAAATATGCAGGATCTTATATACAGAATCCTAATGTAATTCACTCATGAGATGCACTAAAGATTTGGCTTCTAGAATATGGCATGTGAATCATCTCAAAACATCTGATAGCACACAGAATCATGGGATAATCAATTGAAGCATAAAGATGCAAATTTAGCCAAATCTTATGTATGGAACATGGATGTAAAGCATGGATATGCATGACATGTCAAGATATATACATACACACAGTTAGGGAAAGCGATTAAAGAATGGGATAGAAAGAAGCGGGGTGGGGGATTATTACAACACTTGAAATATTACAAATCCAAATGAGAGAGAGGAGAGAATAATAAAATAAAATAAAATCTCACAACACTCAAAATAAAACTAAAATAAAGAACTGCATCACTGGCACATTCCACTCCTTTTCGTATGTCCCGGGTTCCGCAACATCGCATGATTCACATTTTCTTGCCACAAACTGGACAGCTGTCACTTTACTCCATCCACTCGTATATACAACCCAGGTGGAAATGATGAGAGCATTTTGTAATTATCTTGGGGTTTTCTGGACTGTTCTGTGGCAATAATAACAAGATAAAGAAGGATGATGAGAGAGAGGGACCCAGCTAGTGAGAGAGAGAGTTTGAGTGTGTGATCCTTGTGCCGTGTGTGGGTGTGTCATGGGTGTGAGTCTCTGATGTGTGTGTTTAGTTGTGAGGGGGGGACCCCGTGGGTTTGTGAAGAGTGTGCATGGGTTGCCGAAAGAGAGAGAGGGTGTGTGAGAGGTGTGGTCTCTAGAGAGAGAGAGATAGGTGGGTTAGAGAGAGAGAGAGAGAGAGAGAGAGGTGAGGGAGAGAGAGCCGTGTGGTGTGTGAGTGCAGTGATGGCCGCGGGTTTGTGAGTGCAGTGGAATGGTAGAGAGAGAGGTGAGGGAGAGAGAGCCGTGAGGTGTGTATATGGTGATCATGGTGGTAGTGTGTGATGGGTGGCCCCGGTGGTGTGAGTCTCTGATGTGTGTTGTGCATGGTGAAGTGGTGTGTGCATGGTGAAGCTCCGGTGGTGGTGGTGTGTGTGTGTTCATGGGGAGAGCCGTGTGTGGTGAAGCTCCGGTGGTGGTGGTGTGTGTGTGTTCATGGGGAAGTGGTGTGTTGTGCTGCTATGTGTGGTGCCTCTCAATCCCGTGGGTGTATGAGAGAGGTGGGTGTAAATGTGTGTGCATGTGCCTTCTTCCCTCCTCTCCCGTGCATCCCTCTGTCATGGTGAGTAACTCATGTTAGCAGCCATTGTAGTGTCCTCCATGGCTGCTGGGTTTGCTCGGTTTTTGAGAGAGAGAGAGAGAGAGAGAGAGAGAGACCCCCGAGCTCCCCCTTCTTCCTCTACCCGTGTGTATCTTGCTCCCCCGTTTGGTGGGTGTGTTTCTTCTCTTTTATCTTTCTCTCCCTAACATTTTTCTCCCTCAAAATTCTGTAGTGCCCCCTCCCCTCCACTACCGTGTGTCTTCTCTTCCCTTGATCAGTGAGTGTATCTTCCATTTAGAGAGAGAGATATGATTCTTTAAACCAACCACCTCACCCACTCTTTTCTTTTTTTTATTTTATTTTTCTAACCAAACCCACTCAAATCCACTGAATTAGGCCACCATCTTTTTTTTTCTTTTGGCTCCTCCTTTTTTTTTTTTATAATCGTAATGACCATCCCATTTTTTTTTCTTTTTTTTTTAATCTTTTCTTTTCTATTTATTTTTTTATTTTTTTATTCTTTTTGTTATCAAATATCAAATGCCAATTTATATAAACACACCTAAAAAAAATGTACAAACACACAAAATTATATAAAATTATAAATTCAAACCAAAATGAGTGAGTTTCGGGATTAAAATTTCAATTTGATTTTTTTTGATGAGGGTGGTCAAAATAAAATACCCAAGTCTTAGGGCCGGTCAAAATGGGGTGTCTACAGTTGCCCCTCTTTGACAGAGCTCGAAGTCATGAAATGACATGAGTGAATGTCAAAGCCAGAAGACGACCCATTTGACAAGGCCGTAAGACTTGGGCAATCAAACAAACTGCAATGCATGTGGTTGAACCCGAAGGTTGCCTACGTATCCCTTTGCAAGTAATCAAACCAGCGTAGTTCAGGGGCAGAATGCATGTGACATGCTCAAAATGTAGTTTGAAAGTTGGACTTACACGCTTCGCGAAGCCGGTTGTTTTTGAAAAACTTATGATCATGCAAGAGAGGAAAGACCTCAACCAAGAGAAATCGACATCCTAACATGTGTCACGCGAAAGGAAGAAAGATGGTGTAAACAACAGGCACACCTGATGTTTTTAACCGAGTGAATCAAAGACCTAACGTGTCTCACGCGAGAGGATAAGGGGTGGTGTAAACAGACAGGCGCACCTGACTGTATTTTAACCGGGGTGGAACAACAATGGTGTAACCAACAGGCATACCTAACCGTATTTAATACGGAGAGGGGAAAAGTTTTAACCAGGTAGAAAATCAATGGTGTAACCAACAGGCATATCTCAACGTATTTCATACGGAGAGAGGGAAGGTTTTAACCAAGGAGAATGACAATGGTGTAACCAACAGGCGTATCTCAACGTATTTCATACGGAGAGAGGGAAGGTCTTAACCAAGGAGAAAGACAATGGTGTAACCAACAGGCGTATCTCAACGTATTTCATACGGAGAGAGGGAAGGTTTTAACCAAGGAGAATGACAATGGTGTAACCAACAGGCGTATCTCAACGTATTTCATACGGAGAGAGGGAAGGTTTTAACCAAGGAGAATGACAATGGTGTAACCAACAGGCGTATCTCAACGTATTTCATACGGAGAGAGGGAAGGTCTTAACCAAGGAGAAAGACAATGGTGTAACCAACATGCGTATCTCAACGTATTTCATACGGAGAGAGGGAAGGTTTTAACCAAGGAGAATGACAATGGTGTAACCAACAGGCGTATCTCAACGTATTTCATACGGAGAGAGGGAAGGTTTTAACCAAGGAGAAAGACAATGGTGTAACCAACAGGCATATCTCTCCGTATTTCATACGGAGAGAGGGAAGGTTTGAACCAAGGAAAACAATAATGGTGTAACCAACAGGCATAACTCAACGTATTTCATACGGAGAGAGGGAAGGTTTTAACCAAGGAGAATGGCAATAGTGTAACCAACAGGCGTATCTCAACGTATTTCATACGGAGAGAGGGAAGGTTTTAACCAAGGAGAAAGACAATGGTGTAACCAACAGGCATATCTCAACGTATTTCATACGTAGAGAGGGAAGGTTTTAACCAGGGAGAAAAACAATGGCGTAACTAACAGGCATATCTCAACGTATTTCATACGGAGAGAGGGAAGGTTTTAACCAAGGAGAAAGACAATGGTGTAACCAACAGGCATATCTCAACGTATTTCATACAGAGAGAGGGAAGGTTTTAACCAAGGAGAAAGACAATGGTGTAACCAACAGGCATATCTCAACGTATTTCATACGGAGAGAGGGAAGGTTTTAACCAAGGAGAACAACAATGGTTGTTTGAAAATTCATGATTTATACAATGCAATGCAATGTCATGGAATGCTGGCTATGTTTGCAACTTTCCCTATTCTCCAACAGGGTGACAGACTAGGTTGGTTCAGTTTCCAGAGTTGAGGCGCATACAAGCTATCTCAACCTATGGGGCTGCCATACAGATTTCAAGCCGGGGATACACCCCTGGGTATTTAAACCAGACTTTAGTCTCGGAAATCCCAAACCTTTTGCGTTCTAGGCATCGCCATTCGAACTCTAGTTTCCACCGTCTCAGTTGATCTCCTAGGAACTCATTACAAACACAGTCAGGTGACTATTCCAAACCGATTGAAGTCGTTCGGGCACGACAAACACCAAAGGAATTGCACCTTTAGAGGATTTAAGGTCTCCTAGACCCCGTAGGATTTAAGGTCTCCTAGACACCGTAGGATTTAAGGTCTCCTAGACCGGGAGAGTGTACAAGATAGTGCGATGCGCAAGGTAGCGCGATTGAAATTGATGCACAAAGCAGTGCGGTACCCAAAGCAGGGCGATTGAAATTGATGCACAAAGCAGTGCGGTGCCCAAAGCAGGGTGATTGAAATTGATGCACAAAGCAGTGCGGTGCCCAAAGCAGGGCGATTGAAATTGATGCACAAAGCAGTGCGGTGCCCAAAGCAGGGCGATTGAAATTGATGCACAAAGCAGTGCGGTGCCCAAAGCAGGGCGATTGATGCACAAAGCAGTGCGGTGCCCAAGGCAGGGCGGTGCCCAAAGCAGGGCGATTGATGCACAAAGCAGTGCGGTGCCCAAAGCAGGGCGGTGCCCAAAGCAGGGCGATTGATGCACAAAGCAGTGCGGTGCCCAAAGCAGGGCGATTGAAATTGATGCACAAAGCAGTGCGGTTGAATTTGATGCACAAAGTAGTGCGGTGCCCAAAGCAAGGCGATTGAAATTGATGCACAAAGTAGTGCGGTGCCCAAAGCAGGGCGGTGCCCAAAGCAGGGCGATTGAAATTGATGCACAAAGCAGTGCGGTGCCCAAAGCAAGGCGGTTGAATTTGAGATTTATGTGGTAGGTGCATGAAGTGAGATTATTGTTCGATAAACCAAATACCGTATACATATACCATGTATAGACAAAATACATACAAATATGACAATATACACAGACATGCATATACGATATACATATGTTCATATACAGACAAAAATACACACAGATAATACAGATATATACACAGACATATACAGTATATATATAGGTATATACGACACAGACATATACGGACCTACACACAAATATATACGGATATATACACAGATGGAGAATATTTCGTTTACAACCGTCAGCGGGAAGATGCCGTTACTGAGAAGGCATATTCTGTTTACTGATGTCAGCACACATACGCAAAAAGAAAGGAAAAACACACAATGCATGGACATAGGATACGGGGTGTCGAACCTCTGATTTCAAGTTTGGCCTCCGAGTCCTCAACCACTAAGCCGAGCCACTGAACCCAAACCACTCTTGTGACAAGATATGCAAACAAATATATATACATATACGAGACATATATACACAAAATCAAAACAAACCAAAAGAAACACTCGATTTGGGGTTCGAACCCCTTACCTCAGGGTCAGCCTCTCACTCTTCAACCACTGGGCCAAACCACTAAATCCAAGCCACACCTGTGACCCAAATGTTCAAACAAATATATATATATATATATAAGACATATTTATACATAAAACGAAAACAAAACAAAAGAAACACTCAATGTAGGGTTCGAACCCCTGACCTCGGGCTTAGGCTTTCACTCTTCAATCACTGGGCCAAACCACTGAACCCAAGCCATACTTGTGACACAAATGTTCAAAACAATACCTATATTACATAGCTGTACAATATATATACATATATGCATACACAACTCTCCCGCGTCTCTCTCTTCTTTTGATACACGCGTTTGACACGAGGCCCAGCTTTTGTGTCGATGGCCGACAAAAGCAGCCCCCTCGATCGACGCTCACCTCGACCCTCTCCCCCTCTTTGTCTTTTCTCTCAGCTTCTTCTGAATCAGTATCTTCATCACTCTCTTCTCTTCTTCTTAACCACTCTCTTCTTCTGCTTCTTCTCCATCACTCTTCCATCTTTCTCCTTCTCTTTCTTCTATTTTCTGCCATTCTTCTGTGACTCACTTCTTTTCTGCCATTTCTGCCTTCTCTTCTCTTATACATGGCTTCGTCTCGCCCCTTCTCTCTCTTTCCAGATCTTAATAATCCATCGAGCTCTTCTGGGCCAAGTGCCCCTGCTCTTACTCAACCTAGTCTTCCCACACTATCAGTTGAGCAAGTGATGGCTACTCAAAATGATATCGAGGCCAACCACTACACATTGAGTTCCTGCATGGAGATAGTGGCGGCGGTGACTAACCTGTCTCACCGTCTGCAAAACAAGGCGTGTGAGGTATACCAGGTCAACGCCCAACTGTCTCTACTCCAGTGCATGTACAGAGATGCACGGGTAGAGATTTGTGCCCTGAAGGCTGAAAACAAGGAGTTGAAGGCTGAAAACAAGGAGCTGAAAATGCACTCCGCCTCTATGGCCCGATTTGGGACATCTTCGTACCTCGCCTTTGATGGTCGGCGGGGAGCCGACTCTGTCGGTGGAAACACTGTGGTGGTTCTCGGTGGAAGTACTGGAGCAGGGCCTTTGAAGATTGACGACAAAAAGAGGAAGAGCTCGACGACGGAAGAGCCGAGTAAATGAAGTCCGTGTGTGGCCGACCGGAGAAGAAAGAAAAAAGATCCCCCTTTTTTCTTTTTTTCTGGTTTTCTTCTTTTTTTTCTATATTTTCTGTTTTTTTTATTTTATTTGTGTTTTGTTTTTTTTTATATTTTATTTGGAGTCTCTGTAATCGGGGATGTCCTCCCCTGATTGTAATAAAAAGTTTCGATTTTGTACATCAATGGCGTGACTGGCATATCACTTTGAACTTGAAAACATTTTTGTTTGATTGAATTTGAGAGTGATTGAATTTTGAACTATGAATTGGACATTGATCCATACTGACCTGAAGAAAAATAAAACTGACTCAACGTAAAACAATGAAGCCAAAATAATCCAAACACACTTCTATACACTGACTGGTATGAATACCCTAACTGGTATAAAATACACTAACTGGTATGAAGACACACTGGTATACATTGACTGGTATGAATACCCTGACTGGTATGAATACCCTGACTGGTATAAATACACTGACTGGTACGAATACACGCTCATATGAAGACACACTCATATACACTGACTGGTATGAATACACACTCATATACACTGACGAGTTGACTCGAGCGGGAGAGAAGACAGAATCACTGACTCAACTATGCCCCTAATTCATTGCCTTGATCTTCTTTTTTTTTTCTTGATTTTTTTTTGTAAAAAATGTTTTGATCAACATGAGAGTTAGATTAGCATACTTATTCCATTTTCTGTTTTGAAATCACGTAAGCTAAAGTGTGAGCACTGAAAATTTTCCCTTTTCAAATCCAAAGAATGGTCCAAGTTTTGCAAAAATGGAACAATTTTCGAGAAAAATTAGTCAGCTTCATTCAAATTACTTAAAACCTATTTTTGCAAATGGTCACTACTCAACTAACATGGAATCAATCATTGAGGTGCATAGTCCCAAACCAGATAATCAAAGGGGATAACCGAACCGAGCCGATTTAAACCAAGCCAATCCGAATCGAATGAAGCCAAGTAAAGCTGGACTGAACCGAACCGTCGAACCGAACCGAACCAAGTTGACTCGAACCAACTGAACTGAACAGGATGAAAATACCCCAATCAAACACGGATAGGACAACCAAGTCGACTAAAGACACACCAGGCAAACATGGACAAGATGAATGAGTTGAAAAATTATTGGGGCCGAACTTCAAGATGAAGCTACCTACGTATCCCAAAGATAGGAATCAGGCCATCGTAGTTCCGGCTGAGGGTTCACTCGGGTATTGACACTCTCCTTTTGTGCTCTAACTTTTGCCAAAGCCGCCCTTTTGGGTTTTCAACCTTGCGAGCTTTTTATCATTTTTTGATTTTTGTTTTTCATTTTGTTCATTCATTTTTTTTTAATTTCTTTTGAATGTCTATTTTTTTTGTTTTTCTGCTCTAACTTTTGCCTGGGTCGCCCTTCCGGGTTTTCAGCCCAGCGAGCCTCTCAAGGGTTACTTTCATTTTAACTTGTCCATGTTGATTAGGGAATCTCTAAGCCAACTATAAGAACAACTGCTACACTTGACCGGTAGATATGATGATGACTAGGTTGAATTGGGTATGAATTTGCCCCTAGTGTTGCCCCTAGTGTAGTGGATAAGAACTCGACTGTCCTTCAATAATAAAATTCATTCTCTCAAATTCTGGGTTTGGCCTTTCTGGGCGGTCTTCATTGGGAAACGATTCAGTTTTAACTCTTTGATCACATCCAACCTTTTGCCCCTAGTTCAAGGACTGCTTCAAATCTTAAATCACATCCGGCCTTCTTGCCCCTAGTTCAAGGGTTGCTTTCAATCTGAATCACAGGCCCTACATAGTTTTGGCTAAGGTTCACTCGGGTATTGACACTTTCCTTTTACGCTCTAACTTTTGCCAAGGCTGCCCTTTCGGGTTTTCAACCTTGCGAGCTTTTCATTTTTCTTTTTATTTTTCCTTCTTTTTTTTATTATTTTTTTATTTTTTATTTTTTATTTTTTGTGCTCTAACTTTTGCCTGGGTCGCCCTTCCGGGTTTTCGGCCCAGCGAGCCTCTCAAGCGTAGTACCTTATTGCCCGTAGTTCAAGGGCTACCTCCATTTCAACTATGCAAGCCTCACACTTTTGCCCCTAGTTCAAGGGCTGTTTCAAATCTGAATCACATTCGACCTTATTGCCCCTAGTTGAAGGGCTGCCTTCATTTGAATCACATCATGGCCCTTAGTTCAAGGGCTATTTCCAATTTGGATCACATCATTGCCCCTAGTTCAAGGGCTATTTCCATTCATATTCGACCTTATTGCCCCTAGTTGAAGGGCTGCCTCCATTTGAATCACATCATTACCCCTAGTTCAAGGGCTGTTTCCAATTTGACCATGCAAGCCTTATACTTTGAATGCTCATTGAATCAAGGTTTGAAAGCTAAGGAGCTAAGGAGGCCGGACCACAAGTCAAGAGGGATCCTATGCTGTATAACTAATTCCAGGCATGTCTTCGTAGGACCACGCAAAAATAGTTTTTGAAATCTTTTCACAAAGTGACTAATCACTCGTACTTTTATGAAGATAAGATAGAACCAATTTGGACCAAGCCAGGATCCTTCTCAGTACCCACATTAACAAAAAATGATTTTATTCATCAAAGGCTTAGCACACCTCTCTTTTTCTCAGTTGATCAAAATTTGCAAATTCTGAGGAAATTCTTCCTCTTCGTTTTTTTTTTTTTTTTATCAGAGTTTTGGAAAAGGTTTTGAAAAACTTTGGTCAATGCAATGATTTAAAGGAACAGAAAAGTAGGCAGACTCTATGGCATTTTTTTATATTTTATTTTTTTGAATTTTTTTTTTTGAAAAGAGACTATGACTCAGCAATGACACAGACTCAAAAGAAAATGACAAGGAAGACCTAGACAAGACAGAAATGTCTAGGTTAGCACTCTCGACTCTCGAAATCAACAGACTCTGACTCACTAGAATGACTCGAGTCTGATCCCAACTCTACAAACTTGGTGGAATCAAACTTAGACTCAATACTCAATTCAGAATTCAGAATAAAACCATTCTCAAATTTCCAGTCAAAGTGTGGGCCAGCCACAACACTCAAAATAAAGCTCGTGCAATCAACGGGTAGTCACTCCCCAATCACAGAGATGGTCAAAATTTTATTTATATATATTTTTTTTGATTTTATGTTTTTTTTTTTTTTTTTTTTTTTTTGAAGTAATGGTGCTAAATTGAACAACCTGAACCACTTATTCGAATTTGAGAACCCCTGTATAGATCCAATACATTGCACATAACACATAGCAGGAAAGAGAACAAACACCCCTATGGAGGGTAGGGTTATCCTGTCCTAGCTTTTGAAATGATCTAGGGTTCACTATTCAGACAAGTGGTATCACACATCCTAGAAATGGGAAAGCATCATGTCCTAATTTGAAAGGTACTATAGCTCACTATATGTACAAGGTTAGCTCTGTTCTAAGGGTTGAAGTCAAGGTGACGTTACCAAAGAGTCCTTTGAGTCATAACCAATAAAGATCCCAGGAAATCAGAAGAGTTAAATAGCCTCTCTTCGGAGTCTGAGAACCTTAGATAGCAAAGCTAGATAGCAGGGCTACATAGCAAAGCTACCCTTTTGACAAATCTTAAAAGGTTACAACAGAAGGCCTCTAAAGTATCGTAAAGATAGGTGTAGTGTCACAAAAAGTGTGTCTGTGTTCCCACCAACATCTGGGCAACACAGGGACTTTAAGTACATCAATGCATGCAATGCAATAAACATATAATTGAAAATAAAAGTCATATCATGGAGTTCGAGTCAAGGTTTCATAAAATCCCCAGCAGAGTCGCCAGAAACTGTAACATGCCCGGGGGGTATCCGCGCGCGTTAAACAGTTCGGACTCCCGAGATCTCTTTGATCTCAAGTTTCACGAGGTCAATGTGAAACATAGATGAGAGTCTAGATTTGGCAACTTTTATTGAAAATCCATTTTATTGCAATTTTGTCAAAAATGGACTGCGTCATCAGATCTCAGAGTCGCCACCTAATATTTTGGGAAATTAGGAAACCCATGACTCGGTGCCAAAGGCCACTGTTCGTCGTAACCAAGGATGCTTGGCTCGGAACCTTAGGTATGAGAGGGGAAGGTCAATAATGAGCACCCCCGCTCACCCGATCAAAAGATCGGCCTCTACTAAACCATGATATGACTTTTATTTTCTTTATATGTTTATGTTCTGATTATTTTAGTAAATCCTAAAATTTACTATGTGAAGCATACAAGTATAGACTAGTTTGCTCAAATTGGAACAATTCAATCTCATGTTTGTTTTGAAACGGTTTGATTTTGCCACCATCAAGTGGGCTTAAAGTTTGTGAATTTGCCACTACAAAGTGGGCTTAAACGTACAGTCGTTGAATCATTCCAATTCAGGCAACAAGCCTTCATCCACAGGCATTCATACAGTTATATCATTTAAGCAAATAGCCACATGGTAGGATGCTAAACATAATAAGAAAATCACACACAAATGGGATGCTAAAGCGTAAAAACTCACAGATTTACCGACGTCCCTCGAACAGCTACAAAACAAAGTTAGTAAAATATGCATGATCTTATATACAGAATCCTAATGCAATTCACTCATGAGATGCACTAAAGATTTGGCTTCTAGAATATGGCATGTGAATCATCTCAAAACATCTGATAGCACACAGAATCATGGGATAATCAATTGAAGCATAAAGATGCAAATTTAGCCAAATCTTATGCATGGAACATGGATGTAAAGCATGAATATGCATGACATGTCAAGATATATACATACACACAGTTAGGGAAAGCGATTAAAGAATGGGATAGAAAGAAGCGGGGTGGGGGATTATTACAACACTTGAAATATTACAAATCCAAATGAGAGAGAGGAGAGAATAATAAAATAAAATAAAATCTCACAACACTCAAAATAAAAATAAAATAAAGAACTGCATCACTGGCACATTCCACTCCTTTTCGCATGTCCCGGGTTCCGCAACATCGTATGATTCACATTTTCTTGCCACAAACTGGACAGCTGTCACTTTACTCCATCCACTCGTATATACAACCCAGGTGGAAATGATGAGAGCATTTTGTAATTATCTTGGGGTTTTCTGGACTGTTCTGTGGCAATAATAACAAGATAAAGAAGGATGATGAGAGAGAGCGACCCAGCTAGTGAGAGAGAGAGAGTTTGAGTGTGTGATCCTTGTGCCGTGTGTGGGTGTGTCATGGGTGTGAGTCTCTGATGTGTGTGTTTAGCTGTGAGGGGGGGGACCCCGTGGGTTTGTGAAGAGTGTGCATGGGTTGCCGAAAGAGAGAGAGGGTGTGGGTCTTGTGGGTGTGTGAGAGGTGTGGTCTCTAGAGAGAGAGAGATAGGTGGGTTAGAGAGAGAGAGAGAGAGAGAGAGGTGGGGGAGAGAGAGCCGTGTGGTGTGTGAGTGCAGTGATGGCCGCGGGTGTGTGAGTGCAGTGGAATGGTAGAGAGAGAGGTGAGGGAGAGAGAGCCGTGAGGTGTGTATATGGTGATCATGGTGGTGGTGTGTGATGGGTGGCCCCGGTGGTGTGAGTCTCTGATGTGTGTTGTGCATGGTGAAGTGGTGTGTGCATGGTGAAGCTCAGGTGGTGGTGGTGTTGTGTGTGTCGTGCATGGTGAAGTGGTGTGTGCATGGTGAAGCTCCGGTGGTGGTGGTGTGTGTATGTTCATGGGGAGAGCCGTGTGTGGTGAAGCTCTGGTGGTGGTGGTGTGTGTGTGTTCATGGGGAAGTGGTGTGTTGTGCTGCTATGTGTGGTGCCTCTCAATCCCGTGGGTGTATGAGAGAGGTGGGTGTAAATGTATGTGCATGTGCCTTCTTCCCTCCTCTCCCGTGCATCCCTCTGTCATGGTGAGTAACTGATGTTAGCAGCCATTGTAGTGTCCTCCATGGCTGCTGGGTTTGCTCGGTTTTTGAGAGAGAGAGAGAGAGAGAGACCCCCGAGCTCCCCTTCTTCCTCTACCCGTGTGTATCTTGCTCCCCCGTTTGGTGGGTGTGTTTCTTCTCTTTTATCTTTCTCTCCCTAACATTTTTCTCCCTCAAAATTCTGTAGTGCCCCCTCCCCTCCACTATCGTGTGTCTTTTCTTCCCTTGATCAGTGAGTGTGTCTTCCATTTAGAGAGAGAGATATATGATTCTTTAAACCAACCACCTCACCCACTCTTTTCTTTTTTTTATTTTATTTTTCTAACCAAACCCACTCAAATCCACTGAATTAGGCCACCATCTTTTTTTTTCTTTTGCTCCTCCTTTTTTTTTTTTATAATCGTAATGACCATCCCATTTTTTTTCTTTTTTTTTAATCTTTTCTTTTCTATTTATTTTTTTATTTTTTTATTCTTTTTGTTATCAAATATCAAATGCCAATTTATATAAACACACCTAAAAAAAATGTACAAACACACAAAATTATATAAAATTATAAATTCAAACCAAAATGAGTGAGTTTCGGGATTAAAATTTCAATTTGATTTTTTTTGATGAGGGTGGTCAAAATAAAATACCCAAGTCTTAGGGCCGGTCAAAATGGGGTGTCTACAAGTACTTCTCTTAAGTGCTCAGCCTTTTTGATCATTCCCTTGAGCTCGCATACCCGCTCAGGTTCGAATACCCAATGGATCACGTTAATCACGCCTTAAGGTGGGGTATCGATCGGCATGCCGTTTGGGTTGTCGTGGTTCTGGGGGGCTGGCTGCGTCCCTCCTTCTATGTACCGGTCTAGGTGTCTCGCTGCCACTAACTACTCCAGATACTGTCTCAACGGTGTGCAATTTTCAATGCGGTGCCCCTTTTCCTTATGGAAGGTGCACCGAGATCTTTCGTCGTAGTCCTTTTGTGCTTCTCCCAGCTTAGCTGACCATCTGACGAAAGGTTCCTCGCGTATCTCGCTTAGAATCCGATAGATCGGTTTTTTGAATACCGTGGTAATGGCAGTGCGGACTCTCAACCATCTTTTATCTTGGTCCTCTCCGTTGTCCCGCCTGCCTCGTCTGTTCCTGCTTGGACGTTCTACCGTGTTGACTTTTGCCGTGGTTTTTTTGTCTGGTACTACGGTTGTGCCAAACTTTGTTTTAGCACGGGCATTATCCTCCTCCACCCGAATGTGCTGGTGTACCCTCTCCATTAAGGCTTCCATTGTGAGGAGGGGCGTATGGTAATTGAGTCCCTCAGCCTGTTTTCGACTGGAAGACCTCTTTTGTACTATGCGATGGCGAGATTTGTAGGGCAATCTCCTATCTGGTTGAAGGTCTCCCAATAGCGACTATTGTATGACCTCAACGTCTCCTTGTCGCCCATGTCAATGGAGAGTAGCTGATCGATCTCCACTGGCGTCTTGGTGTTTGTTCGGAACCTGGTCACGAACGCCTCTGCTAATTGTGCCCAGGAAGGGATGCTGCCTTCTGGTAGCCTTTCGAACCAGGTTAAACCTAGGTCGCCAAGGCTAGATGGGAATAAGATGCACATTAAAGCTTCGTTCCGTCGGTATATACCGCCATAACCTGGCGAAAGTGGCTTAGGTGCATATAGGGGTCCGTCTTCCCCTCATACATGGTGAATTTAGGCTGAAGGAAGCCTGAAGGTAGGGGCGCGTTTTCAATCGCTGGAACGAATGGCGAGGTCTGTAGCCTTGCTAACGCCTTGTCTTTTGGTTCGTAAGCCAGACGCGGTATTGGCATTCCTACCTCGACGCTTCCATGCGTCCGAAGAGCCAACCGCTGAAGGGCTGAGACTCTGCGAGGGTCGCGTGCCCTTGTATTCTCCTTCCATCGTGCCCTTTCTTCAAGCATAGTTCGTAAGTCGGATGAACTAGGCAATCTGTTTGCCTAGATGATGTCTGGTGCATGCGCAAGGGTTGATAGGTGCTTCCTTCAGTGTATGACCTCTCAGTTCTCGTTCTCTCAGACCTGGAGTAACGAGTCCTGGAAGTCCTAGATTGAGTGTCGCCTGTCTTGAGGCTCCTACTCTCTACTTGCGATGGTGTGGTATGCCTACCACGATCTTTCGAGTGGCGAGGGGGCGTCTTGCTTTTGCGCCCCTCTCCTGTCGCCACCCCTTTTCCTTTGATCTGGCGCTTCATAGACTCCATGTCCGCCGCCATCCTTTGTATCAACTCGTCCTGCTCCTTCACGCGGTCCTCCAGAACTTGAGGGTCCATCCTCCGTCTTTGTCTCTCAGGACTTTGCGAGTGAGAGCGACGGGGGCTGTTAGTCCGCCTCCCCCTCACATCCCTCTTGGGGTTCTATCGCTGGGGCTCTAAGTCCGCCATGGGAGGGATAGAAGGCAAACCTTCGCGCCTGCCACCCCCCTCTGGTGTTTGTCCGTCGATAGCGGACTGCGGCAAATCTTCGTTGTGCGCCATTGCTTTCAGTTAGTGAGAAAAACTTGATCAAGAGGTTTTGTTCGTGTCTGAAATTCCCACAGACGGCGCCAATTGTACGAGCACGAAATATTGTTCTCGTATAATCCTGTTGATCAAGTTTGCGCTCCTCCGTACGTCGTTGCTTTACTCCCTGAAAACACAAACATGAGCTAGCCGGCGGGTGTGTGCCAAATACCTCTCCGATGCCTAAGTCAGCAAAATAGACAAATAGACAAAAGCTCTGTGTATTCGGGAATCAAAGTTGTGTTACCTCTCCATAGGTGATGTTTGTGAGCTTTTATAGGTTCCGGGTGGCATAATCATAGTAGGACTCTTACTCCTTCATGTAGAATCCTCTCAAGAATCATACTCCTCAAGGATAATGCTTATCCTTTCACACCCCCCCCCCCGGGCTGCATAAACCAAGTGAGATGGTCCTAGCTCGGCAATGCGACCAAACTAACGAGCTAGTGTTGTCACACTGAAATGACAACTTAGACCGAGCTACGCCTTAGCTCGTTCCTTCATTTAGTTGTTTGTACCTCGGTTGTGCCCATTGAGACCGAACTAACCTCAGTCTTCAGCAAGCTACCACCGCGCTAACCAGAGCGAGGTCCACCATGTGAAGCCATCATACCTCGGCTCCGAATACTCTGACCGAGATAACTATCTTCACTCCGATAGTGGTGACCGTGATCACACTTGAACCGAGCTAACACTTGCTAGGTCCCTTCCACACTTGGACCGAGCTAACACCTGGACTGTGGTCCACTTTACTAAGCCCTTTTCACCACGGCCCATTATCCAGCTCGGCCCAATTTACATATAAATTACCCTCTTGGTGTCTTTGCCAAGTCCATTCAATTTTTTTCAAATTTTGAATTTTACATAAATTTCACCGAATTAAAAAATTATGTTGCCCAATTTTTAAAAATTTTACAGGCTTGACTTGAGTTGTTTGGGTTGAACTCGTCCAAATTTATAACACTAATAAGGAGATTGAAAGTTACATCAATGAAATTGAGATAAATTAAAAATTGATACATAAATTGTGAAACTTAAATTGTAGGTTTCAATATTTTTTATTTTCATAATTTACATACAAAAATTTAATTATTTATATGATTTTATATAAACATATATATTAATTTTTTCACATTCCGTGCATAGCACGGGTTTTCACTAGTAATTATTAACTAAATACAAATTATCTTCATTTTTTCCATTCTAATTGTATACATTATATTTTTGACCAGCTAGCTGACCATATGGATTCAATTCTTGTTAGAGCATCTCTAATGATGCATTAAATTTTTGAACCAAAGTTATTTTTTATTAAACCATCACCAAATACCTTCTCCAATGATACGTGAAATCTTGAATTAGGGGCGGTTTGAGGTATTTTAAATAAGTGTACTTTTTGATATTTTATAAAATAAAAAAATATATGTAGAAAAGTAGAGAAAGTGGTTAGAAAAGTAGAGATGAGATATTGATAGCTGTTGATTGATGTGATTCAAAATTTTTTAATTTATCCCAAACACCTACTAAATTTGATATAAATTTTGGTTTTGCCGAATTTGCTATGTCCACAAAAGTAATTATAATCACTAGATGCTTTTGAAAAATAGATCCAATGATCACAAATTGACATGAGATTAGTTGTGTCAAAATAGCATGAGAACCATTATAGTGGGTATAGTTCAAAAATGATTTTTTTAGATATTGTTACGAGCTAAAAAATGATTTTAGCAAGCATATTTTAACTTTTTCTATTGGAATTGCTCTTATAAAGAGTGGGACAGAGAAACAAAGAGAGGAGAAATTGCAAATCAGTGGATGCAATAAAAAAAGTAATTGTACTATATATAAAATCTTTTGTGGTACAATTTTGACACATAAGAATAACTTACTACACATAATGAAATTTACCCCTTTTGGCAATTTTCCCATACCTCTCCAGCCCGAGAATTCAATTATTGGACAAACGAGTAAGCCAAAGAAAATGACATCTCGTCTTTGGAAAATTATTGTTCACCACCGCCAGAGTCGTCACCATCATGTTCATCAATATGGCCACCATCACCGGTAAGTTTGTAGCTAAAGAAATCTAAATGAAGATACGCAACTGAAATGGACACATATGGCTATGTTTATGAAGAAAAAAAATTAATTTATTTCAATTCTACCCATGGATTATAAGTTTGAAATACTTATACTATGTTTGGATGGAGGATTTGAGGAGTAATTTGGAAAGTAAAAGGGAAAATGTGTGTGAAATTAGGTGAAATATAAGCATATTTTATTCACATTTCACCTATCTTTTCCATTTCTCTTTCCAAATTCCTCTCCAAATCCCCCAACCAAACATAGCATTAACTATTTCAAGCAAATATTGCAACAACTTTTGAACTTTGATCATCTCGACTTTTTGAACCAATTTTCCTCCACCTGGGGACCGCCACAATCCCTTTCCTTTGAACTTCGAACCACTTTGCCTAGTTTTGGGGACCCCTACGCTCCCATTTAGTAGTTTCCATAGGGAAGTACAGAGAATGACATATCATCTTATTCATAAATAAATGATATCATCAATTGTGACTTGTGGAGATACATGCTATAAGATCGAAAATAGAACATTAAACAAGGTACATACCATCATCATGTCCCTTCACAGATTTAAAGTGCCACCAAAACAGTTGATACATCTTAATAGAGCAAGGAATTTAACAAGCCTCAATTACATTCAAAACTTTAATTACAACCTCTATTACAAGTTCAATGGACTCCTATATATATATATATATATATATCAGCGCAGAGATGCAAAAGCTCTGTTATCAATTACACCTGGCCAAATCCATGTATTGTTCATATGCTTCTGGCCATTAATTTTTTACAAAGTGTACAATGGACAGGAAGAGCATAACGAAGCAATTAGAATTAAGCATGGCAACAATTGGGTAGATTAATTTTTGAACCATGGGCATGGCTCATTGTGCGAAGCTCATCGCCTCATAGCTAGTATTTTAAATTAAAGTTACTAAAATGTAAAAGGAAACATGCATAACATGGAAAAGGTGCGAACATGTCTTCAACATAAATAACTTCACAAGTTAAAAGAAGAAATAAAAGATTGGTGTAACATGTGGACATTGTTATACATATTCTTGGTATATGTTACATATTTTTGTAACAATGTGTGGTAATGTGGTTTGGAAATACTCTTGGATCCTGAAGGACGTTCCTGATCCTCTCATTGCCACCTGAAAATAGATTAACACTCCGGTCGGAGGTGCTGGAATTAGCACTCCGACGGACAAGTCAGTATATGTCTCACGTTTGCTTATGTCTCAAGTTTCTTGGGTGTATCTCTCACATACCTCTGTTTGGCTGATATTCCTCTATTTATATTCGCTTTTGGACCTCAGGGTTGGGCCTACTTTTAATCCACCGTGTGATTGTTCATTCGGCTCTTTCTATCGTAAACCAATTCCCACTCGGCTCCTCCCTGAACTGGTTCTATAGCCGATTAGGATGTTCGGCTTTTGGATCGTACAAGATGGGGCCGAATATAATATATATTCTGATTTTCTAAGTGTATATTTGGCCTCTTTGCATCCCCTAATATTCGGCTCCCACAATTGGCCCCCAAACACCCCACTAACAACAGTTAGTCGATGTGTTTGGTTTTGAATTTGAAAAGTCAAAACAAAAATTTGGCTGTTAACCTCATTCCAACGCGAGTATCAGAAAGCACACACTTTCTGGTCATCATCACAATTTCCCGCTCCTTCGTACGCTTCTTTCATTTATTGTGATTTTAAACTTTGTTGTCCCTTTGAATACATGTTGTTTTGAATACTCAAAGCTCCTGGTCTGCCTTTCGGTATATCTCCTCCACTTCGCGACCTCTGCAACCTCCTTCCTTTTCTCATTGTCTGTTCTGCTCCTTGTAAGTTCTCTTCTCCTTCATTTCAAATCCCATTTCCTTGTTTGTTTTTAGTTTATCATACTCCTTAGTCTGGCTAGGATGGCAAGACATCTGAAAGACCTCTTTTCTGCGGATCAAATTTTTGGTTTTTGACGCCATTTTTCCATCCCCGACGATATCCATCTGTCACTCGTGACAGACAGCACCCTTGATATGGAGGGACTGATGAAAGTATAATCATCTTTCCCCTCTTATCAATTGCTGAGGGCGGAGTCCGTTTCCCCCTCCACCCATTTCTTAGGGCCGTCCTTCGCTATTGGGTCTAATCCCCTCTCAACCCAATGTAAATTTTTTCCAAATCATAATGGGGATTATAGAGTTGAACTGACACCTTATGATCAATCTTGGCATACCTGCTATTCAGCATTGTTATGCCTTGGCCAAATCTTCTGGCCGGCACAGGGCCAAGGACACCAACCATCACTTGGTGACTATGCTTACCAGCTCTAGCAAGCGAGTTAATGATGTCATGATCGTTGTCCGAGGTAACTGGGAATTCGGCAAAGGCGAAGATCGCCTAGATCCTGTACCTAGATGGAGAGACGAACCAGGTGGCCGTATAGTTCCTTTATGTTTATCTACTTTATATTTACTCGGCTTTCTTTCCACGTACTTATCGTTTTATTTGTGCAGGCAACGCTTTGAAGAAAGTTCTGGTTTCGGCCGACGACGCTGTGCTTGCTGAAATCAAAACTGCACTCCAGTTCTTTGGCCGTCCAAACCTCCAGAAGCAAGGGAGGGCGGCCCATATACTTCTGAGGTACGAGCCGACTTACACAACTTTTTTGGCTGCGAACAACATTTCGATTCCACGGGGCGAACAGCAGCTCACAGCCCTTATCTTCCCCCACTTCAAAAGCCTTAGGCAAATTGGTTTGGAAGCTTTTGATTCAGAGCAGGTCGAAGAACCAGTAGTCGAGGAGGTCGCCGAGCAGCTGAGTCAGTCCGCTTTGAAAGCAGAAGAAGTTGACGAGGCTCTAAATTTGGCTTTTCAAGAAGCCGGCCTTAGTCCATCCAGCCCTCCATCCACTTCAGGTCAAGAGGACGTCTCCTTTGAAGACATTTTTACTGATTTAGGAGATCTCCCCGGCTCGTATCCTGTGAACATAGCGGGGAAATCGCTTACGCAGCTGGCAAAGAGGAAAAACGCCGAACGGATGGCCGCACGAAGAAGGGCCGAGTCCATCCGTTCTGAACCTACTGCGGTGACTGAGTCTTCTACGCCTATCATCGTGGAAGAAACGGCTCAAATTGAGACAGCCGAGCCGGAGCAGATAGTCGAACTGTTGAGTCCGGAGGCCAATCAGATGGGGGAGAAGCGTCCCGCCGAGAGCGAAGCCAAGCCTAACGAATCACTCACCGATAAACGGCCACGTTTCGAGAAGTCGGACTCAGTTGTGCCGTTCATCGTCCAACCAAGGATAAAGAACGTGCCGATTGCGTCCGATGTGTTGGCTCTGAAAGATCCGGCAGTGGCCTTGAGTATGGCTTCCTCAATTTTCCTGCCAGTTGACAGGGCGACTTTTCGTTGCTGTCAATAGCATTAACCGCTCAATCAGCCATATTGGTACCTGACGTAACCTTATTTTAGCTTTCTGTCTATGTGCATATAAACGTATATTACTATTTATTACTTTTACTTTTAAACTCTAATTCCTTGTTTTGCAGACGGTAGGCAGGATAGCCGAGATCGACCGCTGCCAACATGATGCTATTGAGTAGATTGGCTTTTTGAAAGCCGAAATTGAAAATAAGAAAGGCAAGGCCGTGGAGGCCTCTCAAAGAGCCGAGTCCGAGGCGGCGAGAGTGGTGGATGAGTGCACAAGAGCTAACACCGAAACAGAAAAGGCGAAGAGTTCTGACCAGCTCAAATTGGCCGTCGAGGAAAGGGAAAATGCGAGCGAAGACGCGCTCAAGTTGGCCAAGGAGGTGATTGCCAAGCTGGGAGCCGACTTGGAAGAATCGAAGACGACAAAGGAAGTAGCCGACTCCGAGATTTCCAAAGCGTTCCAAGCTGGGAAAGACACCACCTTGGAGAACTATGTGGAGGAAGTCCCCAAATTCAAGAATCGGGGCTTCAAACACAGCTGGCTCAAAACCCTCACTGCCGCTAATGTGACATTGGCCCAGCTAATTCCATACGAGCAGGTGGACGTTGAGCCGCTGGAGTCTAATCCCGAAGATTGACTAGGGTGACATCTTTATTTTTGTTAGGCAACTCCCATGTATGGTTCTTGTAAATTTTTGTTAGTAGATTTCTGTTAGTTTAAGGTAATTTTCATGTATAAAATGATCACTATTTGTACTCAATTTATTAATGAAAATCTCATTTGCTTGTTACTGTTATCTGTACTCAATCTTTATTATTTAATGAAGATTTTTGTTTTTCACTACTTTGGGTAAAATGACTACTGTCTATTGTGTGTGCTAGCTATCGATCCAATAGGATGTAGGATCATGAGATGAGTAAATTAAACATCACTAAATAGCTGTCGATTAGATAATTACATAACTCGGCAACTAGCAATTTAGACGTCTTTCAATTTAGCCAAATGAATTCATGAACAAGCCCTTGCCCCAGTTAATGGTGGCTCATGGAATGGCTGGGGCACATGATCCAATAGGATCAAGGCCCTGAGATTTGGCCGATTAGATTAACAAATCCTTAGCCGCTAAGATTAACAAATCTGCCCCTACCCTAGCTAAGAGATGAACTGGAATGTTGAATAGCAATGGCTCATGGAATGGTTGGGGCACATGATCCAATCGGTTCAAGGCCCTGAGATTTGGCCGATTATATTAGTGAATCCTTAGCCGCTAAGATTAACGAATCTGCCCCTACCCCAACTAAGAGATCAACTGGAACGTCGAATATCGGTGGCTCATGGAATGGCTGGGGCACATGATCCAATCAGCATAAGGCCTGAGATTTGGCCGATTCGAATAGTGAATCTGGAACGCCGAATATCGGTGGTTCATGGAATGGCTGGGGCACATAATCCAATCAGCGCAAGGTCTTGAGATTTGGCTGATTAGGTTAGCGAATCCTTAGCCGCTAGGATTAATGAATCTGCCCCTGCCCTAGTTAAGGAATGAACTGGAACGCCCAATATCGGTGGCTCATGGAATGACTGGGGCACATGATCCAATCGGCGCAAGGCCCTGAGATTTGGCCGATTAGGTTATCGAATCCTTAGCCGCTAGGATTAACGAATATGCCCCTGCCCCAGTTAAGGAATGAACTGGAACGCCCAATATCAGTGGCTCATGGAATGGCTGGGGCACATGATCCAATCGGTGCAAGGCCTTGAGATTTGGCCAATTAGGTTAGCGAATCCTTAGCCGCTAGGATTAACGAATTTTCCCATGCCCCAGATAATGAACTAGAACGCCGAATATCGGTGGCTCTTGGAATGCGAGCATTGATGAGATCGCCTCGGGAGCACAGTCCCCGTAATTAACAAATGGGGCGGGGGCTACGTGCGCAAAGGTGCCATTGTTGCATTCTATTCCAAAAAGAAGTGCGGACGACCATGGATGGCACGAAGACTATTCTTCAACAGCAGGGGGGAAAGTAGGACAGTCGCAGAGCTAGACGCAGAGATGAACCGGAGCGGCGAGCCTACGCGCGCGGTGAGTAAGACGTCGAGGGAACGTGAGAAACCTCAATCCCCACGTCACCGAAGTAGGTCACCCCGAAGGGAAAAGCAGCAACGAGGTAACTCCCCTCGTTCGAGAGGTGAACCAAGTGCGACACCGCGTCCGTTGAGTTTTTTGGTGTTTGTTGGGAACAAACCGATGACGAAGGCGGATTCCATCATTCGCGACCCAAATGTAGCAGTCGAGTTTGCACGACAGATTTTTCCACCAGAAGTTCAGCAGTCCATGGTCGGCCGGGCTGATTACGAAGTTTTCTCGGGAGGGCGTTCATGGAGCAGTAAAGGGTCTGTATACCTCCTACGAAATCGGCATGCGTCTGCGTGCTGCACGAAGAGAGATAGAGCAAAAGGATGCTCGCATTCAGAGCTTGTTAGCCCGCGCAGAGAAGGCCGAAAATGAGCTGAAGAGAACTAGCGCCTCTGAGACTCACTCGGCGAGTCAAGTGAATCCGATTGTCGCGAAGCAAGTAAATCGCCGAATTTTGGATTAGGCGATCACCGACCGAGAAACGGCCAGCATGTTCGCAATTGAATCGGCGAAGGCTAGGTCCTACGAAAAAGGCTTTCATGACGGCCGAAAAATCGAAATAGATAAGACTAAGGAAAAACTAGCTGAGGAGGTCTGTCGATGCGAGAATCGCGGATTTAAACATGGATGGACCAAGGCCCTCCAAGCCGCGGGCGTTGATCCGGCATCACCCTTATATCAGAGCTATACTTTTCCGTTTGAGGCTTACGAAGCTGAGAAGACTGATGACGAGGGATGCGCCGAATAATTTTGATGTATATTATATATATATATATTAATGTAAAGCATGTACTTATGATCTATTGAATAAAACTTATCATTCTGGATATCAATAAGTCATTTCGATCAATGCTTGCAGATTAAGTTGTCTACTATTTTACGTTGATCACAATATCCACGAAAGGAGCTCTGTATTCGGAGGTTTATTCGGCTCAAACGTATCAATTACGAAGGCCGCTCCGAATTCGGAGGCTTATTTGTGTTAGCCCAAATGCCATTCGTGAAAGGGCGCTTCAAATTCGGAGACTTATTCAGCCCAAACGTCATTCACACTCGACACTCTGAATTCGAAGACTTATTCGGCCCAACCGTGTTTTTCACGATCGGTGCTCCGTATTCGGAGGCTTTGTGGCCAATCGTGATTTCCATGAAGGGCGCTCCGAATTTGGAGGCTTGTTTGTGTTGGCCCAAACTTCATTCGCGAAAGCGCACTCCGAATTCGGAGACTTATTTGGCCAAACTGTGTTTTTCACGATCGGCGCTCCGAATCCGAAGTCTGGCCAATCGTGATTTCCACGAAGGGCGCTCTGAATTCGGAGGCTTATTTGTGTTGGCCCAAACATCATTCGTGAAAGGGCGCTTCGAATTTGGAGACTTATTCGGCCGAATCGTGTTTTTCACGATCGACGCTCCAAATTCGGAGGCTTATTCACAACCAGAACTTAATGAGCAATAGGACATTATATTGAAAAAAAGGAAGATACACACGGCGTAAAATCAAAACAAGATGTTGCGCCGTACAAGTTAATGATAGAATTTGCGCAAGTGTGTGGAGTTCCATGGGCGCGGCAGGCTTCTTCCATCCATATCTTTAAGCCGATATGCCCCTGTCCCTACAATTGAATCAATCTAATAGGGGTCGTCCCAGTTAGGACCTAATTTTCCGTCAGCTGGATTCCTAGCAGCGGGAAGCACTTTCTTGAGAACCAATTCTCCTGGCGTATAACGGCACAGCTGAACACGTTGATTATACGACTTAGCGAGCTGTTGTTGGTACCGTGCCATCGATGCAAGGGCACAGTCTCGGCGTTCTTCAATCAGAGTCAAGTCCAAGGCCAACATCATGTTATTTCGGCCCATATCAAAAACTTTAGATTTCAAGGTTGGGAGGCCGATCTCCAGGGGGATGATTACCTGGGTTCCGAAGCACAGAGCAAATAGCGTTTCCCCAGTGGATCGCCTCGAAGTAGTGCAATGAGCCCACAACACACTGGGCAACTCTTCTACCCATCTACCTTTAGTTTTCTCCAGCCTTTTCTTGATGCCGTCCAAAATAACCTTGTTGGTAGCCTCCGCTTGACCCTTGCTCTGGGGGTAAGCCGGCGAGGAAAAGTAGGGCCGGATACCATAAGTGTCACATAATTCTCGATACATGCCACAATCAAAGTAGGTACCATTGTCAGAAACAAGTGTTCGTGGTATGCCGAATCTTGTTATGATGTTTTTCCATACAAAACGCTTAATGTTGGAATCTCGAATATGTGTTAGTGCCTCTGCTTCAACCTATTTTGTGAAATAATCCGTCGCAACAATTAGGAATCGCCTATTGCTTGGGGCCCGTAGCAACGGTCCAACGATATCAAGGCCCCATTGAGCAAATGGCCAAGGGCTAGTGATAGAATTTAACACCTAGGCCGGTAGGTGAGTTAAAGGGGAGAACTTCTAGCATTGACCACATTTCTTGACGTCGGCGTCGGTTCGCATGGTCGGCCAATAGTACCCCTGCGATATGGTGCGGTGAGGTAGAGATCGTCCGCGCGAATGGGCTCCACAACTACCTTCATGTATTTCAGATAAAAGTTCCTCGACTTTATCGGGATGAACACACTCTAAGTACGGCCCGGAGAGAGATCTTTTGTAGAGTTTCCCCTGCGGATCCAAATAGTATTTGAGGGCTTTGTTTCGAAGTTTGTGTGCTTCTTTCTTATCCATCGGGAGCTGTTCTGAAGATAGGAATGCGGCGATAGGGTCCATCCAACTCGGACTGGGTTCGATAACGTTGACCTGAATTGGTTCTGAAGAGGTAACGCTTGGCTCAGGGACAAACCCTACTTCAATTGTCCGCTTAATTTATGAGTTGATAGCAGAGGCTAAGCAAACCAGGGCGTCTGCATGCGTGTTCTGATCCCGGGTTATTTGATTAAGTTCGTGGTGATCAAATTTCGCGAGCAAAGAATTCGCCGTTTTCATATAGGTTGCCATGCGGTCATTTTTGGCTGCGTATTTCCCTTTCAATTGGTTGATTACTAGCTTTGAGTCACAGAAAATAAGCAGATGCCGCGTACTGAGGTCAAGTACATTTCGCAAGCCGGTTAACAGTGCTTCATATTCGGCCTCATTATTTGATGCGTCGAATCCCAATTTAACAGCCTGTTCGATTATTGCCCCTTCAGGGGTCATGATCACTATGCTAGCCCCACTGCCACGCTAGTTGGATGATCCATCGCAATACATTTGCCAAACATCGCCAACATACATTCTCCAGTTGGGCTTAGTTTGCACTTAATTAGACTTAAAGTCGGTCAGGGACCCTGTGAACTCGGCAACAAATTCGGCGAGCACTTGCCCTTTGATAGAAGTTATGGGTAGAAACTGGATATCATACTGGCCGAGTTCAAGAGCCCATTTCAAGATGTGCCCAGACGCCTCCACGCTGCAGAGCACTGACCGGAGGGGATATTCCGTTGGCACTCCAATGGTATGCCCTTGAAAATAGTGCATCAGTTTTCTTGCAGCCATGACGAGAGCAAGGATAAGCTTTTCTAGTGGAAGGTAACGTGTCTCGGTGTCGGCCATAGCTTTGCTCACATAGTAAACTGGTCGCTACTCCTCTAGTTCTTCCTTTAACAATACAGCGCTGACCGCCCGGTCGGATACTGAAAGATACAAAATGAGTAGATCGCCCGCTGCAGGTGTTGCCAAGAGTGGAATTGATCGGAGGTACGATTTCAGGCCGTCCAAAGCGGCCTGGTACATGGGAGTCCAATCAAATGCTCTACCTTGCCGAAGTGTGTGAAAGAATTATTAGCGGTGATCTGTGGAACGGCTGATAAATCTGTTGAGTGCGGCAGCCATTCCCATTAGCTTCTGAACCTCTTTAACTGACCGAGGGGATCCAAGCTCTAGAATTGCCGTGATCTGCCCTGGATTGGCTTCGATTCCGCGGTGGTTAATGATGTAGCCAAGGAATTTGCCAAAGCCGATGCCGAATGCACACTTAGAAGCGTTCAATTTCGTCTTGTATTTTCGAAGAATACCGAATGTCTCTGACAAATCGGCTAGATCGGAGTGCTTTTCCTTGGATTTGACCACCATATCGTCAATGTATACTTCCATGGTACGGCCGAGTTGTTCCTTGAACATGGAAGTCACTAGTCTTTGATAAGTTGCCCCCGCATTCTTCAGCCCAAAAGGCATGACCTTGTAGCAATAAGTTCCTCTTGAGGTGAGGAATGCGGTTTTTTCTTGATCCTCTGGATGCATGGCAATTTGATGATAGCCTCTGTAGACATCTAAGAAGCTCATGCGTTGATGATGTGCCGTTGCATCTACGAGTTGGTCGATTCTGGGTAAGGGAAGACAGTCCTTGGGACAAGTTTTGTTCAAGTCCGTAAAACCACACAGACGCGCCAAGAACCATTCTTCTTCTTTACGACCACAGTATTGGTCAACCATGTAGGATAAGTTACTTCACGAACCGCCCCGGCATCAAGTAACCTATCTACCTCGTCAACAACGGCCGAAGTATGCTCCGCGGCTGACCGTCGGCTTCTTTGAACAATTGGCTTACACTTTGGATCAACGTTCAAGCGGTGTTGGGCCACTAATGGATCTACTCTTGGCATCTCGTATGGGGACCATGCAAACACATCAATATTTCTAAGTAAGAAGGCTACCAATTCCTGCCGTTTGACGTTATCCAAGGAAGCGCCGATCATGAAGAACTTATCAGGATTTTCTTCAATTTTGACCCGATGCAGGGATTCGGTTACTTTTTCACTTGGGAACCTCCCAATGTCTTCGAGACTCTCCCTATCCGGCACCTCAATTGAATGCACTTCCAGTTCCCTCGGTCTCTTTGTAGCTAGAAGATAGCAGGCCTGCGCCGATTTCTGAGAGTCGCGAATTTGTTCAATACTGTATTCAGTCGGAAAACGAAGCAGTTGATGGTAGGTGCTTGGCACGGCTTGCATCGTATGTAACCAGGTTTTGTCTATAATCAGATTATACAACGAATGGAGCTTAACAACCAGAAATTCTACGTTTACTGATCTGGTTCCGACCCGTATAGGTAGTGTGATCTTGCCCAAAGGGTACTCCGGGTTGGCATTAAACCCGAATAATAGATAATCAGCCAGAGATAGGTCCGAATCGGTAAAACCAAGCTTGACAAAAGTTTTGTAATACATTATCTCCGAAGTGCTGCCCTGGTCAATGAGCACACGCTCAATGGTGAATCTATTTACACGTAACTCGATGACGAGAGGATCAGTGTGGGGGTGGGTCACTCCAACTAAATCACTGTCATCGAAACTAATCCTTCCAGTGTCGTGTGGTCATCTCGCTAGCGTCATCGGGCTATGGGTGCTAGACGGCAACTGGATTGTGTGCACCTCAGGTGGTACCGGCAGGTTGTATATCATATGAATTACACCAAGAAGGGATGACTCCGGCCATAGAGCTACTGTATTTGTTGAGTTGTTCTTTCGGACATGTTGCGTAAGATGGCCGTCTTGCACCAATTCTTCCAGGTGATCTTTTAAAGAAAAACAACTATCGGTGTCGTGACCATGGTCTTTATGATACTCACATCGTTTATCTTGTCTCCTTGCATCGAGGGGTCCCGTCATCTTAGGCGGCCACTTGAAGAACGGAAGGTGTTGTATTGTCAACAGAATCTTATTGATCGGCTTTGTTAGCTACGTATATTTCTTGCCCGGACGTCTTGTCCGCCTGCTATCCACTTGATACTGTTCATTAGCTTGATGTGAACATTGATCGTTTGATTGGCGCGAGTCATGCCTTTTGTCTCGTTTGGGTCGATTCCGCCGTTCGGGGCTTCTTGGAGGTACGAAGCTAATCGGCTGAACAACTCTCAACGTGGCCGTCTCAACAGCTTTACGTCTGGCTTTGACTCGAAAGGCATCGTCTTCCACTTTGCAGTATTCTTCAACCTTCTTCATTAATGCCCATACAATTTTAGGGGGATGCTTGGTCAATGAACTGCGGAGGGGGCTGTCGAGATGCAATCCCATCTTAAAGGCGGTGATGGCCATAGAATCATTGCAAGCATCATCAACCAGATTAAAGCATTCCCAATAGCGGGCCAAGTATTCACGAAGAGTTTCTTCCGGTTTAATTTGTATGGCCCAGACAGAGTCGGCATGCTTCGGCTGGACCTCATTGGTGATAAATCTTGCCCTGAATGACTTTTGGAGTTGGTGGAAGCTCTTAGTTGATACCAGCTCCAATTTATAGTACTACCTCACGGCCAGTGGTCCCAGACTACTTGGAAATATCCGACATATGAGGGCTTCATCGTCAGCATGGAGCGTCATTGCTTGCTTGTAATGACGAATGTGATCAGTGGGGTCTGATTTTCCGTCGTAGAGGGTGAATGACGGTGCCTTGAACTTCTTGGGTAGCACAGCCCTGGCAATTCATCGCACGAATGGGTTGTGTTTATCTTCCTCATTTGAATCATCACTTTTCTTTCGTCTATGCCATACATATGGGCTTCCCTCAAACGAGCTGGATACATCAACACACCCTTTCTTTCTAGGCTCCAGGGATGGTGAGTATGAATCACTATCACTATTACGTTTCTAAAGTCGACGTCGGCGACCATCCTTCTTTCCCGAAGGTCGACCCCGGTCTTGGCTTGCGGCTTGTTGGGATTTCGCCACCTTCAAGGCCAAATCCTGGCGCAAGCGCTCATTCTCAGCCAGCACGTTCTCCAGCCGTTGTTCATTTTGCTTTGCCTGATCCATAATCGTTTTCATTGTCTCATGCATTAAAGTTGAGGGTGATGTCTGAGCTACTGAGTTAGAGTTTAGGGCACGTCGCGCGGCGATATTCTCCGGTCCCAGCATGTTTCTTGGTGTGAGGTCGTTTCTTGGTGTGGTTTCGTCAGCGACTATCAAAGGATCTTCCGTTACGCCCGTCATGGATGTATTTGAGTATTCCCACAGACGGTGCCAATTGTAGTAATATGGTTTGAAAATACTCTTGGATCCTGAAGGACATTCCTGATCCTCTCATTGCCACTTGAAAATAGATTAACACTCCAGTCGAGGGTGCCGGAATTAACACTCCGATGGACAAGTCAGTATATGTCTCACGTTTGCTTATGTCTCAAGTTTCTTGGGGTTATCTCTCACATACCTCTGTTTGGCTAATATTCCTCTATTTATATTCGCTTTTGGGCCTCAGGGTTGGGCCCACTTTTAATCCACCGTGTGATTGTTCATTCAGCTCCTTCTGTCGTAAACCAATTCCTACTCGGCTCCTCCCTGAATTGGTTCTATAGCCGATTAGGATGTTCAACTTCTGGATCATACAAGACAGGGCCGAATATAATATATATCTTGATTTTCTAAGTGTATTTTCGGCTTCTTTGCATCCCCTAATATTCGGCTCCCACACAATGTTACGTAATATTTTAGTAGAGGAACGACAATTTGTGATTTAAGAATGAAATTATACATATTGCGGTAATGTTACACATTTTTTCATTAAAAGATTTTTGATTCACAAAATGTGTAATATAATCACAAAAATATGTAATTTTATTTATAAACCACAAATTGTCATAATTTTATTAAAAAATTACGTAATATTGTGACAAAAATGCGTAACATATACCAAGCATATGTGTGATGATGTGCATATGATACACATCCTACATAGGGTGTGTACCATGTGGGGTGTGTACAGAAGGGTTTCACCCACAATATATATGAACTATTCAAATGGAAAAATTATATAATAAACATCTCAAAAAAAGTGTACATCATACGCTCCGCATATGATATTTGTGGCTTTTGGTTATAATACATTGTGCTATTGATTATGACTTAGTTATAATTTAGTGTGGTTGTTTTTTGGTTAAGACAGAAAATGACTTTGGTTGATTATGATTCAATTATAATTTATTGTGGTTGTAATTTTAGTTATAACCAAATAGTTATTGTGCCTCAAAGGTGTTTGGTTATGATCCATTTAGTTATGACATAAAGTAATTTGGTTATGACTCATAATTTCTACATAAAAAATTATTGGATATTCCCGGAGCACCATATGTCCATACTCCTTTACTAATCATCATTCACCATACCCTCTCATATTCTTTAACCACCCAATACAAAATTATAAGTCCCACATTTTTCACCATTTTAAGGAGTGTGTATTTTAGCATGACAGGTTAAATGACAAGTACGAATTATCTTCTCTTTTTCCATTCAAATTGTACACATTATAGTTTTGATGAGCCAGCTGACCATATGGGTCTAGTTCTTGTTAGAGCATCTGTAATGATGTGTTAAATTTTTGAACCAAAGTTATTTTTTACTAAATCATCACAAAATACCTTCTTTAATGGTGTGCCAAATCTTGAACTAAATTTGATATAAGATTTGGTTTTTCCGTATTTGCTACATCAACAAAAGCAATTATAATCACTAGATGCTTTTCCAAAAATCGATCCAATGATCACAAATTGACATGGGAGTTGGTTGTGTCAAAATACCATGAGAACCACTATAGTGGTATATTTTAAAACAAAAATGTTTCATGCCCCCCTTTCTCCCCACCCCTTTTGACCCCCTCTTTCTCTCATTGATTACATTTTCTTTTTCTTTTTTCTTTTTTTCCTGCTCCTCCAATCACCACCCGCCACGTGTGTGTGGGGATTGTGGGGGTGGTGATTGGAGGAACCCGGATCATCGGCCGCGGATTCCAGCGGCCCTACCCGGCAGCCCCCCAAAACGATGTCGTTTTGGGGGTTTTTGATTTTTTTTTTCTTTTTTCTTTTCTTTTCTTCTTCTTCGTTCTCGCCGGCATCGCCGGCAGTCTCCAACGCCTCGCCGTCGAGGGAGGAGGGAGGAGGCTGCGAGCTCGCCGTCGCAGCTCACAGCTCGTCGCAGCTCGCCTCGCCGTCGCAGCTCGCCTCCGCCTCCGCCTCCTACTCCTCCTCCTCCTCCGCCAGTGGTTATGGCCCCCTCCAGTCCGGCCCTCCTCCTCCTCCCTCCCTCCCTCTTCCTCTCCTCCTCCTTCCTCCCTCCCTCTTCCTCTGCGTTTTTTTTTTTTGAAAATTTTCCCCCCAAAACGACGTCGTTTTGGGGGGCTGCTGGGACCGCTGCTGGAAACCGCGGCCGAGAATCCGGACTCGTGATTGGAGGAGGTCTCTATCATGACTCTTTTCCTGCTCCTCCAATCACCACCCGCCACGTGTGTGTGGGGATTGTGGGGTGGTGATTGGAGGGGGTCTATCATGACTCTTACCCCCTTTGGCAATTTTCCCATACCCCTCCAGCTGGAGAATTCAATTATTGGACAAACGAGCAAGCCAAAGAAAATGACATCTCGTCTTTGGAAAATAATTGTCCACCACCGCCAGAGTCGTCACCATCACCGGTAAGTTTGTAGCTAAAAATATCTAAATGAAGACACGCAACTTAAATGGACACATGGCTATGTTTATGAAGAAAAAAATTTAATTTAATTCAATTCTACCCATGGATTATAAGTTTGAAATACTTGGCTATTTCAAGCAAATATTGCAACTAACTTTTGAACTTTGATCATCTCGACTTTTTGAACCAATTTTCCTCCTCCTGGGGACTCCCACAATCCCTTTCCTTTGAACTTCGAACCACTTTGCCTACTTTTGGGGACCCCTACGTTCCCATTTAGTAGTTTCCATAGGGAAGTACAGAGAATAGCATATCATCTTATTCATAAATAAATGATATCATCAACTGTGACTTGTGGGGGATACATGCTATAAGATCGAAAATAGAACATCACAACAAGGTACATACCATCGGCATGTCCCTTCACAGCTTTAAAGTGCCACCAAAGCAGTTGATACATCTTAATAGAGCAAGGAATTTAACAAAGCCTCAATTACATTCAAATCTATAATTACAACCTCTATTACAAGTTCAATGGACTCATATATATATATATATATATATCAGCACAGAGATGCAAAAGCTCTGTTATCAATTACACCTGGCCAAATCCATGTATTGTTCATATGCTTCCGGCCATTAATATTTTTACAAAGTGTACAATGGACAAGAAGAGCATAACGAAGCAATTAGAATAAGAGTAGGCACAAAACTATGCAACAGCAGAGGAAAAAACATACTCGGCTGAGCGATTCATCGGCTTGCATCATGTGCCTTCTCACCCTTGGACTATTGCTCCCCGCAAGGTGATAGGAGTTTGGATATGAATATAAGGTAGTTTCCGAGTTCCCGAAAATCCTCGCAAAAACCATTTCCTTAAGCATGGCAACAATTGGGTGAATCACATTTGTCGTCATCGTGCCACTAAGGTTGACCATGGGCATGGCAGAGTGAGGGTGGTATGGCAGAGACTGTTGTGGATAACTGTGATGATGATGAAGTTGCTGAGATGGACTAGAAGTTGTGTTGGCTGCAGTTGTTATCAGTGTGTGGACCCCGCAAGCAGGACTTGGAGGCCTTCGTGGTACGACTACACCAAGATGTGGTGCTTTTTCTTTGGAGGATTTTGCAGTTTGGCCCCTGCCATAGAGTGGGACTAATGTTCTTCGTGAAATTTCAACTTTGCACACAGGGCATTGTGGCTGTTGCTGGTCGGGGTTTCCATTCTGGAAATGGATCCATTTGTAAATGCAGGGCCAGCAATAGAGGTGACCGCAAAGTGTGACAACTGGGTCCTGCACAAAGTCTAGGCAAATGTTGCAGTCGAAACCACCAGAAATATTATTCTCACATCTGTCACCAGATGCCGAGACAAATTTCCAATTCCCTATAGAAGCCTGGTTTTCTTCAATTGAGTCATTTCGTGCCAAAGCCTCTTCAAAGTACCGTTCCATGGCTGTTTTGTGTGCTTCAAAATGTATCCTTCTTACTTAGGCCTCGTTTGGGAACCCTCCTTTTTAGTCAAAAAGTCAAAAAGTTACTAAATTAGCCAAAAAGCCAACAACCCATATAAAAAAGTCAAAGATTCTCTTTTCTCTCTACTTTTTGCACATCTTTTCGTAAAAAGCCAAAAAGTCATCCCAAACATACTAGTTTTTTTTAGCTCATATTTTAACCAAATAACCAAAAAGTTACAAAATTAGCCTGTTCCCAAACGAGACCTTAGTGGGTGTTTGGAAAGTGAGTTTTTATGTAGGTTTTTTTAATTGTAGGATATTATTGGATAAAAATTTTTTGGTGTTTGAAAAGATAGTTGGGTTTTTTTGTTGTTGGATGTGATGTTTGTGAGAGAAAAAGTGAAATGATTATGGGATTGGATGTGATATTTTGTTTGGATGTGTTTTTTTTGATTTTGCAAAAAGTTTGTCTTTTAGTGGAAAAAATCAAAAAAAAATCCCAAACCCAAGTTCCCAAACACCACCTAGTTGCCGAGGTCTGGAAACATATACCACAAAGAGAAAGTTAGGATTCCAAATGTCCAAGTTCTTTAAACAATGAGATAAGAAGATTGTGAACAGAAAATTTTAAATCCACATAGTAAATGCTTATATACAAAGGTAACAGAAGGTTCATAACACTATTAAATCTCTAAGACCATCCACCATGAAATTTTTGTTAAAAAATAAAAGCAACAAACTCATCCATCATTTCCCCTTGGAGACAGGAATTACATACTTGGAAATCCTAATCAAAGATAACACACTTGTTTGCTCTGTATACATATGAAGTACTAAGAAAGCATAGCATTTTTTGCAAAAAAGCTTCAATTGGTAGGTGAGAATTAGGTTAAACATAAATTCTCTCAACTCCTCCCAACCAACCACCAATCCACAATTTTAATAAGTGGGGCACCTAATAGAGCTTAACCCAGTAATTTCTTTCAGAATGTTTATCAGTAACCACATCATTTCAATTAAAGCCTCATAAATGAATTGAAATAAAAACCAAGATAGTTCTAGAAGATATATTATGTTAGTGGCCATGAAAACTCCATTCAAATGGTTAAATAGCATCTAGTTGGAATCATTTATTCCCCCAATACTACCACCAAAATAAGAGCAATATTATCAACAAATGGGTATATATGCGTAGTGAGAAGACGAAAAATTATTAGAAATACTATGCATAGGTTTTAAATATATGCATAGTGTAAAGTACTATGTGGCATTGTCAGAAAATAAATAATTAAATAAATATTTAAAGCCTAAACTCCTCATCTTGCAAACTCAGTTTAGAAATGGTTTAACTCAAGGTAAATTATGTAAATTATAAACTAACAGAATCAAATCTAAAGACATGCATAAATTTCCACTTTTTCTAGTTAGGACATTAGACAAAAGAAAGACGCCTTATCATTTCAGAGGAGCCCAAAATCTTAATGTCCAAAACCATAAGGAGTGAATTTTGAATCCTTAAGTTAATTCCTCATCATTATTGGGCTATGCTGTAACCAAACTCTGTTAATTCTAATAAAACATATTAAAAGATAAAATCTGATATTTCAGTCCACTATTTAAACTCCAAACAGTAGTCATAGATCCTGAAGTATTCCATAATGAAATCTTGTACCCCCATCCATCAGAGTTTACCCATTACAAATTTAAAAAACCTATATACTATCACAGAATCTTGAATTTGGGTAAGAGGTAAAACCAACAGCACCACACACGAAGGAATAAAAAAATATTCTTTCCACCCTTTCAAAAAGAATTAGTCATAATTAATTACACAATGGAGCAACAAGAAAAAAAAAAAAAAAAAAAAGATAATAAAATAATGATATGGATTAGTGTATCTGGTTCAAGTGCTTTCTAGGGTGTCTAAGAGCCATAGGTTGGTTTCCCGAAGATGTTCTGATAATTAAAAAGAAAAAAACAAGAGCTTATCCATAGGAGTCAAGGTATGCTTATTTTATTCAAGTAATGTTCAGCATGTCCCCCTAGAAGAGGATGGGCTTGTTTGATATGTATCCAGGATATAATTTTTGAGAAAAATTTTCTAAAATTTTGTTTGTTCAAAGTTTATGAAAAAAAAATTCAAAATCAGTTTCTCTCTCCTACACATCAATCAATCACTTTTTCTCTCTCATCTCCCCTTCTCAATCACTTTTTCTTTCACACACATCTACTCAACTACAATAAAATATTTCACAACTCTCAAACTACAAAACTATTTTCAAAATATACAACAAAACAAATCAAAAAAAATTCTAAACTCTCCTCAAAATTTTTTTAAAAATTTATCTCAAAACACAAACCAAACACACGATATATCTTTAGTACCTACCGCCACCATATAGTATTCATCTCGACCTGGTGATAAATAAAGCATCCATATCCTTTTTGATTTCTCATAAATTTTAAAAAATGAGCTTTGTAGAAAGCCCCAATGAAATCTTCCCATGAATAGATAAGGATCAATCCAGGCCGGTCATTCAATGTTGGATTTGGATATTGTTATGTGTTACTGATTCACTCCGCCAACAAGAATAAAGGATGAAAGATAAACCTATATACATACACATAAGTATATAGGTTATCTTCCCTAAACCCTAAATACTATATCAAATGAGCTGAACTAGCTGTTTTCTTTTCAAATTTTTTCTTAAACTAAGAAGATGATGTACCACCATATTTGAAGCCTTTCGTTAAAGCCATCAGAAGGGTAAATTATCGACTCTTGCTTGTACCAAAAAAAGGGGTTTCTTAGGTTGAAAAATTAGGCAATTGCGTGTTTCTCTGTCACCCAACTCATAAATTCTAGACTCTTCCAATCTAATATACTGAAACCATGAAAACAAAGAAAAGGAAACACAAATTCATAACCCATTAAAAAAAAATTCAAATTAAACTCCGTCGCTACACAATTCCATGAACAAATACGAATTGAGACAGAGAAATCGTCGAAACAAACGCGTCTATTCACAAAATCTTTCGTTCATTATTATTCACATTCTAGGCCTTGGAATCCCAAGAACTTGAATTCAACAAATACCAAAGACTGCGCTACAAAAGTTATACATACAAAGGAAGAATAAAAATCCAAAGGGTTTGGTTCAAAAACAAGTCAGAATTCCAGGCCTGAAACAGCAATGAAACACAGAATAGTCCAAAATCTAAGATCTACACTCTTACAGAGAAAAACGAAATTGTTTTAAGAGATCTATATGTGCACAGTGAGAGTGAATTAGAGAGAGAATACATACCGGTAGTTGAACAATCGTATATCTGTGTGTATTATTCGAAGCTTTAGTAACGGAGCTTCAATGGCGGACCTAAACTTACTGAGAGAATGCCAGAGAGAGAGAAAGAGAAGAACAGGTGGGTTGAGGTGAGATGAGGTGAGGTGAGGTGAAGCTGTGTTATATATACATTTGTAGGGGGAGAAAATAATTGAAACAAGATAAAGGGCCTCTTCGGGAAGTTAGTTAGGAGGCTTTTGTTTTTTTATTTTTTTATTTTTTAAATGGATCTTTTTTGATAAATTTAATTTTTAAGAGTTTCATTCAATCTAATTCATATTTTTTTTACTATTTCATTAGGTTCTATTTGAGGTAAAAAGACCACAACATCCTGAATCCTACTGCCCCCCACTAATATTGATATTTAATGTTGATTGTCGTTATATCTTTGCTCTAAAAAAATGCATTAACTACACACTACTATTTAATGTTAATATATATTACATACAAAAAATTAAACATGATTCTTTATTGATGACGTGAATGTAAAATGTTCACATCGGATGATGTTGTGATAAATGTGATATTAAAGTTCACAATAGCATTGCATCAAATAATACAGCCACAAGCCTTAACTTGAAATGAATTTTTGTCATCGTGTTTTCAATTACATGATGTGAATATTCATACTAAAATATGCAAATGTGAACGTTCACATCACTACATTAGATAAGAGAAAATGTTCACATATTGTGAACGTTTACATCACTACATGTTGTGAATAAGAATGTGTTATCAATTAAAAATATAATGAACGTCATTTTTAATGTGTTGTTAATTAAAATAAAAAGGTTTATATGTTGTGAACGTTTACATCACTACATTAGATGAGAGAATTTTTCGAAAAAGTATTGTGAACGTTTACATTAGATGAGAGATAATGTTCATATTATTTTTAACATGTTGTTAATTCAAAATATATTCACATTATATAATAATATAAAATAACAATATCAATGTTATTTAAATTGTGTATGAAATTTCATATGCCTTGGTCCTTTCTCTTTTCTCTCCTCCCCCAACATTAAATATCAATATTAAATATAAGGGCATAAGAGTCTAACAAAATAGTATAAATCAAGAAAAAATGACTTTATGGAATTAAACTATAAATATATGGGACTAAGTGGGTTAAAAAATAATCCTTTCATAGACTTCTTAAGTTAAAATATTTCTAAATGTGATTTATCAATAAAAATCTATTTTTTAAAATTAATAAAGATGAAATATATTAAAATAATTAATAAGACAAATTATTATATTTAAATTATAATTATTTATTTTTTTCTTATAATTATCAAATTAATCATAAAAAAAAGTTAACCAATTTTTCAAACGTAATTTTTTTAATTGCCGTTTGGCAATGTGGTTGGAATTAAGTTAAGACTAAAAGTTTAAAAGATGGCCTTGTTTGGTAAGGGGCTATTTATTTATTTATTTATTTTTTATTTTTTTGGGAGGGGTTAAAATAAAAAAAAATAATTAAGTTAAAATAGTTAATAAGGCAAAATATCACATCAAATTCATAATTATTTTATTTTTCTATCACAAATATCACATTTAATTATAAAAAAATCTAACTCTCTTTCCAAACACAAATATTTCAACATATTAAAATAGTTAAAAATTAAATAATATATTAAAATAGCTAACTTCTCAAACGAAACCAAATAATCATTTCATTTTTTTAAATTAAAATATTAAAAAAATAAAAAAATTCTAAACAAAACTAATTGAATCAGGTTAAATTAATAAAAAAAATCAAAAATTTATATTACAAACCCACCCCCCCCCCCCAAAAAAAAAAACAGTTAAAAGTCCCAACAATAAACAAATAAATAAATAAAAATAATAATTAATATAGTTAAGTTTCGCAAACCAACCCAACTTCCACGGGGCGTTGCCGCCGTGACGTGTGACGTACTTGGCTCGCCGTGCAGAACGCTCTTGCGACTTTATCTATTTATTTATTTGTTTTTTATGGTCCTCTTTTGGATAAGAATATATTATTTAAGCTATTATTTATTTAATATATATTTTTTTAAATTGAATATCTAGACTAAGATTTAGTTTGACATAATTTAAAAAAATTAAAAAGTCAAAAAATTACTATTCTATTTAAATCATATCAACTTATTTAAATCACACCATCTCTCTATTACATCACTTCAAATCAGCTCATATTTTACGTTTTTTTGTAAAAAGTTAAAAAATATACTTATTTACATCATTCTAAACAACTCCTAATTTGTATCACCTCAAGTAATTCTACAATTCTAAAATTAAGAGGTTGTTTGGGATGACCTAAATAAGTGCACTTTTTATTTTTTTACGAAAAGATGTGCAGAAAAGTAGAGATGTGATGTGATGAAAAAAAGATAAAAAAGATGAATTATTTGTAACTTCCCAAATTTGGGCCTAACTAACAACGGGACAAATCTCCAATGATCTCTTAAAATGACTTAAATTCGATATTTTAATCTTATTTCTAAATCTTTAGGACTAGTAAACTCCTTGAAATTTTATTAAAACAAATGTTAACAAGTATTGCTAATGTATTTTTAATGTTTAGATTACCCTAAAAAATATTTTAAAAATTGTGTAAAAGTTAAAAATATTTTAAAATAAATGAAAAGTATTATGAAATAAATTAAAATTGTCTTAAGTTACATATATACTAGCTATAATCCATGTCTAAAGGCACTTATCACATTGACATTTTGATAAATATGGTACATCACATTAAAATTTTATTTGGTATAACTTTTATGTAAAAATGAATTAGGGGAACTTTAAAAGAATTTTATGTTTTAAAGAATAAGTAGTAATAATAATAAAAGGCGATGCTACTTAGACCAAAAAATTAGACCTACTTTTCAAACCTAATAATGTGACCATCTATTAAATTATCTAAAATAATTCTCTCTCTCTCTCTCTCATATGTGTTCTCTAATTATCAACTAATAATTAAAATGAGTCTAGAAAATAGACTTTTATATCATTTTTTTTACAAAGAATATAATAGTCCAATCATTTATTACTGGGCCATAGCCAATCCTTGAAGACATTATAAAACTAAAAATTAATAATTCATCATTTATAATCTTTTAGATGTTGCATAAGTAGAAAAATACTGGGAAAAAAAGAGAAAAAAATTAGTGAAATATCCCTATCTAATTTTGTGCAATAGGAGAGGTCTAAGATGTTTTTTTTTATTAACTAAAATCCTTCGATGAAATTTCTCTATGATCATATTAGAGAAATATCAAAATTTCTCGGTGATTATATTAGAGAAATTTCTCAGTGTTGAGGTAGAAATTTCTCTGGGCTGGACAAAATTTGTTTGAGTCAAATTTTCTCTATGAAAATTTTGAGAAACCTTAATTATTATGAAAATATTATATATCATTTATCTTATAAAATTTTAATATAAAAAATCTTTAAAAAAAATTCCAAAAAAGTGTTATAATTTAATAAATAAACTAATCATGAAAATAGAAATAATACGCTCCAAGAGTCATTCAGTAACCATTGATAACTATTGCAATCTATATATATAAAAATAAAAAAAAAAGAAAAAAAAAAAAAGAGAAAGAAATAAATTGATGTAAAATGAAGAAAAAAATGCTTAATGTAAATACTTTTTAAATTTCATGTCATATAATAGCAATGAAATGTTTAACTGGTCTACTAAATATAACATAAAAAATAATTAGGTAAATTATTAATATGTTATAATAATTGAACTTAATTCTTATTGTCTTATTGAAAATAAGTCTTAGTAAAATTATCGTTAAAAATAATTTTTTATGACTATTTTTTACATATGTCGCTAAAATTTGACAATTAGCTTTTTTTTTTTGGTCACGATTTTTATAAATTATTAATAAAACTTATAATTAATGACATTTTTCTGTGACGAATTTTTCAAACTATCACTGAAAGTTGAAAATTAGTGACTTTTATAATTATAACATTTTTTGTGACAAAATTTTCAAACTACCGTTGAAAATTAACAATTAGTGACTTTTTTTAATAGTATTTGATGAAAAACGTTATTAATTCTCACAGGACCTATTTTACAATAAATTCACCTATTAAAATCTATATGTAAATCCTCCAAAATAATTTATATAAAATATATGTATATGAAACTTGTATAAAATATATAATAGTAACATTTTTAGAATTTTAAATAATAATAAATGTTTGACTTGAGACATTATTGTATATAAATTTTTTCTAAACTCCAAGGCAAGTGGCCGAATGGTAAAGTCTGAAGGATAAAATCCACAGGTCTCGAGTTCGAGTCATCCCTTGGGGCCACTGGAGGTTTGCCCGGTCGTTAACTTCAGGGCCCTCAGGATTAATCCTGACTTCTCTTAAAATCAACGGATTGGAGATACTTGAATTATCAAAATATATATATATATATATATATAAATTTTTTCTACAAAAATTATGCATCGTAACACACTTTTTCCATTCAAATGCATAAAGAAAAGGATAAGAAGAGAGAAAAGAACGAACTAATGATTAATTGAGCAATTTCAAGAGCAATTTCAACCATTAAATTAAACAAATCTTAATCATTCGAAGTGACATGGAAGACATTTTTAGACATATTTTCACAAACCTAGTTATTTTATTATATAAATTGCTTTCTTCTTATAGCCCCGAGACAATTGCTGAAAATAAATTCTGAGCAATTTTTTTATTCAATAATGTTAGGTATCATGAAAAAAAATTTATGAAAATAATCATGAAAACTTTGTGATCCTTAGATTACACTTAGAATAAAGCACCACACACTAATTAAGGTAATTTAAGAATCATAAATCTTTCTTGATCATTTTTATAAAAAAAAATTCATAATCCCTAACTTTTCTCTTTTTATTATCACCCAACACATAATCCAAAGACCATAATTCAATAGTTAGTTATTGTCATATATTCTTAACCTTTGGGGCATCATTAGTATTTGGACCCAAAAGTCATTGTGTGCTTAGTTTTAATTTTTTGAATTTAATTTTTTAAAAATTTAATTTTTTTTATTTTTCATATATATATTTTTTATTTTTAGTAAATATTTTTAAAATTTTAAGTAATTTTTACTTTTTGTAAATGCACCTTACTTAGATGTATCTAAAAAGTAAAATATTTTACAAAATCAGTAAATACACAAGAATATAAAAAATATACTGAATTCTCATTTTTTTTATTATATATTTTTGGTATTTAGTGAATTTTGTAAAGATCTTTTCACAAATATTATACTTTTTAAGTGTGTTTATGTTAAGTGCATCTAAATTTTTTTAAAAAATGCTTAGACTATTAAAAAAATTCAATAAAAAAAAAAATACAGAAGACAAAAATTTTTAATTTTCTGATAAGTGAATCATGAAAATTCAAACCAAATAAACTAATTAGTTGTTTTGTGACATTTTTGAGTGAAGTAATGAGGTGGTGTTTGATAAAGTTGAAAATTGAAAGTTGAAAATAAAGTATTGAAAACTCAATACTTAATTTTTTAAGCTGAAAAGATGTTTAATAAAAATTTAAGTGCTTAAGAGCATCTCCAACGCTGCACTTCTTTTTTCATCAAATTTGAAGAAGAAAATGACGATTTTCTCAATTTGATACGAGGCGCTCCAACGGTGAGCATCAAAGTGAAATTGGGGAGGTGGTCGACCGGGTGGTCGACCGGCCGGTTGACCAACCGGTCGACCGGCAAAGGCAAATTTTTTTTTTTTTTTTTTTAAACTGTTTGAACTGTTTTTGACCGGTTTGAACCCATGTATTTCAAAGAGAACCGGGCGACCGGTTGGTCAACCGGCCGGGCAACCGGTTGGTTGACCGGTGTCCCTCTTTCAACGGTCAGTAACAGTGATTTCACCAAATCTGTGTCTCGTTCTCAGTTTGATGATTTTTTTGCTGAAATCTCATTTTGATATCAATCTGGTGCAACGGTTGGAGTATGAAAAAGGGGCTTTTTCATCAAAATTTAAATCTGGTGCTGGATTTGGTTCACCGTTGGAGATGGTCTAACTAAAAATAAGTTGTTTGAAATGTATAAGATCAATTTTAAAATTTATTATTTTCAAATTTTATATTTTAATTTTTATATTGTGATGATGGTGGTAATAGTGGTGGTGATGTTTTGATGGTGATGGCGGTAGCGGTAGTAATGGTGGTGGTGGTAGTGATAGTAGTGGTAATAAAATGATCGTGGTGCTTCTAGCAATAATAATAATGGTGATGAAAGTTGTGGTAGTAGCATAATAGTAGTGCAGAGGTGGCATGATGATGGTGATGGTGGTGGTGGTAATGGTAACAGTAGCGATGGTGGTGGTTGTGGTGGTAGTGAATTTATAATAATGTATATCGATATTTATGTTTAGTATTTATAAATTCAATTAGAATTAAGTAAGTTTCACAAGATTTAAAATTTCTAAAGTTTTACCCTATATTTTTGAGTGATGTCCATTGTTATTATCAAATGGGTTTAATTGATTATTACTTAATACATTTAATTTTAAGTAATGAATCAGATTATCAAACAATCCTAAATAATAGTCTAAAAAATAATAACTAAACAAAAAAAGTGAGAGAAAAAATCCAGATTCACAACTGGCATACCCTATCCTTTTCCATTAATAGTTACAAAAATTATATATTTTGGGAAGTAGGTTAAAAATTGATTTTTTTTTTTTTTATTGAGAAATTTACAATATGCACCATTTCAAATAATGCATATTGTAAAAAAGTTACGATTTTTTATGATGAACATTATGATTGTTTGTAATGTGTGTTATGTCATTTTGTAATAAAGTTATAAATAACAAATTTGTGATGTGTACCCTAAAGTTAAAAATGATAATGTTATGATATTTTGTGATTTTTGTTACGACATTTTGAGATTTTTTTATGACATTTTTCAATTGAAAAAAAGTTATGACTTTTGTAGTTAAACAGTTATGACATTTTGGATTTAAGTTATAAAATTTTGTGAAAAAATTATGAAAGACGTACCATATGCACCTTTTTGAAGGTACAAATTGTACCACCTTCCTTTTCTTTTCTTTTTTTTTTGACTTTTTTTTGAAAAAGCACGTACAAAAATAGACAAATAGTGTGATCCTAAAAAATTAATAAATTGACTTTTAACCCAAAGGAGACCAAAGCAATGCGCAATTTTGGCTAAAGTGCTCACTTGGGATTTTTTTTATCCAAAACCTTCCATTTATTTACGAAAAAAGCTACCATGATCAGAATTAATTATTTTAATTTTTTAAGAAAAAATGTACAAAAATAAAGTATGATCTGATAATTTATAATATTTAAAAAAAAAAATTTTTTTAAACCAAATGTCAAATGAGTATACAACAAATAAATAAATAAATAAATAAAAACAGTGAATATAGTATGTAGCCAATGTAAAAAAATATACCTTTTATCATAAAATGTATAGTTTTTAATAAAAAAATTATAAATTTTTCTTCAAAGAAAATATAACTTTGTGCTTTTTACAAATGTAAATTTAGTTATAGGAAGTTTATTAGAAAATCATTTTTTAAATGTTTGTATCCAATTAATTTATAAGATATTCTTATATGGAAAATGGGGGAGACCCCCAACACCCCTAGTGGGTACTGATTGGTCCAAAAAAAATTTTTTTTTTTCCGTCTCTCATTGCCCCCCACGTGTATGTGGGGGTGGTGGGGCTCACCCCCAACTGGGGGTCTGGATCAGTGTTGTTTTAATATTCTAATAAGTCTTATTATTTGGACATTTGATCTACCAAATTTTAATTCTCATATTTAAGGTATTGAGGAGTGATGGAGACCCCCTCCAATCACCACCCCCACCACCCCCACACACATGTGGCAGGTGGTGATTGGAGGACAAGGGAAACAAAAAAAAAAAGAAAAGAAAATCCAACCAATGAGAGAGAGAGGGGGTCAAAGGGGGTGGGAAAAAAAATAGGGTCTTAAACATTTTTGTTAAGGTATTTTATGAGCATTTATATCCTTACAAATATTTTTTGAACGGTTAGCAATTTGGTGATGTGAATATTCATATTTTACAATGTGAATATTCACATTGATGATGTGAACATTCATATCATGGAACATTCACAATGTAAATGTGAATATTATTAGGAATATTTTGGTTACTATATTATTGGAACATACGAATATAATGTGGACTAAATGAAATATAAGTAGGTGAAAATGGATTTATAAAAAAGTGTCCCTTTAGTTATACATAGCTTTTAGGGATAAACATCATAATTTCACCATCCATAACTTTTATCACAAAAATCACAACTTTCATCATAAAAATTTATAATTTTTATCACAAAAATCATAATATTTCTTACAAGCATTTCCCTTTATTCACAAAAATGTGTGAGCAAGTTTTGCCTGGACTTGTTTGAGAGGCATCACCACAAATTTTGGAAAATGATTTTGTTTTCACACTAAAAAATAAATATGTGAATAATATACAAAATATGATTGGTTTAAAAATATAAATCCCATATCTAGAAAGTGTAATTGTTTCATTAAAAATGGTAATCTCCGTTGTGGGAAATGTTATAGTGTGCACTCCTTTAGGCATTTCATATGCATTCTACTACAAAAAGATATAACTTTATCACAAAATTTTGTTACATCAATTACAAAATGTGTAATCTCATTACAAGTTAGCGTAACAAAAAATAACGTAATCAAGTCACAAACTTTTGAAACATTAACTACAAAATTTTAGACATTTTTATTAGACCAATTTATGATGAGATTACACTTTTTATAATTGATATTATAAAATTTTATGACAACGTGCGTATGATATGCACTTGTAAAAAATGCACACCATAGGATTTTCCGTCTTTTACGTGCATTTTTTTGCTAAAATGCAAACGTGGCTTGTTGGAGGGGAAAATTAGTAGATAGTATTTGTTGTTATTTTTTAGAGCTATAAAATAAAAATTTTATGATTATCGAATCAACATAATTTTTTATGGACGATATATTCAGAAAGCCTTACAAAATGAATGGTCGAATAATTGAAATGGACCCATACTGAGTCCCCCAAACTCGAACATTACTACATGATAGTCAAGTTCAAATTCGGAAGCCCAACCTGTTTTTTATGAAAAAAATTATCAAATTGCCATTGCCTAATTTAGTTCTACAAATTAAAATTCCTATAACAATTTAAGTTCCAAATTTAGCCAAGCGAAATCCTCATTTCAACCAAACCCACAACAGCTAAATCTCTACAGAAAACATTTCACTATAGAAAATTTGTACACAAATTTTTTTGGATTTTCTAATTTATGACAACATGATATTTTTGTTTTGGTATTTTGTAAGTTTTGTCCATACCAAAATGAGTATAATGGTTGCGTAATAGGGGTATTCAAAAAAAATTGATCAAAAGTCCTAAATTGATTCGAAGCAGTTTAAATAGTGTATAATCTAATTTTTTTATAGGGATGGCCCTTTTTGTTTTTATTTATTTATTTATTTTTTTTTTGAACAAGGAAATTCCCTCAAACTACAAAGAAGAATAAGAAAACAAGAAGTCCAAAAGGACAGAGGAGGATTCTTAACCCAATCTATCGCTATGTTTGGATTGAGTGATTTGGAGAGAAAGGAAAAGAAATGGAGAGATATGTATTTCTCTTACTTGTTTGGATAACCTAAGTAGAGATAAATGGGAAGAAATGGGAAGAAATTGAGAAAAATGAAGAAAAACTCATTTCTCTTATAAGTCTCATTTTCAATCTTTCCAAAAGTGGAGAGATTGGGAGAGAAAAGAAACCACTATTTTCATAATACCAATTTTGTCCCTATAAAAATAAAAGAACTAAAATGATTGAAAATATAAAAAAAGTTATTTTAGTAATATAACATAAAATAATTTCTTTTCTTTTCTCTTAATGAAATCTAACCAAATAAGAATGAGAAAAATCACAATCATTTCTTTTCTTTTATTTCTTCCTTATCCAAACAAAAATGAGAGAAATCACAATCATTTCTTTTCTTTTTTTTTTTCTCTTATAACTTAACTAATCTTTTTTTTTTTCTTTTCTCTCCTAAATTCTCAAACATAGTACAAAGGAAGAGCTCCCTTGAGGTTAATCTTCATTGTTCCTAGAAAAGGATGAACCCAACTAGGGTGAGGAGTGCTTCGGATGTTACCTGATTAAGTTCTACCCAAATTGTGGTCCAATGCCTTGTTGATTTCCCACGAATAAGAAGAAGCTTGTCTAACAACCTGACTAGGGTCAACCCAAGATTGATTAAAAACCCAATCATTCCTAGCTTTCCATATGCACCATCCAACCGTGGCTGCCCTACCCACCATGTCCCTTTGCCTTTGCTCTTGATCATTAGAACAATCCTTCATAATAGATAATGTCCAATGCAGCGCTGAGGCGATTGAATCATTCCCGGACCTGAGTCCCAAATTGCAGCTAAACCAGATAGCTCTAATCCAACTGCAATGAAAATGAGGTGGGACAACTCTAGAAAGCTGCACATTTCTGATGGTACATATTTTTCTTAGTTGCTAATCTATTGCAACAAACCCGCCACAAAACATTTTGAATCTTAAGTGGCACCTAAAGAGACCAGATAGCTTCTAGAATTCCTTAGGCGTCTAGTTGGAAGAAGATGCCATTGAGTTGCCAGTGATCTGTTGGTTTTTAATGACCACCCGATACCCACTTTTAACTTCATAGGAGCCTTCACTCATGTAATGCCAAACTAGAGAATCATCTTTACCTTCAAAAGAAATAGGAATGACTGAAATGCGAACATCCTCTTCGCCCACAATACCATGGAGTTTATCCCGATCCTAATCAGTATGGTTCTGGTTGATTACTTCTCCTACCAGATGCACTTCACATCCAAGGGGTTTGTGAAAATTTTTAAAATCCTCAAAATATTGATCTGTGATTATGTATCAATTTTAAATAGTAAATAACAATCTCAATCAAACAATTAAAGACAAATCGACACAACGATTTAACGTGAAAAAATCACAATTGGAGAGCCTCTAATTGTGATAAAAAAATCATAGGCTAAAGCCACAAAACAATCAACTAAAAAGACAAAAAGGAATTACACAAGTGTACTCTCAATTACATAGCGAATCCACGCCCAAATTGAACCGACACCAATGTACCTCTTCTACCACCGTTTTCACCTTGGAATTGTCTTGCTCAACGTTGAATCCACAACAATGATGTCGAATCCACGACGATAAGTCCCTCCGGAATCCACCAAAGCTTCAGGTCCAAGTTTCACGGAATCTACCGAATAACAACTCTCTCTTTTGTGAATAAACGAAAACAAACAAACCCTTGATGATATTGATATGAAGTTCACAGATCCATTGATCACTCTTAAATCATCAAGTAAACACTCAAAAAGCACCCTCCAATATAAAATACTTTGTATCTTGTTTCTCTCTAAAAATCTGGACAGCACAAACCCTAGAAACAGTGAACAGCACACTTTATAGAAAACAAAATCGTGAAGACCGCTCGAGCGCACATTAGCAGTGTGACTAAAGGCGGTGTGAAACATATAGGCTGATCGCTCAAGCCCAACTTTCGCCGCTCGAGTGGTAAGATTTCTTCTCAGAAGTTTAGGCACTTTGCAAAAATACTGGATGATCAGTTTCTTCGCTCAAGGGCACAAATGACCGCTCAAGCGGTCAAATAACTTCGACTGCATTTTTGCTCGATCCCCGACATAGTCAGCGAAGTGGCAAACATGAAAGAATTAAGATCATAAACTCCTCTGCAAAGTACAATTCGGGTTGTATTCGCATCTAAATACTCATAGCCTCACTGAAATAAAATATCGAATAAAATTACAATTGAGAGGAGTTTTGTCAAATAGGATTGCCAATTACAAAAACCTAACAGTTTGGAAGACTGAAGTTTGAAGTCTAAAGACAATGGAATCCATTTATCATCCCAAAATCGAATAGAATTACCATTTCTAGCTTTCCACCTCAGTCCTTTTTCAAGAAGATCTTTCGTTTGGATAATGCTTGACAACACCCAAGAAGCACATCTACCCCTATTAGCCGATAAGATATCTGAATAGGAGCAATATATGCCTTTAAGATCCTTGATCAGAAAGAGTAAGGAAACTTCAATAGTCTCCATGCCTATTTACCTAAAAGAGCAAGATTGAAGGCATTGAAATCTCGAAAACCCATTCCACCTTGAGACAAGGCAATAGATAGACGATCCCAACTATCCCAATGGACTCCTTTATCATCTAGATCACCTCCCCACCAAAAGTTACTTGTATACAAGTTAAGTCAATCATTGATTTTTTTTTTAAAATACGAAACAAGACATAGCATATGCATGAATTGCTTGAACTACAACTTTCACAAGAACTTGCCTACTTGCTTGAGACAACAAACTTTGCTTCTATCCTTGCATCTTTTGCACTACTTTTTCAATCAAATACCCATAGGCCTCAGACTTGGATCTACCCTAGCACAAAGAAGGCCAAGGTACTTAGTGCTTTGAGTGATTTAAGGAATTCCCAAAAAAGAGTAGGTGTCATGTTTCGCATGCTCAGGAGTATTGGATGAGAAAGCGGTGCCTGACTTGTCAAAATTAATGAGATGTCCAGAGGCTTTGTTGTAAAAGTTCAAGATATTCTTCAAAGCTTGACACTCCACCATATTCACTTTACCAAACAACAGGGCATCATTTGCGAATAAAAGCTGGATTAAAGTAGAACAACTACACTTCAATTTCAACCCCATTTTCTGATTTTCCTGCAAACCTCTTGATAAAGCAAACGAGAGAGCATCAGTTAAAAGGACAAAGAGGTATAGGGAGAGAGAATGCCCTTGCCAAAGGCCTCTAGAAGGGATGACAGAAGCTCGCTTCATTCCATTAGCAAAGACTGAAAGTGATGGCTTGGTTAATTCCAAAAAAAAATAAAATAAAAAAACTATTGATTAAGTTTCAATTTATGAATTAACACTAAAAAAGCAAAATAAAGCCAAACAAAATTGTTCAATACTTTAATTAATTTGAATATGTATAAAATGTTCTAAACTGAACTACTCTCACAATTTTTATCCCTATAGAGTTTCAAATCTGAAATGACATTACTCATTAAGTTTTGATAAGCTTGTAAATAATGGCCTACATACTATTGTGATAAGTAGAATATAAAAAATAAAAAATAAAAATTGTGGATTTATTCCTCTATATGTTTTTGTAAGAATTGCAGGATATTAAGTGTTTACTTGTTAGTTAAAGTCTTTAAAATTTCAAATTTTACTAGAATAAGAACACATATTGATAGAAATGGTCAAAAATGACCTTGTAAACCTAAAACTCCTATAGTTGTTTGTATTTCCAAATAGTTTCTCTCTCTATATATATATATATATATATATTCTCTCTACCATTAATATTGACACTGATTTAACTATAACTACAAGCATTGTTGCAACCATATCTACCTCCAGCAATGACTATTTTGCCTCTTCTTGAAAATAGAGGCTTTGCCCTATTTCCCTCCCTTTTGTGAATAGTGTTGTCTGAGATATAACATTGCCTAATCCACCTTACTTGAGTCCATGGTACTCTTGCTAACTCTGTCACTTTATAGGGGCCAGTTATCTAGCATGAACAAATACATTTCATAGTTCAACTCAACTAAACAAAATTTTCATACAACCTGTAGACACCTTATTTTTGACGGCCCTTATGACTTGGACACCATCGCATGCACACCCGATGATGAGTTTATTTGCTCGCCAAGTGCTCGAAGTCCTCAACGGAATGCCACAGCTTTGAGCCTTTCAAACCCTGCACATCTGTTGCCCTGTTTTGGACCAAACCCTGTGCTTTTCAAGCCTGTAGCTTCTAGTGGGCTACCGGCCACCTTATTGGGCAGTCGGCCATCACTTTTGGGCTTTCGGCCACTGATGTGGCTTGCCAGCCACCATTGATGGCCAGTCGGCTACCAATTTCTTTTGCAGATATTTTATGCCACCTATGCTAGCTGTTTGCACAGATGCATGCATCTGCACCCACGTGTAGGGATGGATATCCTTGTAAGGAATTCATGTTTTCTATATATAAGAGACCCTTCTCTCATGTTTAAGGGTTAGAAAATTTTGAGATCAAAATTTTTCCTCTCTCTCTATAATTCTCTCTATCTCTAACAAATTCTTACACTTTTGCCTACAAATCCTTAACCTTTGCCTATACACCCTTAACCAAACCTTCTCATCTTTGAGCCAAGGCACTTTTGAGGTTGGTTTGAGCTCTTGAAGGGTGTGTTGTCTTGGTTTTGTTGCTTGAATTGCTTCTTCTCTTCAAGAGGTATAACGCTTTACCTATTAGCTTGCTTTCTCTACTCTTTTTCTTACTGTTTTCCAACTGTTTTTGGGCTGTAAAACTTCTGTATTTTTAGGCTGAAACTTGGGTTCTAAGGCCATTAAAGGTTAAGGGGTGTTCCACTCTTCTTTGTACCTTGTTTTGGAGGCATTTACCCTTGTGTTTCCTACCCTCTTTCTATTTTTTTCTGAGCTTTTAAACACTGATTTTCAAAGTTTTTTCAGTGGTCAAAATTATGTTTTAAAGTCCAAATTTGGAGGGGTTAGCCTTCACTCCTTGTGTCTTGCTTACTAGCCTAGTTAGTGTCATGCTTTAGCATATTAATCTAGCTATTTTTAGCTCAATTTCAGCATGTTTTAGGACTTGTTTTAGACTATTTTAGCACTGTTTTGGGCTGATAGTTGCATTTGAGCTTTGTTTTGCATGCTTGTAGTGTAATAGTCCTCATAAGATTGGTGTTCTAGGCCTTAGACACCATCTTATTTGCGTTGAAAACATTTATTTATGCTTTTCTCACTCATTTTCAACACTAATAATCTTTGCAACCTCCTTCCTTTCTTGGCTTTTTGTTTTGCTTTGAAAGTGGTTCAAACAATTTGTTTGTTTAAAGCATAAGATTGAGGTGTCATGCTTAATGGTTTAATCCCTTAAGGGATTCATTACCAATAGTATGATGTCTCTTTCATGCCTAAAACAACTCTTGGTTTGAGCCCTCTTTCCATTAGAGGACAAACTCACCCTTTGGACTCAATGAATTAAAGAATTGAAAGGTAATTAAAATTGGGATTAAAATGGTGAAAGATAATAACTTGTTGTGTTCAATCGGACATTAATTGAACACATGGAACTTGGGCCATTTCATAATTGCTAGTGATGAAATGATTCAAGTATCCAAGGTCACTACTTCCCTTGATCTTTCATGATAAGGAGGTGGTTTTTGTGTCTTGTTTTGTTGCATTTATTAAACTTGCACACTTTCGTTCACAAGCCATCATGCAATGAAATTGCTTGAGTTGGTGGTTTGTGGCTTAAGTTTATTACTCCTTTGATTTGTTCATGATAAGGAGAGATGAGTTGTGCAAACAAACCCTTGAAATATCCTATATATACTCTGTTTGTCCTCTGTTGCAGCAAGGAGAACTGGGTAGCAGTAGCCAGCAGGCCACTGTAGACACCCCATTTTTGACCGACCTTAAGACTCAGACGTCACTGATTGAGCGCTTGGTGATATTGCATATCGTGCTCGTTCAGAGGTTCCAGAGTCTCAGCTGCGAGCCTTGCCCCGGACTTCCGGACTCTTTTGTGCTTGTCTCGGTTTGCGAACCAGGCTCTGTTTTCTCCGTTTTCTCTTCCAAAGGGAGGGAGGGGTCTCGTAGATCATCTCTCGGTGGCCATGGCTACATTTCGTGGTCATAGGCCATTTTGCCCATTTCGGAGCCCGTTCCCGGTTTTCGGAGCCGTCAGGCCGAGTGCCTCGGTCGGGACCGCCTAACCACCTCCGTTTGCTCCGGTTTTTGGCATTGCATCTTATTTACTCCCTTTTGAGGGACACTGTGGTCCGAGAGACTACTTCGTGTCGAACACACTCGGTGCCTAACAGCCGGTTTTCGGGGTTCCAGGCTGCGCGTTTCGGCCCCGAATTCATCTGCATCGGTTTGCGTTCATTTTTGGCAGGGACCTCTGTTTCATCACCAGGAAGGTCGTTAGAAGGGTGGGAGGCCAGTAATTGTTTCAGCAACCAGTTATATTCCTTCATCGCCCTCCGTCGCCCCTTTTTTCTCACTCGAAAGCAATGTTGACCACTTGGGCCATTTTCTTCAACCCTAACCCTATATTTGTGTTGTACACACCTGGGAGGCCACCAATATTGGTGGCCGGCCAGTAATTGTGTTTGAACCTTTTGACCCCTTTGAAAAGTGGGTTGTTCTCTCTCCTGGTTCACTGATTCCAGTTTTTGACCACATGGCTGTGTTGAGCACACATGAGAGGCCATCAATCTGTGGTGGCCGGCCACTAATGCCACTTGACCCTTTTGACCCTTGGCCGGCCGGCCATGGGGAGGCCGGCCGGGCACTAAACCTCAATAGCTGGCCGCCAGATTCCTTGCACCATGTTCAGTCCAAATTTGACCTCTTTTCCCCCCCAGATTTTGTATCCGGGGGGCCTTTTTTTTTAGGGGAAACTTGAATTCATTTCCCCCCCATTTTTTCCCCATTTTCTCCCCCTCTTTTGCCTATAAAACCAGCCTCCCAGCTCTGGTTTAAGGGTTAGAAAAAATTGTTTTGGAGCCTTGCATTGCACCTCTCTCTTTTCTCCATCTCAAGCATCCAAACCTCCTAAACCCTACCCCCTTTCTACACATCACCTAGCACCACATCCCCACTCTATTCCAGCAGCTTGGAGGAGCTTTCCAGAGCTTAGGAGGCACCCTTTATTGTGCCAAGAAGCTGTCAAAGACTAGGCTACAAGGGTAAGCACACTTCCCCTCTTTTTGGCCTTATTTTGTTCAATATCTTAGTCCTTTGTGCTTGCATATTTGGGCTCCGAAACTAACTAGAAATAGGCTTATTTTGAGCCATTTTCCATGTTTTATTGAAGGCCTCTCACTGTTTGAGGCCTCCTTGTTGCACTTGCTTCATTATTTCCCTAATATGCCATTTTCTTGCATGTTGTTTTTGGCCTATATGTAAACTGTTTTGAGGCATGTTGTAAACTGTAAAATAGCTTATTTTGAGCCCTTCTTCAACATTGTTGAAGGGCTCATCACTGTTTGGGGCCTCCTTTTGTTACTTGTCTTTGTATCCCTCTTTTGGCCCCATTTTTGCATGATTTTTTAGCCTCTTGTGCTTCTGTTTTTGGACTCTGGTCCGAACTATAAATGGCATTATTTTGACCCCCTCTTCATGTTTTATTAAGGGTCTTTCTCTGTTTGGAGCATCCTTTTTATACTTTGTGTTATAGCCCTCTTTTAGCCTTATCTTGCATAGCATTTTGAGCATACTTGTACACTGTTTTGGTTTGATCATCAACTGTAAAAGGTCATATTTTAGGTCCATATTCAACTTTGTTGAAGGACCTTCATCTGTTTGGGGCCATCATGCATCACTTACTTCTTTGTCCTCCTTTAGCCCACTTTTTGCATGAGAGTTTTTCCATACTTATGTCGGTTTTTGTGGTTTGTGGTAAACTGTAAAACATCATATTTTGGGCCCCTCTTCAACATTGTAGAAGGGCCCTTCTCTGTTTAGGGACAGAAGCTGTCACTTGCTTCATTATCTTGCTTTCGGGGCCGTTTTTGCATGCTAGTTTAGCCCCATTTGCGTTCGCTGTTTGGCCTTGCTTAAAACTGTAAATATGCTTATTTTTGGGCTGTCTTGACTCTGTCTTCACATTCCATGTTCAAATAATGCATGCATTGCATAGTTATAGGTCATTCTGTATGCCTAATTTCATGTTTCGGGACCTATTCCATGCATTGGATGTCATTTTGTCATCTTTCGGGGCTGTTTTGCATCATTTATTGCCTCTGAAAATTGCATGCTAGTATGCCATATTCCATGTTTTTCCATGTCTTGTTAGAGTGACATTCGGTGCCTTAAGGTCGGTCCTCGGTTTGCGTGCACGTGTGCGCGCATTTCGAGTGTCTCATTTTCATCTAATGGCCTCTTACGTGAGTGTGGCTGAGGTCCACTTGTGTTAGTGTAAGTCCATATTGCATTGCGTATGCCATTTCATTCCATAGCGTTGTGTATGCTAGGTTGTATGTTAGTGCATTGTGTTACCTCGTGCATCGTGTATGTCATTTCATAGCATGTTGCATGTTAGGATGTATCTTAGTTGCATTTCATGCATGTCATGCATATTGCATTGTGTTCGGAATAGGGGTTAGCCCGAGCACGGGAAACGAGGGGCGTTTCGTACTTCGAGTGACGGAACGTGTCTCAATTCCCAGTCACCGACACTCCGGATTATCCATGATGGAGTTAGGTTTTAGTTGAGTTTTCATGTGCATTCATTCTATATTGAGTTGTGTAATTCGATTCCTCGGCCATCATGCATCGAGATGCGTGATTGGTGGCACGAAGATCGAGGCATGCATACATTTGTGAAAATACATTGCCATGCCCCTTTCCTGCTCTCTGTTGCAGCAAATCAAGAATCAGCAGTCTTCCGAGGCTTGGCGCGCTTTCCAAAAACCATTGCAAAACAGAGGCTAATTGGGGCATCACAGTGGATTTCCGCGCAAAGGCAACCCGGATATGCATCATTCATCATCTGAAGAAGAGTCAAGGCAGTCCCTGGCTTGCATGCCAGTTTATTGTTTTCTTAGTTAATTTGGTAATAATTAGGATTTTTGTACATTTTGGACTGTATTATTTATTTGGACTGTACTATTCATTCGGGACTGTATTATTTATTCGGACCCTCTGTGCGAAGGCATAATTGTAATAAGTGTGCGTGAGTGTGATGTATGGACCCTCTGTGCGAAGGCATAATTGTAATAAGTGTGCGTGAGTGTGATGTATGTCTTCCAACCCCACTTCTTTCTTCCTTTATTTACCCGCTTATGATGGTTAGAATTAGGGCATGTTTAAATTAGCATACAGTATGATAGCATGTTTGCATTCATTCATCTGTTTTGCATGCACCGGGCTCGGCGCATCATACTAACTGCATTTGTATTTCAATTCCAAATTGAATACTTGATAGCTGTTGCATCTCATATGCCATGTTTAGAATAACCGAGCCTGCTATAGTTGCATTTTTGCATATGTGTTGCATTAGGCATCTCTGTATAGTTAGGATCATGCATGATTTCTAATGAGCTTCTGTTTTGGCTTGGAGTACTCGGTAAGTTTTATGCTTTAGCATCCTTGTATGCGTGTGAGTGACTGCCATGAATAGCATGCTTACCATAAGGCTAACTGCTTATGTGATATAACTGCCTGAATGCCTGTGGGTGAAGGTTGGGTTGTTTAGATTGGAACAAATCATTGACTGTGAGTTTTAAAGCCCACTAGATAGTGGCAAAACCATCTTTTCTAAGCCCACCTGAGGGTGGCAAAATCTGCATTTTAAGCCTACCTGCGGGTAGCAAACCATCTTTCAAAAACAAACATGAAATGTTTCGTTCCAATTCAGGCGACTCAGTCTATACTTGTATGCTGTGCGCATCACATAGTAATCTAGGCTAATAACCGGAATAAGAATACATAATGTTTTCAAAAATAGATATCATGGTTAGTAGAGGCCGATCTTTGATCGGGCGAGCGGGGGTGCTCACGAAGTGACCTTCCCCAATCGTACCCAAGTTCCCGAGCCGAGGCAACTTTGGTGATGACGGACACGTGGCCTTAGGCAACGAGTCAGGGTTTCCTAAATTTCCCAAAAATAAAATATTTAGGTGGCGACTATGTATCTGGCAAAGCAGTCCATGTTTGGCACTTCTTTCAAAAAAATCTGTTTTCTCAAAACGATTTGCCGGATTTGGACTCTTTGGTTCAAGATTAAGAACCGTGACACAAATCGAGTCCGAGCTGTAGCGAGGTCCCCCCGCGGGCTTGTTACAGCCACTTTCTATGGCTAGCAGGTGGCTGGTAGACCACCTTTGATGGCCGGCCGGCCATCATTCATCACTGGCCAACCGATCACTGATGCAAATTTCAGCAGCATGTTTGTAAGGCAGAGTAAAGTTATTTTGGAAATGTGCAACAGTGTTGGTGTTCTATTGTGCAATAGAGGCTCTCTGGAAGCAAAACAGTGATTTTTCGGGTGGAAACCGAGCACGTGCATGAGCATTCTTCGCATTCCGAGCTTGTTTAAGTTTAAATATTTAGATTAAATATTTGTTGTATTTAATTAGTTGTAGCTAGTTAATTTTGATAAGTGTTGTAACTAATTAATTAGTTAATTAGTTATTCAATTTTGTTTTGTAATTAGTTAGTTAACTAGAATAGTTAGTTGATTAATTTGTTGTAATAATTAGTTAAGTAGTTTAGCTAATTTTATTTGTTTTGTAATAATTAGCTTAGCTTTAATTAGTTAGTTAATTAGATTAGTTTATTCGGACTCTCCTTCGTAAGAACGCAATGTAATAATGTGTATATCTTCCAACCCACGTCTTTCTCTCTTTTATTTACTAGCTTATGATGGTTAGTTTAGGGACATCATGTTTCATTTAGTATACTTTATGTTTGCATCCATTTATATTGCATGCACCGAGGCTCAGTTCATCATTCTAACTGCATTATTATTGCTTACACTTCTTTGAATACATGCTTAGACCACATGCTATTTCATTGATTCATATGCTATATTAGTAGCCGAGCCTAGTAGTTGCATATCGCATGTGTTGCATTAGTCACATCGCATAGTTAGAAATCATGCATTTTTCTAACTCTTTTGTTTATTTTGGCTAGGAGTACTAGGTGAGCCTTTACTCGCTTTAGCATATTGCATTGTATGTTAGTATTGCTATATCTAGCATGCTTGCCATGAGGTTAATTGCTTAAATGATAACTGTTTTGAATGTCTATGGATGAAGGCTAAATTGCTTGAATTGGAATAATTTGAGCAATGTTCATATGCGATCGCTTTTTCAAGTGGTACATATTTCGAAACAATTTTGCAAAACAAACATGAAACAAGTGTTCCAATTATTGCAAGTTAGTCTATACTTTTGTGCGTGCTCATCACATAGTAATGCTAGCCTAATAACCGGAACAAGAGCATATAATGTACATAAGATTCATATCATGATTAGTAGAGGCCGATCTTTGATCGGGCAAGTAGGGGTGCTCAAATGTATTCATGGCCTTCCCCTCTCGTACCTAAGTTCCCGAGCCGAGACAATTTTAGTGATGACAGACACGTGGCCTTTGGCACGAGTCATGGGTTTCCTAAATTTTTCAAAAATATTTAGGTGGCGACTCCGTATTTGGCAAAACAGTGCATTTTTGGCAATTTGATTCAAAATCGATTTTCCAAAAGATTTACCGAATTTGGACTCTTGGTATTTATCAATTTCACATTGCACTTGTGAGATTAGATTTAGAACCGCGAGAGTCCGATATTGTAGGGCTTATATTCGAACTTCCGAAAAGGGAGCGTGAAAAAGTCGAGCTACGCAACCCAAACCAACTCACTATTCGTTCAATCAAAATAGGATATCTCTACTTGTTTTCAGAGTTATTGGCCCAAATGATAGAAATTTGACAATATATTTGCATGGATGACTTGTAACCCAATCCAAGAGCACTATCTACTCGGTTGCACACACCCTATACTTAACCACCTCTGAACTATAATCCCAAGCCTCGATTTATGTACCATTAAATATACATCAACACTCTCTTCTAATCTTCATTTTCTCTTTTCTTATTTTTTTTGGAGACTTGTACCTTTTTATCTATCTATCTGTATCGCAAGTTGTGTGCAATTTTGAAAGTTGTTCTACGGGACCATTAAGTACAAGACTCTCCATGTTGATTTCATGACTATTTTCTCAAAAACCTCTATCTTTTTATTTGAAAAGTATGTCAAGATTGATGGCATTTTCTTCTGAAGTCCTTTTACCCATATTGAATATTATGTGCAGTGTGGTCTTGAGAATTACGATACAGAACCGCTTAAGTACATAACGCCCAAATAATGGCCAATGAGACATTTTTAAAACCATAATGGTCGTAAGGACTAGTTGTGGTCTTAGAGAGTTGTGATACAGGACCGTTTAAATATACATGTTTCAATCGAAAATCAAAAGAAAGTCTTCATTCTTAGGTTTAATAGTTAATCATTTGATAGTCATATGTGATTTTAAGGGCTACACTTAGGGGTTGTACAACACATAACGAAAGCCTACTTCAACCTTGCTATGTCTATCCTCTATTTTGATCGTCTCATCACATGTACGCCTACCATTTTTACACGCCAATCCTAGGCTACCTCATTATGTTTACCTTCTACGAAATACACATCTAAAACTATGTTTGGACCTAATTCTATTCACAAATGCATACACAGTTTGTAGGCTTGGTGAAATCATCATTTCCATTCAAATCTGATTATTTCGTAGTGCATGCCCCTTTTATAAAAACAAACTCTCAGTCACCTTATGGTTGTGCCCTATTTCAAGTATCATGCAAACTATACTTAAATTTTATTCATGGATACATAAGCAACCAATGGGCTCAGTCTCACTCCCTTTGATTTGTAGTTTTCTCAATGTGTATGCCAATTTAAAATTATATCATCAATGCCTCAATGTACCTGTCATTCTCCCTAACTACGTCTGCACCTTAAACTATGTTAGAATCTGATTCCATGGATACATAAGCAATCCATACGCTTCGTTCAACTCAGTTAAACCTCTAGCCACCTCATATTGCTTGCATTCCCTAGAGTAGAGTCTCTACTGAACTACATCGATCTACATTTAGACCAAATTCCATTCACAAATATAAAGACAACCTGCGAGTTGCGTCCAACTTACATCCTTTGTCTCAATAGCCTTCTAGTGCCTTCTAGTATGGTCCACCTTACCTCACAACAGAACTACGTCTAAACTTGATTCAATCCATGAATACGTAAGTAGTCTATAGGCTTAGTCCAATTTCCAATCTTTTCATACACACTTGAACTGCAATTGGACTTGCGATCATGGATATGTAGGAAGTCTCCGAGTAAGTCCAATTCTCCATTTTCATTTCATTTCCCTACTAATAACATTCAATATCTCTAAAGTATGTGATGACCCTCATAATGTACAAAAATTTTGAAACCACAAATTGTTCTATTTGGAGTGAAAAAGACAACTTTCTAGACCAAAATCGATACACTTATTAAATGGTCTAACCAAGAGCATCAAATAACAAAATGGTATATCAAGGTGCCTAACACCTTTTTTTTACTCATAATAATAAACTCTCAAGCCTAGCTCTTGTTTTCAAAGACCATAAATAAAAGTGACACCTTTTGTAGAGGAGTTGGTAAACCACACATCAATGGAAACTAGCTAGGGGTGTAATTTTAGCCCGAGCCCAAGTTGGGCCGGTCCGCCCCTGGGCTGCACGGGCTCCTACCTCTTTTTGCTTAGGGCCAGGCCAGGCTGCGGGCCGAAAAGTAGGCCTAGGCCCAGGCCCAGGCCCACTCAAATTAGGGCCTAGGGTCGGGCCTAGCGGGCTTTTTTTTTAAATGAAAAATAAACGATAAATATATTATATATATATATATTATTTATGAGGGATAAAAAAGAAAAAGAAAATTATACTAGAGAATTTTAGTTAAGATTAACGAGATATTTAGTTATGTTTCATGTGGTGGTAGTTAAATTTAATTATGTATGACTTATGTTTTTTTGGTTATGATTAGAAAAATATGAAATTATGTAATTTTCTTCTTTTGGAATAAATAATTATATATATATCAAAATAAAACTTTCAATATTACAATTATTAAATTAAATAGATAGCATTTATTGAATAAATAATTTTTATTTCAAAGTAAAATAAAATATTACAAAAATTTATATCATTAAATAAAATAGATGTAGATTATTGATGATAGTAGAACAATTGCATTACTATAGGTCAAGTACATCTCAACTAGGTTGGCATCTACTAGCCTACCAATCATTTACATTATACTCCACCTCGATAAACTAATATAAAAAAATAATGAAATGAAATATTGAAAAATAAATTGTTGGTCAATCATCGAAAGAGACAAATAACTCACTCACGTTGCCCGAGGATATGTCATCCAAATCAATTTGAATTCTCTCATTTTCACTATAATTTTGTCTTCTCGTAAGCACATGCATATGATCTCTAAAAATCATCAGTGCCTCAACCATTCAGGGCAAAAGCCCGCTGCAATATTCTCTCAACACCTGTCTACCTACACTAAAAGTTGTTTCAGAAGCAATTGTAAAAATAAGAACAGTTAGTATATCACAGGCTATCTGTAGAAGTATAGGCTACATAGGTTCATTTGATTTCTACCAATCTAAAATATCAAAATCTTCGATATTATCCATTAGTGGGCTATCCAAATAACGTTGAAATTAAGAATTACTTACGCTTGTATGTTGAGATATTCTTTTAGTTTTTATTGCTGAAAAAACACAGGTGTTTGGCATGTGCTAAAATAGCACATACTATTTTAGCACATTATCCTATTTGAGTCACAATCATCTTATTTGGGTTATATTACCTATCTACCACATCACTTCAAATTCAACCCATATTTTACGTTTTTTCGTAAAAAAGTACACTTTTTGACTTATTGGCTTATATGGGTTGGGTTTGATGTGATGTGTTAGAGAGGTGATGTGATTTAAATAAGATGATGTAACTTAAATAGGATAGTGACTTTTTGACTTTTTGTATTATTTAGTAGATGCCAAACTTGGCCTTAATCTTCTACCTTGAGATGAGGTTAGTGTAGTATGTATAGGTGTATTTGCAATTGTAGCTGTCCTGTACTCTTTAAATAATTTTTTGCATGTTTTCATAGTAGGGGCAAATTGTTCTTCATCGGCAAAAATATATTCTAAAAATTCTTATAAACTAATTTTTTTACACCTATGATCAATTATTATGGTTAAACTTAAAAGATGAGGCAATTGATCAAAATATTTGTCAAATTTTTTTTTTCATTGCAATAATAATGGTTACATAATATTCATTACCCATATGGTTTGTAAAAAACTTTTATTATTTCTGCTAACATATGTAAAATAAATGGTGAAGTAGGAATATATATATATATATATATAAGAAAATAATTTTGTTACAGTACCAAAAACTTTAAAAAAATCTTTATATAAGGCTACTTGGCACCAATTCAGTTTTGTGGGAGTTAGTACTCTTCCTATTGATATTGTTACAAAAAATAAATCTATTGTTTTTCTTTATTTATAAGCTCTTTTTAACATATTATATGTTGAATTCTATTTACTGTCTATATCTAAAATTACTTTTTTAAATGGCATACCTTCTCATAAACAAATTTTCCTGTATTCCGAAATTCAATTAGCAGAAGACATAATAGTAATTATTGAATTTTTTAATTATTAGTATAAAAGTCTCGTATACATACACAACTTCTTTTACAATCAACTTTAAAATATGAGCACACCAACAAACATGGATTAAATCACTATTAACAAATAATTCTAAAGTTGATTTCAAATGGGTTACAGTCTGATTGTAATATGTTGTATTATCTAAACTAATGGTAAATATTTTATTTTGCAAAGCCCATTCATATAATATATTTCTTATTTCTACACCAAACAAATGACAAATATATGAAAGTTCAACTAATCTAAATGAAATAATTTTTTTTATTTAATTTCCAATCATTATCAATAAAATGTGTAGTGATATATTGATATTTTAAACCATTATTTGACCACAGATTAGATATTAAACAAACTCTTCCATTTAAATTTTTGAAGATGTCACATAATTCACTTTTAATATTCTCAAATTTCTTTAAAATCCTGTTTCTAGTATATATATTGAAAAACTTTGATATTGCGGTGTAAAACTTTCATAAACTATTTGTCAAAAAAATGGACATTCACTAGTAGTAAAATGTTATTCTTTTATAATAATATAATTAACTATAGAATTTTGTGCACGTATAGGATCGCATGAAAATATTTGCAAATGACCAGTTGATGAAGCCTCTTGCATTTAACTTCTAATATCAGGTTGTTGATTTTGTAAATGTTTGTTAGCATGCATTTTTAGATGATTAGTACTCCATGCAGATGCAAAACTAAGTAAATGTGCACAATATTTACATTTTGCGTTAAATGTAATTGTATCATCCAGATTATTTACAGATATTTTTTCGAAATGATCCCAAACACTACTAGTCGTGCCCCTAGATGATGATCCAGTTGTTGAAAGAGAGATATTAGGTACATTAGAAGGAGAATCAACATATTTATTTTGTGTAGTATATGTATCAATATCGATATAAACATTAGAAATATTATGATACATAATAATATAAGTAAAATAATATATAATAATTAACAATTAATTTAAATAATGAGTAAACAATAATAACTAATATATGTTAAGAAATAATTAAAGTAACAAAATGAGTAAATAATAAATTTAATCCAAATAATTAATGTTATCGATTGGTAAATGCGATATAAAAATTAGTTTCTTCTGATAAAAGATTCTTTTTACACAATTACAATTGCCACTTAAGTATGAGATTTCAAAATTAATTGAGAGAACTGAGAGTTGAGAGAGATTGAGAGTTTGAGAGAGAGGATTGTTTATGATAAACAAAATGGGAGAGAGGTGGTATTTATAGAAATTTGGAAGGAGGAGGGTAATTTGTAAAATTATTTATTATTATTATTATTTATTTGTTTTGCCGTTCGGTGTGTTAAATGGTCAAATGACCGTTTGAATTATTTATTTATTTATTTGAATTTTCTAACTGTTGGGAGGTAGAGACTCAAAGCTTGACTTTTGTAACAAAATAAATTTTAAAATTTTAATTTTATTAATTTAAGTCTTAAATTTTTGATTTATTTTCAATCTAAATCATTTGTCTATTTTTGTTAAGTAAAATCGATAAAAATGGATATTTTAGTTATTAAACTCAATAAAAAAGAATATTTTAGACATTTTATATATATATTTACATTGAGTTTAATAATTAAAATATTATTTTTCATCGATTTTACTTAACAAAAATAAGGTAATGGTTTAGATTAAAAACAAATCAAAATATTATAATTTAAATTAACAAAATTAAAAATTTAAGATTCATTTTGTTAGAAGGTTCTAACTCTAAGATTTTTACTCACCCAAAAAATTCTAAGATTTTATTTTATTTTATTTTCTATAATTGTCTAAAAAATAAACAATTTGCATTATTTCTAGAGCTTTTGGATGCGTTATAGCATTACATTAAACTAAAAATTTGAAAAATCCAATTACTTAAAGTTGCCAAAAAAATAAACTTTTCCAAACTAACATATCTAATTAAAAAAGAATTAAAGAAAGGGGAGAGGTTTCAGTGGAGGAGCTGTAGGGCCATGTGGGGCTTGCCACCATCTTCACTTTGATAATTTAAGTTATTATTTTTATTTGATTATACATGTAAATTATTTAATTAAAAAATTAAATTAATCTGATAACTATAATCATATGTTTTGATGATATTTTGCAACGAGACAATGATAATTTTATAAATAGATTGTCTTATTTTCAGATAAATTTATAAAACTATACAGTATAATTATTGAATCAATTTAATTTTTTATATAAATAATATATCCAATCCAATAAAATAAACATTTCAATTCGAGGAATTGGAGCCTCTAATAAGCCCCACGTGGCCTAACAGCATATCCAATCCATTTATACACTAGAAAGATGCCACTCCCTAAAGAAAGAAAAATACAACCTTATATCTTTAATTTTACGTTTGGAGTCGTAGCTAGCAGTAGTAGTGAGTTTTGTATACTCGTATCAACCTCTTTTCCGTGCACTTCACCCCTTCGTATTTTTCATTTAATATTTTTAATGAATTTTTTTATTGATAAAAAAAAAGAGGAGAAAAATACAACGTAACTATAAGGTTGCATACGAAATGATATTTTTAATAATTTTTTAATTTTTAACAAAGAGACATGTACGAAAATAAAAAGAATAATTTGAAATTTATAATAATTTTTTGACTTTTTAACTAAAAATCAAAAATGAAAAATGAAAAATATTTGAGACCCTCATAAATCTTTGGGGTTTTTTTTTTAAGGTCTCTAGTATTAACATTTTATAGCATAAAGGACACCAAATATTTTCATAATGTCTAAGGTCCCTTAGGTTGATCCAGAGAAAATTGGTCCAGAGAAAATTGATCCAGAGAAATTTCATCCAAAGAAATTCTGAATTTCTCTGGATTCAACCCAGAGAAAATTCAAATTTCTCTGGAAATTGTGAATATATATATATAACTATGATTGCCAAGGTGTAAAACATTAGAATTGCTCTAAAGCAAAGTGACCATTCATTGACCAGTGACCATGTGTTTAGCAGTATCACAATCATACTCCCAGCAAAAGTGACAGTATTGAACACCAAGAAATAGAAGATTTTTGGTAATCGATGAGAAGCCGATATAAGATCTTTAAAGCTTATTGCTGCCAACTCAACACCACAGTTTTCTCGTGGATAAATATTTGTCAAACTGAACAGACATGAGTAGGTAGCCCCGGCTAAGAAGATGAAGACGACCAACAACACAGATTTGGTCATTGAGGAGAGAGATAAGACCATCATTTCTATCAAACTTACATCAATAACTTGCCTTGAAAGAAACCGGTCAAAATTGAATCTAGAGAAATTTGAATTTTCTCTGGGTTAAATCCAGAGAAAATTCAAATTTCTCTGGACAATCATACTCCCGGCAAACTGAACAGACATGTGTAGGTAGCCCCGGCTAAGAAGATGAAGATGGCCAACAACACAGATTTGGTCATTGAAGAGAGAGATAAGACCATAATTTCTTTGAACTTGGGTGATTTTGGGATTGGAGGAGGTGGTGGTTGCGGATGATGATGTGTTTAGATTTCAAAACTTTGTAGTGCATATCCTTCTTTGGCTCTAGCTTGAAGAAGTAGTTGACTAATATCATTGTCAATACTATCAGAGAAATTTTGGTTAAGGAGGTCTAAGGCTGTGAAACCTTTTTTGCAGGTGATGGTCTTGTCCTTCGCTGACTTCTTCTTGCAGATCATGCAAATGGCGTCTCCGTCGCAGGGGAGGTTGCTAGAGTGCGCCATTGGAGAAGGAAAGGCAGGCCGGGTTGTAGATCCGGGCGGCGCGGAGGTCTGCGACGGTGGTAGAGCGGAGGGAGGAGTTGGAGGAGAAGGTGTTGAGGAAGAAGCTCAAATCGCAGAGCTGTTACAGTATTTCAGAAACAGAGTGATGATGATTGCGTTTCCGATCATGCCACCAATTCAAGCTCAAGACAACGTGGATGGAGAAGGGATGGGGTGAGGGACCTTAGAAAAGAACAGATTGTGGACCTAATCCATTACTAAAAGTTGGATAGGGACCTCAGACCGATTTTTTCTAAATCTTTCACAATTCTACCCATAATGATGTGATCTGACAAGTGTTAGGTTTTAATTGGTTAGACACTTAATGATATAGGACCCACCACCCTTACCATATCATTGTGAATACATTTATGGGTGTAAAACGTGAGTATCTAACATTGTTGTTTTAAAATAATTTATAATAGTAAGAAAAATGTTTGGGAACTCTAATTGATCCAACCCCAATGATATGAAATGTACCATGTAAAAGAGAGACTCACAATCCTTATTCTTTTTTTCTCTATCTTTCTCTGTTTACCTCATTAGTAGTCAAAATGAGAGTGATATATTTATATTGTATTTGGTTAGGAGATTTAAAAAGTGATTCTGAAAATAAAATAAAAAATACGTATAAAATTAAATAAAATATAAAAATATTTTATTCACATTTTATTTTTATTTTCTTTTCTTTTTTTAAATTCATTCCCAAGACCTCAAATCAAACAAAGCCGGATGGAGCATCACTCTAATAGCAATTATTTAACCATTGACATTTTTTTTTGGGTACCAGCCTGGGTTGACTTGTAGGCCATGCATGCTATCGGCAGGCCTATACATTTCTTTCGTGATCAAGTTAGGTATTTAGGTATTTACGAAAACAATTCAGCTCTCCCTTAAATGTGGGGCGATGATTGATAGGATTAAAATATATTTTAGGATAGAGTATTGTTATTGAAAAAAAAAAAAAGATTTAATTTTTAAGCTAAATAATATGTTAATTAATTAAGATATTAAACAAAACAAGGATAATTATTAACAAATCATAATAGTTGAATTTAATTTTCATCTAGTCTTATTGAAAATAAGTCTTAATAAAACAGTTGTTAAAAATAATTTTTTATGACCATTTTTTGCATATATCGTTCAAAATTGACAATTAATAACTTTTTTTGTCACAATTTTTTATATATTGTCTCTAAAACTTATAATTAGTAACTTTTTTGGTGACAATTTTCAAACTGTTGTTGAAAGTTTAAAATTAGCGATCTCTTTTTGTGATGATTTTTTTAAATTGTCGTTAAAACTTATAAGTAGTGATATTTTTTGTGACAAAATTTTTAAACTATCGTTGAAAATTAATAATTAGTGATATTTTTTAATAGTGTTTAATGAAAAATGCTATTAATTTTCACATGACCTATTAGATAATAAATCCATCTATTAGGATCTATACGTAAGTCTCTCTAAAAATAATAGATTTTCTTGTATTTTCTTTATTAATCAATTAATCATATTATTTATATATCATTAAATTTATAAAATAAATTAAAAAAAAATAAATTTATATATCATTTTCGTTTATGACATCTCTTCCTCACCAGGGGCAGGCATCCACAATGATGTGTAGACTCTCTAGTTGACTGAAAACCTCCTCTAGGGCATGAATAGGTGTGGTAGTGATCTACAAATTGCGAGCTAGAGATCCCACTGGGAGACCCTCAGGACCCCAGTGGGCGGTCATTGACCCAATTTTTTTTTTTCCTCTCCAATCACTAATCTTCATGTATGTGTAGAAGGTAGTGAGAATGGAAGATTGTGGGTGTCTGTATCATGGTTGTTAACATATTGCGAGTTAAGTCATCTTTGACATATTGCATTATTTTAAGAATGTCAAATGTTATAGTTGACTTGTTATAATGGGGCTGTTTGATTTCATCCAAAAAAATAAATAAATTTGGGGTTGTTTGGGATGTGGAATTTTAGTTTAATTTAAGTTAAATTTATAAAAAGATAAAAATAAGTTAAAATAGTTAATAAGATAAAATATCATATTAAACTCATAATTATTTCACAATTCTTTTCTTACAAACATCACATCTAACTGCAAAAAAAATCTAATAATCTTTCTAACCACAAAAATTTTAATCTTCTTAAATAGTCAAAAATTAAAATAATCTACTAAAATAACAATTTTCTAAACACCCACAATGTCAAAAATATATTTTATATTTTAGCTTACTATGATGTGCTTATGTATTAGGTATTTAGGTATTTATGAACACTTAAAAAAGAAGAAGAAAAAGGTTATGTATTTATGAAAACAATTCAGCTCTCCCTTAAAAGTGGGGCAATAATTGATAGGATTAAAATGTATTCTACGCAAGACAAAAAAATTAGATTTAATTTTTAAGTTTAATGATGTGTCAATCAATTAGGATATTAAAAAACATAAGAGTAACTATCAATAGATCTTAATAGTTTTATTTAATTTCCATAAAGTTCTATTGAAAATAATTCCTAATAAAATCGTTGTAAAAATAATTTTTTGTGACCATTTTTTGCATATGTTATTAAAAATTGACAACTAATGACTTTTTTTGTCACGATTTTTATAAATTGTCTCTAAAACTTATAATTAGTGATTTTTTTATGACAATTTTTAAATTGTCGTTGAAAATTTAAAATTAGTGATATTTTTTTTTTGATGATTTTTTTTAAATTGTCGCTAAAACTTATAATTAGTGACATTTTTTGTGACAAAATTTTTAAACTATCCCTAAAAATTAATAATTAGTGATTTTTAATTAGAATTAGTGATTTTTTTTTTGATAATTTTTTTAAATTGTCGCTAAAACTTATAATTAGTAACATTTTTTGTGACAAAATTTTTAAACTATCGCTAAAAATTATTATTTAGTGATGCTTTTTAATAGTTTTTAATGAAAAGTGTCATTAATTTTTGCAAGACCTATTGGATAATAAGTCCATTTATTAAGACTTATACGTAAGTCTCTCTAAAAATAATAATCTTTCTTATATTTTCTCTACTAATCAACTAGTCATATCGCTTACATATCATTAAACTTATAAAATAAATCTAAAAAATAGATTTCTATGTCATTTTCGCTTATGATATATCTTCCTCGCCAAGGGCTGGCATCCACGACAATTTTGATAGAGAACTCTAATAGAGAGTCACAAAAAAAAAAAAAAAAAAGAAAAAAGAAAAGAAAAAAAGAAAGAGAGGTAAAAGATAAAACATAAAGAGATAAAAGATAATTTAATACTCATTTAGAGCTTCGAGGTCTCAACCATTTTTTCATCCACAATAATGTGTAGACTTTCTAGTTGACTGAAAATCTCCTTTAGGGCATGACTAGGTGTGGTAGTGATCTAGTGATCTGGCAAATTGCGAAGTTAAGTCATCTTTAACATATTGCATTATTTTAAGAATGCCAATGTTATAGTTAACTCGATATAATGTCAAAATATATTTTATATTTTAGCTTACTATGATGTGATTATGTATATATATAATTATAAGACACACTTAAAAAAATGTGTATATCATATACTCAATTATAACTTTTGTGGTTTTGAGTTATAATTTATTGTAGTGTTGGTTATGAATTAGTAATGATACCTTCTAATTTTTATTTTGATTATGGCTGAAATGTTTGGTTATGTTTAAGTGATGTTTGATTATAACCCTTGACTACGACTTATTTTATGACTTTAGTTATGACTTAGGGATTATTATTGGGAGCTCAGGTGAAATATTCAATTTTCAAACTTACTGTCATATTTATTTTGTATTAAAAAAATTTAAAATCTTATATCTTGAGTTTTACAAATCCGTTTTCAATAAATTTGATATTTGTAAATTTATTTTTTCAAAATCTTTCAAATAAGATCAATATTAAATACAAAATTTCAATAAATAAATAAATAATTTTTTGGTCTATTAAAATAGCAAAACAATATTTTTTGTGAAAGTAAATGCTCGAAATCGCCTTCAACAATTTTAGATTGATAGATGTCGAAAAAATACATGAAATCAAAAAAAAAAAAATTGTCCAAACCAAACTATCGACCATAATTTTTTTTTTACACTTAAATACTTATTTGTCGAAATTATGAGAGCAAATTTAAATAATATGAACAGATAAATTAAAATAATTTTAGACAGATAGGTTAAAACTATAGGGAGATATGTTAAAATAATTTGGATAGATAGGTTCAACTATTGGCACACTGTTGGTTTTTTTTGGCCTTTGAAGGTTAGAAATGTAATTAGAGCGTACCAGTAAGGATCAATAAGTAATTACAAAATAGTAAATGCCAACCAATTAATTAGACAAATTCTTTGAAATTCTCTTACCCTCAATGAAGAGGACTTTTACTGGTGGCTTGTTTTAGGAGAAAATTCAGAAGGATTAATAAAAAAAGTAAAGAAAGGAGGGAGAGAACAGTGTCAGAAATTGAATTTCATTAAGTAAACAAATGTTTACAATAGTACCTTCACACTTCCACAGCTTCGAAGGGAATTACAGCAACGAGCAGACTAACTTAGAACTACTCCTAAGAAATTGAAATGCAGTGCGGGAAAGTAAAGGACTAGAATGTAAAGAACTGGAAAGTAGACAATTGGGAAAGTAAAGAATTGGAAAAATAAAGTAAAAGAAACTAGTTTCTGGATTTGGTTCTTGCATCTCCACTATCAGCTTTCTCCTCTATTTATAGGCCCTGGTAGTAACCGTCGAAGTGATTGAAAATTGTCGAAGTGAATGATAATTGTTGAAGCGATCTCCATGATCATGAGACATGGTTTCGAGCATTTTGTCTCCACTAAGCCATTTCTTGCAGTTGGGCTTCCCTCCTTAATTTAGATTTAAATCTTCAAGAACAGTTTAACCACGTCACATTTCTTTCGATTGTTCTAGTACTTCGCAAATCTATTGCCATTGATATAATTTGCCACGTGTCCTCTGATGATTGGAGACCTTTACTAATTCCTCAAGTTACTCCTGATGGACCATGTGTTAAGCTGTGATTGGCTGATACAAAATATTTGGCCAACATTACCCCCCACACTAATATAACCAAGACTTGGTAATATTAGTGGATCGATGCACTACTGCCCACGTTCTAGGACATGCATTGTAATTAATTGTTCTGGAAGTATAACCATCTTCAAGCAACGTTTAAAACACTGAACTTCCCCTTGTGCTTGAACCTTACTTTAACTATCTATGCAAATGAAGAGACTGATACATCCTTGATGGCTAATCTAACCTTCTCCTTCATTGATCAAGCATATGAAGAGGTTTTGGACAATGATGGCCAACCTTGAAAGAACTTTCCTCCATTTATTAGCAAGTTATGGAGGCTTTTGCAGAATATACACCTTTAGAACAAAAACTTGCTCGTATGGACCTCGAAGGCTCTTTATCTGCCCCAAAGGTTTCTACTTGGGATAAGGCTGCCTACTTCTTTGCAAAAACTACTGGTTGGAATGCCTAGCCACAACCAATCCAACCACAGACAATGGAGTTAATTCACCATAGATTTGTTGAATTCAATGACCCTACTTTGGTTTTTTTTTTCTCCTTCTTGCAGCTCAGTGGTATACCCTTATATACCATTTGATCACCTTCGCTGCCTGGAAGACAATTTACTTTCAGCATGGTATACCTCCACTTTGCCAACCAAAATAGTGCAGAAGACTCCCCATCCAAACGAAGCTCTAGGGCTGAGTCCTTTACACTTGGCCAAGAAGGCAAAACTCTGCTCTTCTGACTGGCTAGAGTGTGTGAATGAGCCTCAATTTCCATATTTCTTTGGAGTGGACCCAGCTGCACCTCCCATAACTCATAATCCTAACTAGATTGAAGAATTGAAGCTCACTCTCTTCGAGGATCGACATTTTTGCCCCTATCAAGTCCCAGATCTTCTTACTGCTTACCAGCAGTATAAAGCCCAAACTTTGCTTGCTGCCTTCTCCTATCTATCCTTCGAAGTACTTCAAGATAACACCCCTCTCATGAACCTTCTATGGGCTTGTGATATAGTCTCTCAAAGCCATACTCTCAATCTAGTGGTCTAGACAAAACTCCATACCTTCCTGGACCAACTCCCTCTCCTTCTCAACTGACATAAAAATGCCTTGGCCACCAGCGAATCATTGGAAGAGATCTCCGACACTCGTACTCAAACCCAATATAAAGCAGAGAATCTCCTTGAAGAATATGAAGACTTCAAAAACCATGACTCATCATATGGAGATGATGCTGACATGGATGGGATAAATAGAATGGATGAGGTGGAGAAGGCATTGAAACAAATAGAATTTGAGATGAAGGCCTAACAGCTTTTCCACCAAATAAGGACACACTAGCTAGAGCGACCTCGATTATATAGGATAGAGAAAAGGTTAATGTGGAGAAGTGGTTTGGAAATACTCTTCAGATCCTGGGAGGCGCTGGTGATCCTCAACTAGTCACCTGAAAAGAGGAAAACTCCGGTCGGGGGTGCCGGAATTAGCACTCCGACGGACAAGTTAGTTCAGACACTCAAGATAACTTTCTCTTTAAGTTAAGTGAATTGATTTTTACATACCTTTTTGGATTTGCGGTTCTTATATTTATACTCACCTTTTTGGGCCTCGGGGCCTGAGCCTACTCTTATCCTATTCACCTTACTTTTATTCGGATCTACTGACCCTCGCCTATTCGGCTTTATTAACGTTTTCGGCGCCCTAATCACGCAATACAAAGCCGAATAGTATCCATTTATTCGGCTCTCACAATTGCCCCCCAAGCACTTCACTGATGACAGTTAGCTGGAGTGCTTGGTTTTGAATTTCGAAAGGTCAGAGCCAAAATTCGGTGGCTGTCCTCATCGTTATGCAGATATCTAAGTGCACTTCTTTCGGTTGTCGTGTCGACTTTTCCCCTTCGCACATATGTTTATTTATTGCGATTTAAAATTTTGACACCCTTTCGTGTATCACGTCACGCTCATCGCTGGTTTGCCTTTTGGATATTCCCTGCAACTCTGTTTTCCGATATCCCCTTCGTCCTTTGTAAGTTCTCTCCTCCTTTGCTTTGAAGGATTTTTTTGGTTTGTTCCCTCCTTGGCATATTCTTACTAACTTAAGTCATGGCGAAACATTTGAAAGACCTCCTCTCGTCAGATCGAATTGCTGGTTTTAAACGCCATTTCTCTATTCCTGATGATGTCCGTCTGTCGCTTGTGGCAGACGGCACTCTTGATACGGAGAGGGAGGACGAAACCACGATTGTCTTTCCCCTTTTGTCAATTGCAGAGGGTGGAGTCCGTTTCCCCCTTCACCCATTTCTCAGGGCTGTGCTTCGCTACTGGGGTTCAATCCCTTCCCAACCTAATGTGAATTTATTTAGAATCATAATGGGGATTATAGCGCTCAACCGTCGCCTAAGAATTAACCTTGGCATTCCAGCCATCTGGCACTGTTATGCCTTGGCTAAGTCTTCTGGTCGGCATGGGCGTTTCTTCCTTAGGGCCAAGGATATCGACCATCAGCTGGTTACGATGCTTTCCAGTTCTGGAAAACGAGTCGATGACGTTATGGTCGTCGTCCTGGGTAACTGGGAATTCGGCGAAGGGGAGGATCATACCGACCCTATTCCTAGACGGAGAGGCGAGCCAGGTGGCTGATTGCCTTCTCGTTTTTTTTTTTTTTTGAAGCCCCTTCTTTGAAATGTGACGGCTTGTCTTCTGCAGGAAGCGTTTTGAAGAAAGCTCTGCCTTCGACCGACGGCGCCGTTCTTTCGGATATAGAAGTCGCGCTCAAATATTTCGGCCGTCGAAGTATTCAGAAACAAGGGAGGTCGGCACATATTCTGCTTCGTTACGAGCCGACATATACGACCTTCTCGATGGCGGAAAATATCCCTGTTTCGGAGGGCGAAGATTCTCTTATCGCTCTTATTTTGTCTGACTTTAAAAACTTGAGGCAGGTTGGTTTTGAAGGGTCCGATTCAGAGCGGGGCGTAGCTGATGTTAGCGAATCAGATCAGTCTGAGACCGAATCTGTCGAGGTATTGAATTCGGCCGATCCCCCATCCACTTCTGGCCGAGGGGATCTTTCACTTGACGGCGTTGTTCACAGTTTGGAGAATATTCCCGCCGCAGACCACGAAGACATGGCAGGATTAAGCCTGACACAACTTGCCAGGAAGGCAAACGCGGAAAGGTTGGCTGCGAGGTGAAGAGCGGAGGCCCTGCCGTCCGAAATACTGCCCGTCACCGACCCCTAATCCTCCCCGCCTGCCAGTGGATCAGAGTCCGTGCGCGTTGAGGTGGTGACCCCATTAAATCAGAATGCCGAATCTTCTATGATCGAGAAGGCCAGTCAAGAAATTGAGGCAGAGAAGCGCCCTGCCGAGTTTGAGGCCGGCTGCGAGGAACACGGCGGCAAACGTCCTCGATTAGAGGGCTCGGACATGGTCGTTCCTTTTGTGATTCAGCCGACGGTAAGAAACGTACTGATTTTTTCTGGTGCATCGGCGCTCAAAGATCCAGAAGTTGCATTCAGCTTGGCCACGTCCGTGTCGTTGCCGCCTGACAAGGAGGCTTTCCGGGTGGAAACAGATCTGAATGCGACAGCACTAGCCGCCCAATTGGCGCTTTTGGTACATAGTCGAACTTAGCTTTACTTAATCCGAATACTGTTGGAGTTAAGGTTCTAAATGCTTGTTTTGCAGACTGTCGGATGGATAGCCGATTTGGGCCGCCGCCATCGCGACGCCATCAAAGAGATCGGCCGTCTACGCGAGGAAGCTGAGGGCCAGAGGAGAAGGGCCGATGTCGAGGCTTTGAGGGCGAATAAAGAAGCCTCAAGGGCCGACGCCGAGATGTAGAGGGCTCGTAGCGCGGATCAGTTGAGATCGGATGCTGAGAAGAAGGCGGATGCGAGCGAAGATGCGCTCAAATTGGCCCAGCAGGCGATCTCCAGACTAGAGGCTGAGTTTGCTGTAATGAAGGCAGCGAAGAAAGCGGCCGACTTAGAGTCTTCCAAAGTGTTCGAGGCCGGGAAGAATGCTGGGCTTGCCGAGTACGTTGACCAGGTCCCCATGTTTGAAAATCGGGGATTCAAACATGGCTGGCTTAAAGCCCTTGCTGCTGCCAACGCTTCGTTGAATATGCCGATACCATATGAGCAAGTGGATGTTGAGCCATTGGAATCTGACTCTGATGGCTGATCCGGCTAACTGACAGTTTTTTAAGTTTTAAATTTGTCGAATGTACTTTTACAACTTTTAATTCAGTATTTTTCATCTGTTGCTACAGTGATGAGTATATATATGAGACGTGAGTTGTGCTCAATAAATGTTGAATGCCACTTTACTGTTTTTTTTTTTTTTGTTTAGATTGGCTTGCTTAATAAACCTTGGCTTGCTTAATAAACCTACTCTTGCCTTAGCCAGGGCGCGAGCTTGGGAAGCCGAATGGGCCTTACTCGCGGGCTGGGAAAGGCACAGACTGTTCGGCCGTTTGCAAATGAAAGCCCGGCCGATAAGATTAAGAAATCTGCCCTTGCCTTAGCCATGGCGCGAGCTTGGGAAGCCGAATGGGCCTTACTCGCGGGCTGGCAAAGGCACAGACTGGTCGGCCGTTTGCAAATGAAAGCCCGGCCGATAAGATTAAGAAATCTGCCCTTGCCTTAGCCAGGGCGCGAGCTTGGGAAGCCGAATGGGCCTTACTCGCGGGCTGGCAAAGGTACAGACTGTTCGGCCGTTTGCAAAATGAAAGCTCGACCGATAAGATTAAGAAATCTGCCCTTGCCTTGGCCATGGCGCGAGCTTGGGAAGCCGAATGGGCCTTACTTGTGGGCTGGCAAAGGCACAGACTGTTCGGCCGTTTGCAAATGAAAGCCCGGCCGATAAGATTAAGAAATCTGCCCTTGCCTTCGCCAGGGCGCGAGCTTGGGAAGCTGAATGGGCCTTACTCGCGGGCTGGCAAAGTCACAGACTGGTTGGCCGTTTGCAAATGAAAGCCCGGCCGATAAGATTAAGAAATCTGCCCTTGCCTTAGCCAGGGCGCGAGCTTGGGAAGCCGAATGGGCCTTACTCGCGGGCTGGCAAAGGTACAGACTGTTCGGCCGTTTGCAATTGAAAGCCCGGCCGATAAGATTAAGAAATCTGCCCTTGCCCTTGCCTTGGTCAGGGTGTGAGCTTGGGAAGCCGAATGGGCCTTACTCGCGGGCTGGACAGTTGGCATCCGACTATTGACATTTGGGATTGCTAACGTTGCCTCGAGAAGGCTGCAAATATTGAAGGAGAAATGGGGCGGATGCACGCCAGAGGCCCTACTTTTTATTCAGGGAACTGAGGAAGGACAAAGATTGACTGAATCAGACGTCACAATGAGTCGCAAAAGTGAGCCTACGCGTGCGGAAAGAAGGACTTCTAAGGATCGGGTAACACAGCAGCCCCTTAGTCATCAAAGCAGATCGCCCCGAAAAGATGGGCGACCGAGAATCGAGCCTGAAGCGACGCCGCGGCCATTAAGTTTTGCGGTTTCTGTGAGGAATAGACCAATGACGGAGGCGGACTCTATCATCAAAGACCCAGATGTGGCAGTTGAGTTCGCTCGACAGATATTTCCGCCGGAAGTCTAACAATCGATGGTCGGACGTCGAGATTTTGAAGTATTTCGAGACGGCATCCACGGTGCCGTGAAAGGACTATATACTGCCTACGAAGTCGGCATGCATCTGTGAGAAGCGCGACGTGAGAGCGAGAAAAAGGATGAAAGGAATCGCAGTTTGGAGGTTCGCGCGGAAAAGGCTGAGCGTGAGCTTCGGGAACTGAAGAATGTTCAAGCGAGCACGTCGGTTGCGACCGATCAATCTAAATTGGTTGGTGCGGGAAGAGGAACCCAATAGACCTCGGGTTATGAAAAGGGATTTCAGGATGGCCTGAAGTTTGGGGTAGAGAAGACCAAACAAGACCTTGCCGAGGAGGTTTGTTGATGTGAAAATCGTGGATTTAAGCACGGCTGGATCAAGGCCTTTCAGAACGAGGAATCCCTTGAAGCCGCGGGAATTGATTCGGCCTTGCCCCTGTATCATCGTCATCACTTTCCTTATCCCGACTTTAAATTGAGAAGAGCAACGATGAGGGTGCCGATTGAATAGACATTGCGCTAAATAAATAGTATTTCTTTTCTTTTCAACATTTGTATTTGGTCTTGACATGTCATGTGTTTGATTAATCGTATCACTTCATCTTTCTGGCAAGTTTTGTGTTGTATGACGTAAATGTTTGGACACGTATTGGCCGATGTGAATTACGAATGATTCTTATTGAATATTTATTCGGCCAATTAAGTGGTCCGAATACAAACCTCAGAAAGGCCAGTCGGGATATGCATGAAGGGTGCTCCGAATCCGGAGTCTTTTTTTGGCCAATCGTGATATCCACGAAGGGCGCTCCGAATCCGGAGTCTTTTTTAGCCAATCGTGATATCCACGAAGGGCGCTCCGAATCCGGAGTCTTTTTTTTTTTTTTGGCCAATCGTGATATCCACAAAGGGCGCTCCGAATCTAGAGTCTTTTTTAGCCAATCGTGATATCCACGAAGGGCGCTCCGAATCCGGAGTCTTTTTTTTTTTTTTTTGTGGCCTTGGAAGGCTTAATCGGACCTCATTAATCAAGGCTTGGGAAAACGGAAAACTGTGTATTACAAAAATGGAACACGTACAAGTATCAAGCCCACAAGTCGGGTCAATGACAGAATTTATGCAAATGTGTAGAATTCCAGGGCCGTGGCAGGCTTCTTCCTGTCATGTCTGAGAGCCGATATGCCCCTGTTCCTGCGATGGATTCGATTTGATAGGGGCCGTCCCAATTTGGACCTAGTTTTCCATCGGCCGGTCTTTGGTCGGCTGGAAGCACCTTCTTTAGGACAAGCTCGCCTGGCGTGTATCGGCGCAACTGAACTCGCTGATTGTACGACTTGGCGAGCTGCTGTTGGTAGCGTGCCATGGATTGTAAAGCGCGGTCTCTTCGTTCTTCAATGAGAATCAGATCTAGGGCAAGCATCATGTCGTTTCGGCCCATGTCAAAAACTTGCGATTTCAGGATCGGGAGCCCGATTTCCAGTGGTAAGATTGCCTGGGTCCCGAAGCATAGAGCAAACGGCGTTTCTCCGGTGGATCTCCTTGGCGTAGTACGATGAACCCACAATACACTCGGCAATTCTTCTATCCATTTGCCTTTAGCTTTTTCCAGTCTCTTTTTGATGCCGTCCAAGATGGATTTGTTAGAGGCCTCGGCCTGACCATTGCTTTGTGGGTAGGCCGGTGACGAGAAGTAAGGCCGAATGCCGTATTTACTGCATAACTCTCGGTACACACCACAATCAAATTGGGTGCCATTGTCTGAGATCAGAGCTCTCGGAATGTCGAATCGGGTTATGATGTTTCTCCATACAAAGCGTTTAATGTCAGCATCTCGTATATGTGTCAGAGCCTCCGCTTCGACCCATTTTGTGAAGTAGTCTGTCGCGACGATTAAGAATCGTTTGTTCCCTGGGGCCCTGGGCAATGGTCCTACGATATCAAGTCCCCATTGAGCAAACGGCCAGGGGCTGGTGATAGAGTTCAACTCTTCGGCAGGCAGATGGGTTAATGGGGAGAACTTTTGGCACTGTTCGCACTTTTTTACATAGCTTTCCGCGTCAGCCCTCATTGTCGGCCAATAATACCCCTGCGTTATAGCTCGATGGGCCAGGGAGCGTTCGCCGGAATGGGCACCGCAACTACTCTCATGTATCTCTGTCAGAAGCTCTTCCACTTTATCGGGGTGTACGCATTCCAAATATGGACCAGAGAGGGACTTTTTGTATAGTCCTCCTTATGGATCCAGATAATATCGCAAGGCTTTATTTCGCAGCTTGTGTGCTTCTTTTTTGTCCTCTGGGAGTTGTTCAGAAGAGAGGAATGTAGCAATGGGGTCCATCCAGCTTGGTGCGGATTCTATGACATTGACACGGATTCCCTCCGAAGGGCCAATATTCGGCTCCGGGATGAAACCTACTTCGATGGTCCGTTTGATCTTAGAATTGATGGCGGAGGCTAAGCATGCCAAGGCGTCCGCGTGTGTGTTCTGATCACGCGTTATTTGGTTCAGTTCATGATGGTCGAATTTTGCCAGCAAGGAACTGGTCGTTTTCATATAGGTTGCCATACGGTCGTTTCTTGCCGCATACTCCCCCTTCAACTGATTGATTACCAACTTTGAATCACAAAACACAAGCAGATGCCGAGCGCCGAGAAGGTGCGCATTTCGCAGACCGGCTAGAAGGGCTTCATATTCGGCTTCGTTATTTGATGCTTCGAAGCCAAGCTTGACGGCCTGCTCGATCACTGCGCCGTCTGGAGAAATGATTACAACTCCGGCGCCACTGCCCCTTTGGTTAGAAGATCCATCACAGTATAATTGCCAAATATCCCCGACATAAATTCTCCAGTTCGGCTTTGGTAGAACCTCGGCCTTTGGTCGAACATCAAGTTTGAAGTTGGCAAGCTCGCCGGTAAATTCGGCAACAAAGTCGGCCAACACCTACCCCTTGATTGCAGTTTTAGGTAAAAATCGAATGTCGTATTGGCCGAGTTCAAGAGCCCATTTTGAAACACGTCCCGATGCTTCTGCACTTCGTAGTACCGACCGGAGGGGATAATTTGTTAGCACCCCAATGCTATGTCCCTGGAAGTAATGCATCAATTTTCTTGCCGCCATGACTAGGGCTAAGATGAGTTTTTCTAGCGGAAGGTAGCGTGTTTCAGCGTCAACCATTGCCTTGCTCACGTAATACACTAGCCGTTGCTCACCCTCCTCATCTTTTAACAGTACGGCGCTGACGGCCCTATCGGAAACTACCAGATATAGGATGAGGGGGTCACCAGCGGCGGGTGTTGTCAAGAGAGGTACTGAGCGGAGGTAGGTCTTGAGCCCGTTAAAGGCTGCTTCACATTCGGCGGACCATTCAAAAGCCCTACCCTGCCGCAATGTCTGAAAGAATTGTCGGCAGCGATCTGTAGACTGACTGATGAATCTGTTAAGTGCAGCGGCCATCCCCATCAACTTTTGGACTTCTTTTACTGAAAGGGGGGAACCGAGTTCCAAAATTGCTGTGACCTGCCTCGGGTTGGCTTCGATTCCTCGGTGATTGACGATGTAACCCAGGAATTTGCCAGAGCCGATTCCAAACGCACACATGGAAGCGTTCAGTTTCATTCTGTATTTGCGTAAGATGCTGAATGTCTTTTCTAGATCGGCTATATGATTCTGTTCTTCTTTGGACTTGACCACCATATCATCTATGTATACTTCCATAGTGTGGCCGAGTTGCTCTTTGAACATGGCAGTGACCAGTTTTTGGTAGGTTGCCCCTGCATTCTTCAGCCCAAAGGGCATAACTTTGTAGCAATAGGTTCCTCTTGGGGTGAGGAAGGCAGTTTTGTCCTGGTCATCTGGATGCATGTCGATATGATGGTAGCCTCTGTAAGCATCGAGAAAGCTCATGCGTTGGTGACGTGCCGTCGCATCGACGAGTTGGTCGATTCTAGGGAGAAGAAAACAGTCTTTGGGGCAAGCTTTGTATCTGTGAAGTCGACGCATACTCGCCAAGTCCCATTTTTCTTCTTCACCACCACTGTGTTGGAAAGCCACGTAGGGTAAGTAACTTCTCTAATTGCCCCGGCGTCAACCAGTTTGTCTACCTCCTCGACAATGGCGGCAGTGTGCTCCGCGGTTGACCGTCAGCCCTTTTGTATGATCGGCTTACATTTCGGGTCGACATTCAGACGGTGCTGTGAAACTGACGGGTCTATTCCCGGCATTTCGTACGGAGTCCATGCAAAGACGTCGAGGTTGTTGAGCAAGAAAGAGATCAGCTGCTGCCTGTCGGCCTGATTCAGAGAGGCGCCGATCATGAAGAACTTTTCTGGGCTGCCATCAATGTCAACTCGGTCTAAATCTTCCGTGGCTTTCTCATTTGGATTCCGCCCAACGTCATCCAAGATTTCTCTATTCGGCACCTCAATGGAATTTACTTGCAGTTCCTTTGGCGTTTTGGCGGCGAGGAGATAACATGCTTGTGCTGATTTCTGGGATCCGCAGATTTGCTCAATGCCGTGTTCTGTTAGGAAACGAAGCAGTTGATGATAGGTGCTTGGGACGGCCTGCAATGTATGCAACCACGATCGCCCCATGATGAGATTGTACGGCGATGGCAGCTTGACGACCAAGAATTCCACGTCCGCCATTCTGGAACCTGCCCGAACGGGTGGGCTGATCTTTCCCAATGGGTATTCTGGAGTGGCGTTGAAGCCGAACAGTGGATAAGGGGCCGGAGTCAGGTCTGACTCGTTGAATCCGAGTTTGATGAAGGTTTTATAATACATAACCTCCGAGGTACTGCCCTGGTCGATGAGAACGCGTTCGACCGTGAACCGGTTGACGCGCAACTCAACAACCAACGGATCGATGTGAGGGAGTGATACACCGATCAAATCAGAATCGTCAAAGGTGATACTTGGCGATTCTCAGGGCCGCTTCGCTGGCGTGAGCTGCTGTTGTGGACCTGAATGTGATTGGATCGCATGTACGGCCGGGGCTGCTGGCAGGTTGTATATCATGTGGACAGTATCAAGCGGAATTGTGCCCTGCGGAGGGGCAAGTGTTTCGACTACATCCTTTCGGACGCACTGGTGAAGATGTTCGTCCTTTACCAACTCTGCAAGGGGATCTGTTGTTGCGTAGCCGCCGTCAGTTGCTTGCTGCGGGGCCCAGGATCGTCGATCATCTGCCCTCGGTGGTCGGTCAGAAGTTTGGCGCACCGTTCGTTTGGATTTTGATATTTCCGAGGCCAGATCGTGACGAAGGCGTTCGTTCTCAATGATGATGTTGTCCAACCTCTGTTTGATTTGCCTAGCTTGCGCCATGGTCACCTGTATTGTCTTTTGCGTTGGTTTTGACGGTGAGCAGAGGTCTAAGGCTGGTCTTGCTGCGATGATTTGTTGTCCAAGCGCGTTGGTTAGAATGAGGTTGCCTCTCTGTGTGGTCTTGTCGGTGGCCATCGGAGGATCTCCGGTCACGCCTGCCATGGAGGTATTTGAGTATTCCTACAGATGGCGCCAATTGTGGAGAAGTGGTTTGGAAATACTCTTCAGATCCTGGGAGGCACTGGTGATCCTCAGCTGAAAAGAGGAAAACTCCGATCGGGGGGGCCGGAATTAGCACTCCAACGGACAAGTTAGTTCAGACACTCAAGATAACTTTCTCTTTAAGTTAAGTGAATTGATTTTTACATACCTTTCTGGATTTGTGGTTCTTATATTTATACTCACCTTTTTGGGCCTCGGGGCCTGAGCCTACTCTTATCCTATTCACCTTACTTTTATTCGGATCTACTGACCCTCGCCTATTCGGCTTTATTAACATTTTCGGCGCCCTAATCACGCAATACGAAGCCGAATAGTATCCATTTATTCAGCTCCCATAGTTAAAAAGAGAACATGTGTTCATTGAGTTCTGTTGGACTAAGTTCCATGACCTCGTAACCTTTTCTATTCATTATTTTTACGAAATTGAGAATGTAACTAAATAGGCCCCCTCAATGTAATCGTTTATATATTCAATAAAATATGGGTTTCTTGCTTCCAATTACATGGTTTGTATTTGTCAATATGCATGTCTTTGACCTCAAACTTATTCACATACTAGCAAATACTAGTTTTGAAGTAACCCATTTATTCCGAAGCATAGTCAAGTGTTTTGAAGCACACTTTCCTTCCTTAAAAGGTAGTAATATATTCCTTCGAAGGAAATTTTCCTGGTAGAAAGTCCAAAAATGTGCTTTCAAAATCTCTGAAATTAAAATATGGGTTTCTCTTTGCCAATTTCATGGTTTGTACTTGCTAATATGCAAGCCTTTAATCTCAAAAACTCATTAACATATTAGCAAATACTGGCTTCAAAGTAACCCATTCATTTCGAAGCCAAGTCAAGCACTTCGAAGCACACTTTCCTTCCTTAAAAGGTAGTAAAATATTCTTTCGAAGGAAATTTTCTTGGTAGAAAGTCCAAAAGTGTGCTTTCAAAACCTTTGAAATTAAAATATGGGTTTCTCTTTTTCTAATTTCATGGTTTGTATTTGCTAATAAGCAAGCCTTTAATCTCAAAACTCATTAACATATTAGCAAATATTGGCTTCAAAGTAACCCATTCTTTTCGAAGCCAAGTCAAACACTTCGAAGCACACTTTCCTTCCTCAAAAGGTAGTAAAATATTCCTTTGAATGAAATTTTCTTGGTAGAAAGCCCAAAAATGTGCTTTCAAGACCTTTGAAATTAAAATATGGGCCCTAACTCCACATGGATCAAAAGAAACCAAAATAGCTTGGAACTACTTGACCTGTTAGGTTAAATAGGCAACCTAGACAAGAAGGTACAAAGCCCTTATTCTCACGCTCTTACCCATTCACTTGTCCATTTCTAACTCTTACTCTCACTTTTACTTACCTCTGTGCTTACTTTAGCTCTTGCTCCTCCGACTCTTGCTCCTGCTTCTTCAATCCTTCCTTCAACTCTCACCAATGGCAACTTCTTCCTCTACAAACCTACCAGCCGTCGAACGTCTTTGTCCCTCAGTGGCCTTGAGGAGATGCATAAACTAAGAAATAGCCAAATATAATGAACCAGAAAGCCACAGTTCAATCGATGGGAGGTACTTCATCCCTCGCCATCACGTAAAATGGGAGTATATCCTTGGCCCTATCTTTCCTGAGGCTTCCGCTACACTTCCCCCTTTGTACCCACACTTGGAGGATCACTACTTTCTTTATAAAGGAAAATTCAAGTGTGGGGTTAGAGGGCCACTCGACCTCATCGCTACTGGCCCACATTGAAGACGAAATGTGAGGAATGGTATGATAGAGTCGTTGGGGCCAGAGAACAATATCTAGAGGACCTTTGTATCCTTGATGCCCTTCAACTTTCTAGGTTTATAATTCTTGAGGATCTCTTCCTTATCCTAGTTGCTCTTTTCTTTCGGAATTCTTCTTTTAATTTATTTCAATTTCGGTGTGGTATGATTGCCTCTACCGTTCTTGATATGTGCCATCTTCTAGGCCTCTCACCCATTGGTGACCCCTTTAGTCCTGATTACCCAGACCTTGTGGTTTTCTTCTCTACTCTTGCTTCGAATCATTCTTACAGTGAGTTCATAGAAGCTAGGAATAATAAGGGAGATCATATGATTGACCGAGAATTCTTTTCTTTTATTCTTTATTGGCTTTGCAAATTTCTTTTTTGCACTTCATCTCAAAAAATAATGCTTGAATTCATTCCTCTTGCCTATGCTCTGGCTTCAAAGAAGTATCGCCTTGGCTCCTTATGTTCTAGGCCATGTATATAGGGTTTGTTCCCAGTTTTGTTAAAGACCTTTAGAACCCAATCAAGGAGGCCTTATTTGGGGTCTCCAACTCTAGTTTTTTGCTTACTTTACTAACTTCCATTCTCGTTGCTTAAAATTTTTGGTGCAAGAGCCCATCACCTATGGAGAGAAGTATGCCAAGGCCTCTTTGTACCTTTCCAGTTTTGCTTATTATTTTTCTTACTTCCATAACTTACCAGCATCCATTCATTCTTCATTCTTTTGCCCCTTCGATGCTAATGTGGGATCAGCATGGTTTAGGGCCTTTTTGGTTGATGTGACCTATTTCAGGCGTATTCATAAGGAAATGTGAGCCTCTATCTTAATTCAAATGGAGCGCTTTATTGGCACTCTAAACCCCAGGGCCTACAAGTGCATCACCGAGGCTTATTGCCTTGCCCAATTTGCAAGGCAATTTGGGCTTACTTAGGGGATCTCAATCCCTCTCAACAGCCTCTCAAATTTTGACCTTGATGCCAGAGATTTGAAGGTGCCAAAACCTAGGTTAAATGAAGTAATGATCAAGTTTGTAAAGGACTTTTCTAGCTTCAAATTCGTGCCCTTCACTGGCCATAGTGGGTTCATGAGAAGATTTCAAGACTGGTGGACAACCAATATGGAGGTGCAGCTGCCACTCCTACCCTGGATTTGCTAAAAGAGCTGGATGTGCCATCCTAGGGTGGGCAAGCCAAAACTAAGGAGGTTGGCATCACCATTGCTTTCACCCCTATCATTTCAACCTCTTCACTCAGAATTACTAGGGTTGCTACCAAGAAGGGTACATGCTTTACTTCTTTCTTTGACTTTCTTTCCCTCTTTTACACTTTTCTTAACCTCAGTGCTTCTTTTACTGGTACAGGGGCTTCATAGGAGGTCTCACCTTAACGAGCACAGACCCTTGTCACTCTGAAGGGAAAACAACAATAATTAAAGAAAAGAAAGGCCCCACTCAAGCTCAAGCCTGTAGAAGAGGGACCTGGGGTCCCTTCAGAGGAAAAGGAAGAAGAGAAAGATAAGTCTCCCTAAAAAAAAAAGAAAGAGGCCAATCTCACCCATTGCCAAACTTATTAAGGATTTTGCTCATGAAGCAACAGCCAAGGCAATAGAGAAGGAATAGCCCAAAGAGGTCATTGTGTTCCAGAGGTCAGAGAAAAAGAAGTAATAGAGAATCTTAAGTGAGGAGGCTGCTACTGCTGAGGCAACACAAAAAGAGGCTGCAAGGAAAAGCAGAGCTACCGAACATCATACTCTTCGTAGTTCTCCAACTACCACCACTACAATTGTTGGTAATCCTGTTCAACCTTTTATGATTCCCATTGTCTTTTATATCCGTTATGCTAACATTGCCTTCACACTTCTTTCTTTTGAAATGTAGGAGCAACTAGCCTACCCCTCCCCTATTCAATGCCAGCTTCTTTTTATTTGGGGGGAACTGAAAGGCCACCTCTGAGCCCCATAGAATTGGAGACCTTGAAGGGAAATGGAAAAGCAGACACCATCTTCCCAATGGATGTAGAGCCCCTGCAAATAATACTTCTAATCCATGCCTTTACACTCCTTATAGCTTCTTCCTTAATTCCTTCGAGACTTGATATGCCCATCATTCTCTCCTACCACTGCTGAGCCTCTTAGTCTGCCCCTATTGTCTATTACCTCACCTCTAAATGCTTCATTATCTTCTAGAGTCCTGGTTACCCCCTTGCCTTCTGAGAGTACCCCTGCTGCCACTCCTATTCTAGTCCCACTTCCTTAGACTTGCTGGTGGCCAGGACCATGGATGCTGCTCCAGGACCATAGATGCTGCTGAGGCACCTTCTTCCCCTACTCCCATACCAATACTTCCAACATTGCCTTCCACAAGTGACCCTTCTGCAATGCTTTTTTCATAAGAGGAGATGGACCTTTTTGAAGCCCAACTGGCAAGCTTATTTGATACATCCACACCAACTCTCTCAACTGGTAGTGACACTAAGTCATTGGATTTAGTTGACTCATTGCTAGGGATAATAAATAGCTCATTTGTTGCTGAGTCCATTTCCCTTCCTCAAATAGACTTGGACACTTGTTTAGAGCTAATAAGGACCTTCTCAAGGATTCCATTCGAGGCTTTGCAAAAACCAATCATCAAGAATGGATTCCTCAAATGTTGCCAACTCCTTGAGCAGTCCAATGTTGCCTTTAGAGGCCATTTTACCCAAGCAGCAACAACCATTGACTCTTATGTCAATATCTGCTAAATGGCTAAGGTTGCAGATAATGAGCTATTAAGAGATAAGGAGTTTGTATCCCACATTTACTCTGAAGTTTTAGTGCTGAAGGGACAACACTCATTTGCCTCACAACTTTAAGCTTAACTTTTGCATAGGAAGGAAGAATTGGAGAATGAATTAGCAGCAGTTAATCTGGCCGAAGCAGAATGCAAAGAAACTTCACACTACACACCAAGGGTTATCAAGCCACAGGCAGGAGATAAACACTGCCATTCAACTGTTCCAATCACTTAAGAGTAGAGAGCTTATCGTAAGGGAATAGTTGAAACATTGTAATGAATTTTAGGCCAATTTATGGCACAATGTACTTCAATTTTTTTGAATTGAAACATCATTATTTTACACAAGTGTTTACTATTTTTACTCAATATTTTCATAGAGTACCTCTAAACTCCTTGTGCATCCCATACAGTTGGGTAATAAGGTTTCAAATATTTGCCATTAATTTTCTTAGGATGCACATATCAATTTAAAATTTTCAAATGGTAGGCTCCTCCAAGCAAGACTCTATGGACTTGGTATGGTCCCTCACAATTAGGTGATCATTTGCCAAACTTGTGGCTTTTAATTCTTACTTGAAGTATTGTTTTCCAAACCAAATCTCCCTCATCAAAGCCGATGTGTTAAATCCTTTTATTATAGCTTTTGGCTGCCCTTTTCTTTTGCAAAATGATATTATTTAATGCCAAAATTCTGGCTTCATCCACACCGTCTAATTCTAAGTGCATGCTTTGATGATATTAATTCGTACTTAGGTGGCCTTGACATCTTACCCTTAAGGACTTAATATTGATCTCCACAGATAGCACTACATCTTGCTCATATACCAAGGCGTAAGAAGTAACTCCTGTACTTGATCTTTGGGAAGTCCTATAACCCACAACACATCTAACAACAAGTTGTGCCAATCCTTACGATTGTCTTCCATAACCTTTTGTATCCCCTTCTTTACGGATTTGTTAGATGACTCTACCTGACCATTTGCTTGTGCATAATAGGGGGTGGAATTAAAAAGGCTAATTCCATATTTTGTTACAAAAGCTTTTACTAGCTTTCCATCAAACACAGTCTTATTGTCCACAGTTATGGTATGTGGAATACCAAACCTGTAGATTAACTCCTTGATGAAGTCAATTGCCTCTGTTTGATCTACAGTCTTCTAAGGCTTAGCTTCAACCCACTTAGTAAAGTAGTCTATGACCACTAGAATGAAATAATGTTGCTTCAAAGAAGGTGGGTAAATCTTCTCTATCATGTCCATTGCCCACCTTCTAAATGGCCAAGGCTTCACCACTACATGTAGATTAGTTATTGGGACATGCTTTATCATGCCATGCTTCTGACATACCTGGCAACCTTTCGCATATTCTATGTAATCCTTGAGGATAGTTGGCCAATAATTGGAATACCTTCGAAGCGACCACCTCATCTTAACGCCAAGTTAGTGAGCACCACAAATACCTTCATACACCTCAACCATAACCGTCAATGGCTTTTTTGGTCCTAGGCACTTTAATAGAAGACCATCTGTTCTTCTTTTATAAAGAGCATTATCATACACTATGAATTGCGTTTACTGTAGTTTAAGCTTTCTATTGGCCTTCAAAGAAGGACTAGCTAAATCCTGTACTTCCAAGTCATTTTGATTACCTTCTACCAATATTCCTCGCTTTGCTAAAGGTGCTACTAGCTTTTGATATATTGCTTGACCTATATCCACTTGGGTGCAATCCTTTCTTTTGAAATTTGAAGCCTTCTGGACTACATCATTGGCCTTATGATTCATGAATCTTGGGTTGTAAGTTACATTTGCCATAGTATGGTAAAAGACTTGCACTTTGACATTTAAAGACTCTCTTTACTTGATTAATTACCAATTGAGAATCTCCAAATATGTCAACTATATGAGATTGTAAACCAATAAGTATATCAGGTCCCATAACCAAAGGTTCATACTCAACTTGATTATTGGAACAAATGGTCTCATCAATTTTGAAACCATGTGTGGTTTCTGCCCCTTGTGTGACTTAGTTACAATACCAACTCCCACTAGACCATTAGTTTTTGCTCCATCAAACCACATCTGCCATGCTTTTAAATCAGCTATGTCAAGTTCCATTATTTCTTGATTTTTTGTTCGACATGGATGATCAGCTAAGCAGTTGGCCAATACCTGACCTTTTACTGCCTTTTGGGAGACATATTCCAAATAAAACTCTGACAATGCTAGAATCCATTTGCCAATTTTCCCTCTTAATATAGGTCTAGATAACATATATTTAACCAAATTCGTGGTTGTAATCACCAAGACAATAGTAGGCAAAAGATAATATCTTAATTTTATTGTTGCAAAGTACAAGGCTAAACACAGCTTCTCTTGTGATGCCCCAAAATTGAGAACATCAAAGAATATATTAACAAATAAATACAGGGTTTATCTAAAATTACAAAATAGGAAACGTCACTAATGAGTCATTTGGTTAATAACCAAGTAAGATCCCAAGAAGGTCGAAGGAGTCAATATAGCCTCCCTTTAAAGTCCAACCACCTTAGATAGCCAAGCTACCCTTTTGACAAATCTTAACAAGATATTAACACAAGATCTACACGAATCGACGATAAAAAAAAGAATAGGTAATATAAAAGATATGTATAGATATATAATAATTACAAAATCATGTCTTAAATACAACATGAGATCTATCACTTACAATCTCAAAACACATTTACAAACTAGTTTCTAATCTTCCTAGGGTAGCCGTACGTCCTCAAATGCTTTAGCTTTGTCTTTGACCGGTCTAATAGTCTTCAATGTGTGGCATGAAATATGATGAATTTTGAATGCCCAGTAAACACGCACACACCCCGAACCCAATACACCATCACAATTGTAACAAGCAAGTAATGAAACATGATAATCATTCAATGATATAGGATTATAAGGTTATATGTTAGTAATCTAGAAATCCTTTGAAGAGATTTCATCCTTCCAACCGCAAGAATTGGACACTGGACTATTCGGAACTCTTCCTTTTGCTGCTTTGTTGTAGAACTTACCTCGGTTGCCTACCAATGATATATCACGTAGCGCCAACCGTTGGGCTTCAAAAGGGATGACAAAAAGAAAAAGGTTTTATCACCATGAATCCAACCTCATCCTTCCAAACAAAGTTTTATCCTCCTAAATGTCCCATTTGGATCTAGCCTTATCTCACCAAATCAAATCATTGCAAAGAGTCCAAATACGTCCGTTCCATTCTAGGGTTTATGCGATAACTGCTTGCACAAGACTTAACCTTTAATTAGAGAGCACATCCCATAGATAACACATTATCATCTCTTCTTTATTCAAGTGACTGAAAACCCGATACCACCCTAATTAAGGTTTTCGTTGAGTTAGATGTCTTAAATTAAAGTTAAAACAATTTAACAAGATAGTAATATCCACATAAGCATGAGTATCATGAAATGAAGAAGATAAGAAATATAACCATAACACATGCAATATCATACCAAGACATGATCATATACTAATAAGCATATTCATGAAGGCAAGAGCTAAAAATACCAATGCAAAGCTAAATTTCCAGATTCAGTACCATTTAAAGATTAAAGTCAAAAGGACCATTTCAGATTTTTCCCGAACCTAGCCTTCCTATGGTTCGTAGAGAATTTTATCTAGTTTTCAGAATATGTTTTGGAAATGGAATAGCATTTCTAGATTTTTAGTTATTTAAGAAACACTCCATCGCTGTCCAGATTCGTCAACCATTACGAAAATCGGATTTTCTTACAAACCGCTCACTATTTTTCAATGAAACCAATTTTCCTTCAAGGTTAACTTTTCAAAGAAGTTTTTTTACATAAAACCAAGGTCCATAAGATTGTTCTACATTTTTCTAGAATTTTCGAAAGTTGGTTGTAAAACAGATTTTTCATGCACAATACTCAAAATAAGGGGATTTGTGAGAAAAAAAGGCCAACTAAGGGAAATTTTTCACTTCTTTTGTGATGAAAACATACTAAATAATGTATCAATAGCTTAGATTTTTAGAGTGATGGTATGCCTTTAGAAATAATGTGAGATATGGGAAGAAAAGAGTAGTTTTGCATCTATTAAGAGGAAATACGAATGGAAGAAGGATTAAAGCCCAATTCATCAACTTTGAACACATGAACACCATTACAACACATCTGAAAATATGATTTTAAACCTCTAATAACATGTATTTGAAAAAGAAAAATAAAAGAGAGCGTTGTGTTGTGGCTTATTTGATTTTAGGTGAAGTACATGCATAATTTTCTCCTCTTTTCCTCTCCTTTACTACCAAAGTTCACTCTCTTCCTCTTCTTTCCTTCTATCAACCAAATGTGTAGGTGTGTGAGTGTATGAGATGTGTAACATTTGGAGGGTGGTGGTGTTTTTATAATAAAATTGGTGTAAAAGGTCCAAAATTGCCCATTGGTTGGAAATGGACCTGAAAGCTGTCTTGTGAACATCCTCCTCTACAATGCATATCTGGTTGTAGCCAGAATAGCCATCTATCATTGACAAAATCTCGTGTCCTGCTGAACTGCCTACCAGTAAATCCACTACAGGCATAGGGTACTCATCTTTTGGAGTTGCCAAGTTTAGATTTCTGAAATCAATACAGACCCTCAATTTGCATTCTTCTTAATCACATGCACTATGTTGGACAACCATTCAACATACCTAGCTGTTCTGATAAAGCCTGCCTTGAGGGGTATAGCAATTTCCTTCTTCACCTTTTGAATCACCTCAGGACTCATTTATCTAGGCCTTTAAAATTTGGCTTAACTAGAAGTCTATGTTCTACTAGTGACCTATCCAATCCAAGCAGATCATTGTAAGACTAAGCAAAACAATCCTTATATTCTTTTAGCATGTTCAATAACTGGTTCCTGGCTATAGGATCTAACCAAGAACTAATATAGGTAGGTTGTTGTACTGATGCATCCCCTAGATTGATCTCCTCTAAAGGATCTTGCATCTGAGTGCTTACCATTGTCTCTTCTTCAGCTTCTACTAGCTTTGAAACAACCCTCTTATCCTGATATGTCACAACCTTTCTTAGCTCAGCCTGTTTGCTTTCTTCTTCATAGGCAAAGTTTGTCCATAGAGTTTCTTCTTTCTGTATCTCCTGGATTTTAGTCTCAATGTCCAATGCATAATATTTGCTTAGAGCCAATGGTTTGGCCTCCTATTGCTCATGTTTGTAGCAACCAATCATCATGGCTTCCCTTTCTTTCTTCTAAACCTTCTGGACGATTGCCTTGATGTCCAATGTGAAGAACTTCACCAAAGCTAAAGGCCTGGCTTCTTAATCCTTCTGCCTATATCCAGGCATTGTTGGTATCCTTGATAGTGTAGTCATATTCATCATCAACACTCTCTTGTACGAAGTGTGTCAGGTGTGCCAACTCCTCATTAGCCGTCACTTTGGCTGTTCCATTAGACCTCCTCAGTATGCTTAGTGGAACCATCCCTTCGGTATACAACTTTGTTTCTGCAAAATCTGCACAAGCAATGAAGGGTTGTGGGTTCGCATTTATCTCCTCTGTCTCCCCATTACTCAAAGCTATTATCATCTTTTGATATAAAGAAGAGGGCACAAATTTGTTGGTGTGGATCCAATCTCTACCAAGAAAAGCATTATACTTGGCATTGTTGTCTTTGACAAAAAAGGCAGTAATACAATCCCTTGTTCCCACACTCAAATTAAGGGTAAACTACCAATAGGTCCTACTTGGAAGACTTATTACCTAATAGGTCCTACTTTGAGACTTATTACCCATTAAGTCCTATTTGATATAATTTATTAAGTGATAAAGACAAATTTATCAGTCTTTTTTTTTTATGAATAATTTTATAGTGATAAATTTATCAGTCTCTTTTTTTATGAATAATTTTTTAGTGATAAATTTATCACTCTCTTATTTTTATAGTGTTAAATTTATTAGTTAGGACCTGTAGGTAAATAAGTCTAGTGAATAGGACTAATTGGTAAGTACCCCCTCAAATTAATGGGTAATATGCCTTAGGCCATCTGTTTGTCCCCAGCAAAACTAGCAATGGTCGTGCTTGTTGGGATTAACCTGGGATTCCTTTTACCCAACTTTTTCAAAGATGAATGAAGAAGTAGATTTACTGCTGCCCCATTATACACTAGTACCCTATTCATTTCTATTCTATCGAAGTATGCCTTAATGTACAAAGGTTTAACATGTTGAGTCATTGATGATGTGGGATATTCAAAGGGGTATGATAAGTTAACTATGCTTACCTCTTCACTTTGTTCGTTAGTCCCCATAGACCTGGTTACTTCAGACTCCTCATGAACTATGCTGGCTTCTGAGTCCTCGCTGGAAACTTCTATACGGTCATCCTCTTACCCCTCCTAATTTCTTTCTTCTGCTTGAAATTCCTGAGGCAATACGTATACCATATTGATTGGTATTGGAGAGAATGAGCCAAACTGCACCACTAGTTGTATCTGCTCCCCTCCTATGTTGGCCTGACCAGATATCTATGGTGCATCTTCCATACTGCATTTTGGAACTTCTGAGTTGGTAGGCTCCTTAACAGCAATCTGTTATTGATTTGTCTTGAGCACAGACACTGACTGTTCAACCATGAAGGCTTCAAACATATCTTCTTTGGCCAATATATGTTCTTGGCCTAGTTCAGTTTTGTCTGCTATCTCATTGTCCTCATCACTCTTCATTAAGGCCTTTTCGAGGCCTACCAAACTTGATTTCTCTTTTGTTTTTAGTTCAATATGGACCTTGGCCAACTCCTTTCTGCTGGTGTTACTGTTACCCTTGTGACTAGGCTTCGAATTCTCTCATTCTCCCACTTAACCTTTTGACTGTACCAAAGAGGTACCCGCTCCAGTCCCTTTAAGATCCCTCTAATATTGAGTGAACCTTCGTTGAATTTTTCTCCACTGAGATCTAAAGATCAAAGGAACCACATCTGGTTCTTTTATCTTTAGGTTTTTAAGTAGGACCCAATTATTGGGGGCCACCAAAGGAGATTTGATCATTCTATCTCTGCCTATAAAAGCCTTCCCTTGGGTTGGTATCACTTTAGGTCTATTCTGTATGAAAAACCAATCTGGTACTTTTGGTACCCATGAACCCACTGTGCCGGCCGTAGTGCCTGCTGTTTTTGTCTTCGAAGGCCAATCACTGGCTTAAGTTCCCTGTTTTGAGCCAAGCTCAGGCTTATTCACAGGCTTACTAGCCATTTTGTAGTAGTTTGGTGGCCTGGTTTCATACAAAGATCTCTTGCCTTTCGACAAATTTCTAGCATCTAGTGGCCCATCCAAGGATGGTTGCTGGTTAAAACCCCTTAGATATGCCCTCCTGTTGTGGGCACTGATTGGCCTACAATTTCTCTACACATCTTTGTAATACTGTTTCCCATCAACTGGAAGCCCCTTCGATCATTTATAACTTAACCTGCATCTAGGACACATCCGTTGTATAACAGCTACTTCGAGTGAGTCATCATCTATAAGCACTTCGCTGGGATCATCCTTTTGGCCTACGAAGCTCTGCCCCGTTTATTGGTGAAAATTGTGCATTCTTTTTAAAGGCATTTTGGCCAACCACATGCATCTATACATTGACCTTGTCCAATTCCTTCAATGAAAGGTTCTTCTCCACTTTTTGGGCAAGGAAGTCTAGTGTGCCAACATTGGTTGCAGCTTCTCTGATTTCTAAAAAAGGGTCAATGTCAATTTCCATTACCTTCTTTACCATGGCTGGGAATTTCAATCTTTCTTTCTGAATTTGCTCTTAAATCCTATCTCGAAAAACAATGCAATTTTTAGTTGAATGAGACCAATAATTATGCCATTTATAGTACATTTTGCCTTTTACTTTTTCTGGAGTTGGGATCTTAACTCCTTTAGGCAATTTTAAAAAATGTGATATTAACAAATGATTAAATATGTCATCTGCTTTTAATATATCAAAAGAATATTTCCTGTGAAGATTTTTCTTTTTAAATTGTTGATTGATAGTGTATCCTTCTGAATTAATGCTTCACAGATCATAGGTTCTTGTCTTATAATCTCTGCTGCATCAATTTTAAAATTAGGGTCCCTATAATAGATCATGTAAAATGTATTACTTCGATCTTGTTCTTCTTCAAGAAGAGTCTCATATCTAGTAACTTTATAAGTTAATTCTATTAGGTCTCAAAACTCTGTTGAGTCAAATTTCTTTCGAAGCCAAAATTCTAGCCCATTTTGGGCCAATCTTACAAATTCAGGTTCAGGTAGTACGACCCTACATTTATTTCGTGCCCTTTTAAATCTGGTAATGAATTGAGCAACCTTCTCATCAGGCCTTTGGCTCAACCTTGCTATGTTTGCCACAAATACTTCAGGCTTTGTTTAGAAAAACTGGGCATGAAACATTTCTTCTATTTGTTGCTAGGTCTGGATGGAACTAGGTGTAAGGTTTGTATACCATACGAAAGCTACCCTAGTTGGAAAGTCTGGAAAAAGCCTTAATTTTATGTAATCATTGTTGGTAAATTCACCACATTAGCATGTAAACCTAGCAATGTGTTCAACAGTTGACTAGTTTCCATTTCCATAAAAGAGGGCAAAGTCTGGTATCCTAAATCCCTTTGGGTATTCATGTAACCTATCTACCTATTCTGGGTAAGGTTTTTTGTAAACAGGGGTTTGGACCCCCTGGGCCATGGGTCCACAAATCTCTCTAACAATATTAGCAATTTGGTCTCTAGAAACCATGTTTTTTGCTGGTTGGGCCATTATTGGAGGAACAAACACAGGGTTTAGAGGAACTCCATGTGCTTGAGGCACTCTTGGTCCATGTAAAGGCACATTTGGGATTGGTTGTCTCTGCTGTGCTAGTTGGTGTTGAGGGTATGGTTACCCTCTTGGGCCAAGCATTTGCCTTACAAAAGGTACTACGAAGGGAACTACAAGAGGTAGAACATGTGTTTTTTTCTTTTTTAACCCCCTGGGTGTGAATTCGAACACAAGATTGGTGAACACTCGTGTGCTAGACATGGGTTTAAACATAGGACTCGAAAACACTTGCATGCTACTCCCTTGTGTCAGCCCAGACCCACCAATATGTATGGTTTCGCTGGTAGGCATTGGTGCATTTTGACTTGCCAGTGGTCTAGGAGGAGCTTCGTACCATGATTGAGGCATTAGTGATGGTCTCTCGTGGTTCTGATTATTAGTTTGACCACTAGTCTATCTATTATTTTGCATAGCCTGTTTATCTTGAGCCAATCTATACTGAAGAGGATTCATGTTTTCCTTAACTTGCCTTGTGACAGGTGGTTGATGAGAATTCATTCAATCCAAAAAGGATGTTGCCCATTTTTTCATTGTATACATTAATTGTTGTCCCACAGCATCGACTAACCCTCCATATGGATTCATTGGTTGGATAAAGGAGACAGTTGACGGTCCAGTTTCATGGCCCTGTCCAGTATTTTGGACATGTGTTGCATACCCTAAAGTGCTGGTCTCTTCGACCATTTGCGGAGGATCCGTTGAGACATGCACATCCATAGGATGTGATACTACATTATCCTCTGGGTTTTGTACATCTAAATCTCCTTCTACACCTTCTTCAAGGCGCTTATTTTCTTCTTGTCTCCTACGTCTAGCCATTATAAATGTCCCACTAGGCGTGCCAAAAAATATATTTTAGTTTTTTTAGCTTTCGAAGATTAGAAATGTAAAGTATGCTAGCAAGGATCAATAAGTCCTAACAAAGATTAATAAATGCCAACCAATTAGTTAGACGATTGCTTCGAAGTTCTCTTAGCCTCAATGAAGAGGACTTTACTGGTGGCTTTAGTTTTTAGGAGAAAGTTAAGAAGACTTAATCAAAGTAAAAGAAAGGAGAAATACAGTGGCATAAATCAAATTTTATTAAGTGAACCAGAGTTTACAATAATACCTTTGCACTTCCATAGCTTCGAAGGGATTACATCAACAAACCACCTTAGAACTACTCCTAGGAATTTGAAATGCAGTACAAGAATGTAAAGATTGGAATTTAAAGGACTGGAAAATATAAAGTAAATAAACTGGTTTCTGGATCTGGTTTTGGGTCCTTGCATTATCAGCACTATCCTCTATTTATATGCCCTCAAGATAACTGTCGAAGTAGCTGGTAACCGTTGACGTAGGTGATAACTGTCGAAATGATCTCCATGATCACTGAATGTGGTCTTGAACAGTTTACTTCCACTCTTCTACTCTCATAGTTGTGCTTCCCTCCTAAATTTGAATTTAAACCGTAAGCAATCGTTTGGCTACGTCATCCTGAGTATCCTGACTGTTCCCACGTGTCGCGGATCCATTGCCACTACTATAAGTTGCCACGTGTCTGTTGATGATTGGAGACTGTTACTTCTTTTCCAAATTGCCCCTTATGATCCACGTGTCAAGCTGCGATAGGTCTGTACAAAATATATAGCCAACACCTACATACTATTGTGATCAGTAGAATATAAAAAATAAAAAATTTGTGGATTTATTCCTCTATATGTTTTTATAAGAGTTGTGGGATATTAAGAGTTTACTTGTTAGTTAAAGTTTAAAATATCAAATTTTACTAGAATAAGAACACATATTGATAGAAATGGTAAAAAATGACCTTGTAACCCTAAAACTCCTATAGTTGTTTGTATTCCCAGATAATTCTCTCTCTACCTCTCTCTCTCCCTCTCTCTCTATATATATATGTATGTATTCTCTCTACCATTAATATTGACACCAATTTAACTATAACTACAAGCATTGTCTCAACCATATCTACCTCCGGCAACAACTATTTTGCCCTTTATTGAAAATAGAGGCTTCGTCCTATTTCCCCCATCTTGTGAATAGTGTTGTTTGAGACATAACATTACCTAACCTACCTTACTTGAGTCCATGGTACTCTTGCTAATCTGTCACCATTGTAGGGCCCATTATCTAGCATGAACAAATGCATTTCATAGTTCAAATCAACCAAACAAAATGTTTCATACAACCCAAACCAACTCACTATATGTCAAGTATCACATTCGTTCGATCAAAATAGGGCATCTTAACTTGTTTTCAGAGCTATTGGCCCAAATGATAGAAGTTTGACAATATATTTGCATGGATGACTTGTAACCAAATCCAAGAGCATTATCTACTCGGTTGCACACACCCTATACTCGACCACCTCCGAACTATAATCCCAAGCCTCAATTTATGTATCGTTAAATACACATCAACACTCTCTTCTAATCTCCACTTTCTCTATTCTTATTTTTTGAGATTTGTACCTTTTTATATATCTATCTGTATCAAAAGTCATGTGCAATTTTGAGAGTTGTTCTATGAGACCATCAAGTACAAGACTTTCCATGTTGATTTCATGACTATTTTCTCAAAACCCTCTATCTTTTATTTGAAAAATATGTCAAGATTGATGGCATTTTCTTCTGAAGTCTTTTTACCCATATTGAATATTATGTGCAATGTGGTCTTGAGAATTGTGATACAAAACCGCTTAATTACAAAATGCCCAAATAATGGCCAATGAGATATTTTTAAAAACATGATGGTCGTAAGGACTAGTTGTGGTCTGGAGAGTTGTGATACAGGACTGTTTAAACATGCATGTTTCAATCAAAAATCAGAGGAAAGTCTTCATTCTTAGGTTCAATAGTTGATCATTTGATAGTCGTATGTGATTCTAAGGGCTACACTTAGGGGTTATACAACAAATAACGAGAGCCTACTGATAAGGATCATAAGCTGAAGCTGAACACAGACACAGGGCAACTTCAGCTGAAGCTAAACATAGGGCAGCTTCAGTTAAGGATGCAGCTGCCGTCCATAATCATAGCGAAGACCAAGGCTACAGCCTTAGCCATAGCCAGAGATACAATAGTTACAGGCACATCAGATGCTGTAACTCAAGTCGCCTGAGAACTATCTCAGAGCAAGTTGTTAGTTTGTTAGAACTATAGTTAGGTAGTTATGGTCAAGTTAGGTTAGGTTAGATAGTTAGTAGTTATGGTTACACCATTGAACATGTATATAATATCCTAGATCCTCTCTATAATTGATATTGAATGAATTGAATCACATTTTCTTTATGGTATCAGAATAAGAAGCTCCTACGAGCATAGATTTCTAGAGATCCTTTCATGGCTATTCTAAATTCTACACCAATAGATTCTTCAAGTACTATCAATTCTTCTTCTTCTTCTCTACCTGCAAATCTTAAACTATTAATCTCAAATCTGAATTCTTTTGTGACTACAAAGCTTGATTCAAGCAATTATATTGTATGGAAGAGTCAATTGCATAACATCTTGAAAGCTACAACGTTTATTGGATACATTGATGGATCAAAGGTATGTCCATCATCTGTGATTTTTTACTCCAACAACCATGAAAGTCTGAATCCAAATTATACACAGTGGATCACCATTGATTCTCACATTCTAAGTTGTATCACAACAACTTTATCTCCATCAGTTTGCACATCTGTAATTCACTGTCAGACAAGTCATGAGGTCTGGACTGTTCTTTCCAAATGATTCACTTCTCTTTTAAGATCTCATATCCATTAATTAAAGAACAAACTCAGTCGAATTGTTAAGAAAGGTTTAACAATGGAGGATTACTTGAGCCAATTCAAAGCCATTTCAGATCAACTTGCTTTGGCATCATCACTTGCTAATGATAAGGATTTAGTTCTCTTAGTTCTAAATGGTTTGTCAGATGAATACAATGCCTTTAAGACTGCTATTAGAGCTAGATTTGATCCTGTTTCTATGGAAGATTTATCCTCTTTGCTATGTTTTGAATCTATTCATATTGAGTCTTCTCTTAAACAATCACATGCCTCAGAGATTTCCTTTGCACATTCTGCAACTCGAGGTTCCTACAGAGGAAACTATAGAGGTTCTTTTTGAGGTAGAGGTTCTTCAAGTTCTTCAAGAGGTAGAGAAGGTGGTAGATTTTGAGGAGGTTCACAAAATAGTCAATATCACAGAGGAGGAGGAGGTCATTATTATCAAAAAGGCAAATCAAACTCTTTTTCCAATAATATTGTGGTCTATCAGATCTGTAGAAAGGTAAACCATACAACTTTGGACTACTGGTTTAGAATGGCCTTCTCTTTTCAGAATAATTTGCATCATTCTGCCACACCTACTACAACATCACATCCAATGAATTCTAAAGCCTATGTTGCTTCAACCACAGCTTCATTTGCAGCATCATCTTCTTCATCTCCTTCCAACTGGTTTCTTGACTTGGCTGCAACTAGTCACATGACTAATGATATGCAAAATCTCTCCTATTGCCAGTCTTACCAAGGAAATGATCAAGTTGCTATTGGAGATGGTAATACCTTGCCTATTACTCACATTGGTAATGGTCTTCTTCCAACACCTACTTTTCTTTTTCATCTTACTAACATGCTTCATGTTCCTTTTCTTTCCTTCAACTTGATTTCAGTCCATCAATTAGCAGTAGATAATAACTGTATTGTTACTTTTGATGCAAATTCTTTCTTATCCAAGACAAGACTTCTCAGAAAGTGTTGTATAAAGGCTTTTACTATAATGGTCTCTATCATCTTTCTTCATCATCATCGGCATCTTCCTTTGCACCATCTTCCTCTCCAACTTGCTTCTCATGTACCACCAGATCTGCTCCAAATTGGCATTTTCGACTTGGTCACTATTCCTTAAAGAAATTTCTTCACATTTTGGCTCATGATCAGTTAGTTGCTAAATATACTGTAAATTATAATAAAAATCTTGGTTTGTGTGAACATTGTTGTGTGTCCAAAAGCCACAGATTACCTTTTAGTTTGTCTAATTCTTCTGTAAATAAGCCCTTAGCCCTCATTCACACTGATGTTTGGAGGCCATTTTCAGCATCTTGTTCAGGCTATAAATACTATGTTTTGTTCATTGATGATTTCAGTAAGTTTACTTAGATTTTTCCTCTTCATTATAAGAGTGAAGCCTTTACCAAATTTTTGGAATTCAAAATTTTTGGTGAAACTCAATTTCATATTAAACTTCAAGTCTTGAGGAGTGCTAATAGGGATGAATATCTCAGTCTTCTAATTCATAATTTTTTAAAACAAAAAGGCATTAATCATTAGTTAACTTGCCCTCATACTCCTACTCAAAATGGTGTAGCAGAAAGAAAACACAGAAATTTAATTGAAACTACTATAACCCTCATGCATCAGTTTTCCATGCCCTTAGTCTATTGGTTTGATGCTATTACCACAATAGTGTTTTTATCAACAAATTACGTACTCTCAAGCTGTATAATCACTCTCCTTTTGAGGTCTTGTTTCATCAAAAACTAGATTATCAGTTCTTAAGGTCCTTTGGTTGTTGATGTTACCATTGGCTTAAGCCTTATACTTCTCATAAGCTTCAACCTAGGTTTGTTCCTTGTGTTTATCAACCCTCTACCAAAGGATACAAATATCTCGATCCTATTACTCATAAAGTTTATGTCTCCAGACATGTTGTCTTTGATGAGTCTTGTTTTCCTTTCCAAATTGCTTCATCAATTTATTATTCTCCATCCACTACTCTTCCTACTTTGATTAATTTTTTCTGGTCTTCTTTTCCCAGATCTTCTTCTCAATTTTTTCCCTTTTCTTCTATATCTAAAACTGTTTTATCAAATGTCCCTACTTTTTCAATCTCTTATTCTTCCTCTGTTCTTCCTCCATCTAGCTCTTTCCCTCTTCCTTCTATCTCTTCTCCATCATAGCCTCCTATGGCTTCAGCCTCCTCTGCCTTCTTCATATCAGATTCCTATTTCCTCCATATCTATTAATCTCCCTTTACTTCCTTCTTCCAATACTCATTCCATGGTTACTCAGTCTAAGAGTAAGTGTTCTACTATGCCCTCTTTTTCTATTTGTTTTCTTGCTTCTACAGAACAAATTGAACCTCAATCTTATCAAGAAGCTGCTAAAATCCCAGCTTGGCAAGCTGCTATGCTAGATGAATACTAGGCTCTTCAAAAGCAAGGAACTTGGACTTCAGTTCCTCTTCCACCTGGTAAACAAGCTATTGGCTACAAATGGGTTTTCAGGCTCAAGAAAAATGCTAATGGCTCCATTGTTAGGCATAAAGCCAAGCTTGTTGCAAAAGGATTTCTTCAAACTGAGGGGGTAGATTATTATGAAACATTAAGTCTAGTGGCCAAGCAACCTACTATCTAAGTTCTTTTATGCTTAGCTCTTCATTATCATTGGACCATTAAAAAACTTGACATTTCCAATGCCTTTCTTCATGGCATTCTTGAAAAAGAGGTCTATATGCAGCAGCCTCAAGGTTTCATTGATGCTACTCATCCATCATTGGTTTGTAAACTTCAAAAAGCTCTCTATGGCTTAAAACTAGCTCCAAGAACTTGGTTCTCTACATTCTCCTCCTTTCTCCTATCCTATGATTTTATTCATAGTCATTGTGATTATTCTTTATTTGTTAAGAAAACTCCTACTTCCATTACTGTTCTTCTTGTCTATGTTGATGATATTCTTCTCACTAGAAGTGATCCACTCTATATCTCCACTCTTATTCAACAAATGCATTTTTCCTTTTCTATGAAGGAGCTCGGTCTTCTTAATTATTTCCTGGGCATTTTTGTCACTTCTTCTCCTTCAGGATATGTTTTGTCTCAGTAAAAATATGCTTCAGATATCTTAGGCAAGGCAGGTATGAGTGATTACAAATCTTATGCTTCTCCCATGGTAACTAAGGTTGCTAGTCCAGTTGATGATGATCATCCTTTTTCTCAGCACAGTCTTTACAGAAGTTTAGTGGGAGCTCTTTAGTATCTTACAATCTCTAGGCCTGATCTTAGTTTTATTGTAAACCATTTTTGTCAATTTATGCAAAATCCTTTGCACAGTCATTTTGCAGCAGTAAAGAGACTTCCCAGATATCTCAAAGGCACATTGCATCGTGGCCTTCACTTTACCAGTGGTCCTCTTGTTCTTAAGGCTTTCTCAGATTCAGATTTGGCTAGCACTATTCTTGATAGAAGATCTACTACAGGGTATTGTGTCTTTCTTAGTCCAAATCAAGTTTCTTGGTGTGCTAAAAAGCAGCCCACCATATCAAGGTCCTCCTTAGAGGCAGAATACAGAGCTTTAGCTCAGGTTTTTGTAGAGTTAAGCTGGCTTGGCATGCTTCTTGCAGATCTTCATGTGCCTGTTTCTGTTCCCACACTCTGGTGTGATAATTTGTCTGCTATAGCTTTGTCTCATAATCAAGTTTTTTCATGCCAGGACCAAGCACATTGAAGTAGATTATCATTATGTCAGAGAAAGAGTGGCTGATAAGAAACTTTTCATTTGTCATATTGCTTGTACTGACCAACTTGCAGATATTCTCACAAAACCACTCTCAGTGTGCCGGTTTCACTACTTGCAAAGCAAACTTTAGGTCCTTCAAAGTTTGAGGGGAAACGATAAGGATCATAAGCTAAAGTTGAACATAGACACATGACAACCTCAACTGAAGCTAAACACAGGGCAGCCTCAGCTAAGGATGCAGTCGCAGTCCACAATCACAGCAAAGACCAAAGCTGCAGCCTTGGCCATAGCCAGAGATACAGCAGCTAAAGAAACATCAGCTACAGGCATATCAACCGTTGTAACTCGAGCCATCTTAGAGCTGTCTTAGAGCAAGTTGTTAGTTTGTTAGAACTATAGTTATGTAGTTATGGTTAGGTTAGGTTAGATAGTTGGCAGTTATGGTTAAGCTATTGAACATATATATAATATCCTAGATCCTCTCTGTAATTGATATTGAATTAATTGAATCACATTTTCTTTACCTACTTCAACTTTACTACGTCTATCCTCTATTTTGATCGTCTTATCACATGTATGCCTACTATTTTTACAAGCCAATCCTAGGCTACCTTATTATGTCTGCCTTCTACCAAATACACATCTAAAACTACGTTTGGATCTAATCCTATTCACAGATACATACACAGTTTGTAGGCTTGGTGAAATCATCATTTCCATTCAAATTTGATTATTTCGTAGTGCGTGCCCCTTTTATACAAACAAACTCTCAGTCACCTTATGGTTATACCCTATTTGAAGTATCATGCGAACTAATACTTAAATTTTATTCATGGATACATAAGCAACCAATGGGCTCAGTCCCACTCCCTTTGATTTGTAGTTTTCTCTGTGTATGCCAATTTAAAATTAAATCATTAATGCCTCAATGTACTTGTCATTCTCCCTAACTACATTTGTACCTTAAACTATGTTAGGATCTGATTCCATGGATATGTAAACAATCCATAGGCTTCATCAAACTCAGTTACACCTTTAGCCACCTTATATTGCTTGCATTCCTCTATAGATAGTGTCACGACCCAAACCCGCCCCTAAAAGTTTGGTCCATGACTAGCCTGTAGTTAGGCCTCAAAACAAAATTTCAAAATAATATTTATTCAAATACGGGGCCTTAAGCGGAAGTAGATACCAAAAATAATAATAGAACGCCATTGAGTAGTGCTTAAATGCCAGGATCTTAAACATTATGTTATATATACAAATGTCACATACGCAGTTCATGTATATACAGTTCGAGTCATATAGGTATAGGAAAAAGTTCACAACCTAAAATTTACATATAAACCTAATGCGTAACAAAAGCCATCATAGCCTAAACAAAACTAAGCTTGGTAAAGTATACTACGTCTCTACACAGAGACACTTCCTGTGTGGCTTGAAAGAGAGGCGGACCTCGATACAACTCTAGTGTTGATCCCCAACAGCTCACCTACATATATATAAAATAAAAGGGTGAGCTAACGCCCAGTGACTAATATTAAAGTAAAGAGGTTAATGAATGATGTCCTTAACATTAAGAAAACATATTTCACAATTCTGAAATGTATCTTAAATCATGTTAAAACAAACATTTATTGTATCAAAATCCATGCTTTTTCAATGGATTACATGTTGGAACCCATCACAAAACATTTTGCATGGTACGTGATACGCCCACTTATACAAAGGGTTAGAATCACATTTCAAAATAGGACATCCATTCATGTATATCAAATAACATTTCGTAAACATGAGTCATATAACGATGTAAAAACATTCATATTCATATCATATTTTCTGAATGACCTCGGGTCCACAAATAACAAAACGGCCTTGGGCCCAATCATATATCAAACGACCTTAGGTCAAAATGAAACATATCATATCATATCATATCATTGTATCTTGTCGTGGAGTAGATGGGACATCAACATGTCTCCACCTCTCCTTGGGCCCAATTCATGTATGTATCGATCCAAGAGGTGTCTCGTACGGATTCTAGAGATGACTCTCACTGTAGCACTTAGTTCCGTATAGCACTTTGTTCCATACCAAAGACAATAGGTCTTAAAGACCGAACAATTCATATCATGCCATAGCATAAATGGAACGGATAAACGGAACGACATTGGGCCCACCATATCATATTATAAACAATTCACATTTCTTGTTCATAACTCATTTCACATTTCTTGGAAACTTGTTCATTTTGATAAAATGCAATATTTAGAGAATCATGCCATACATAAATTAAATATAGATAATGAAAAACATATCTTTACTATACTATTACTCACAGTGATGGGCTTCTGATAGCAGTTGGACAATGTCCTCGCCTTGACCTACAACCACAATTACATAACACAACATATGAATATAACCGATCCCATTCTTTGCTCTATAATCAATTAGTTATGTTGGTTCTAAACTCAATAGTCCTCAATAGGTCATAATCCGTGTCTAGAAAAATAGGAGGGAACAAAAGGAAACTAGTTAGAAGAAGAAATAGAATGAAACCGGCAGACAGAAAGTGAACAACCTTCACTAATTTGAGAATATCTATTTTTATACTTAGAATTTGGATGTGAGACCACACCATTGAAAACTAGACTTTCGGGACTTGAATTTAGACTCAAGAATCACTTAAAACGGAGTCTGAATGAAGGAGATATGCTTATTTGAAGTTGGGCTGAAATAGGGGTGCCCCGTACTTACGGGAAACAAGGCCGCACGTGCAGGAATTGGGCCGCATGTGTGAGACAACGTGCTTTTATTTTAGAATCAATTTGGGTGCGGGAAATGGACTGCCGCACGTGCCGAAAGCCCCGCCGCACGTGCGGCTCTAGGCAAAAACTGCTATCCGAAAATTTATGTTAGTTCTATCACTTGTTTTTCCATTTTCTAAGCTAGGTTTCAACTCATATCACTCAAAATTATGTAAAACTAATGGAAAACATGAGATTATGCTTGTTTTCTAAATCAAAACATCAAAAATACAATGAATCTTCAAGTAAGGAAGATCAATCTCCTTATTTAATTCTTTTTGAAACTTTTTCAAAACTTCTTCTTCCATATTCACATAGATCTTCATTTCATATATAATTAACCATACAAAACCTCAAGATTAAGGCTCAACTTCTCATAATCAACTTCAAGATAAGAAAATATAATGAAATTGACTCTTAAATCAAGCAAATCTAAGGAATCAAGGTTTAATTTCATGAGAGAGCTCATTTAAGCTTGTACTTCAAAACCTTAACTCAATTAGGTGTTTAATCTTCATCTTGAGTCATGAATTCAAACAAATAATAGGTTAATCCCAAGAAGTTAAGTTGATTTCTACATACCTCAATTCAAATCCTTGTTTTTCTCATAAATCTCTTCAAGTTCTTCTTTTTCAATTTTGTCTTTAAATTCCATGGATGTTGAGCTCTCTCTCTTTCTCTAGAAGCTTGCTCTCTCTTTCTCGGTTCTTCTCCAGAACCCCCTCCTTAAGATATCTCTCTCTCTCTTCTCTTTTTTTTGTTGAGCCAAGCAAGGCTCGTATACATAAATATATATATATATATATAAAATATAATAATTAATGCAAATCAATTTAATTCATTCTGAATCAAATTTTTACGAAACTTTATACTAGGCTTTAAAAATCATGTTGATCACAACTATGTGCTCCATTCTGGTTTCTAAAGCCTCTAAGGCCTTCAATTTGGAATGCAAAGTTGCAATTAAACCACCCACACACACCTTAACGAATCAGACGAAATAAATTTTCAATTAACCTTCCAAAATGGTTCTGAAAAATCCCATTAGTATATCCATTTCGGTTTCTAAACCCATAAAAGTCGGCAATTTCAGTTTTAAAGTCGTAACTCAACAGATAATTCCCCAATTCAAACAAATATAATTAAATTAAAGCACATTACCCATAATTAAATAAAGATAATTTCTGATATGTATTTTGGGGTTGTTACAGATAGAGTCTCTACCGAACTACATTGATATACATTTGGACTAGATTCCATTTGCAAATATAAATACAACCTATGAGTTACGTCCAACTTACATCCTTTGTCTCAGTAGCCTTCTAGTGCCTCCTAGTATGGTCCACCTTACCTCACAACCGAACTACATCTAAACCTGATTCAATCCATGAATATGTAAGTAGTCTATAGGCTTAGTCCAATTTCCAATCTTTTCATACACACTTGAACTACAATTGGACTTCATTGCGATCATGGATATGTAGGAAGTCTTCAAGTTATAACATTCAATATCTCTAAAGTATATGATGACCCTCATAACATACAAAAATTTTGAAACCGCAAATTGTTCTATTTGGAGTGAAAAAGACAACTTTTTAGATCAAAATCGATCCATTTATTCAATGGCCTAACCAAGAGAATCAAATAACAAAATGGTATATCAAGGTGCCTAACACCTTTCTTACTCATAATAATGAACTCTCAAGCCTAGCTCTTGTTTTCAAAGACCATAAATGAAAGTCACTCCTTTTGTAGAGGAGTTGGTAAACCACACATCAATGGAAACTAGCTAGGGGTGTAATTTCAGCTCGAGCCCAAGCAAGGTTGGCCCGCTCTTAGGCTGTGCGGGTTCCCGCCATTTTTCGAGCCAGGCCAGGTCAGGCCACGGGTCGAAAAGTGGGGCCTAGTGTCACGGCCTTGGTCTTCGCAAGCCAACCATGCGGCCTTAGATGCTTTTCATCCCACTTGGTTGTACCTAAGTCAGCCTTCCCCACTCAACCACACTAACACACACAAGTTTTAGGTGGAAGAATGCCTTCACTATACAAGTTTACTGTACAAGTATAGTCGTGTACAAAGCTTTACAAGGCTCTCACACTCACACTTACACTCACAAGTGCTTCACTCTTAGAGCTCTCTCAGATCTCCAGCATTCGATGCCTAACAAATGAGACCCCTCACCCTTATATAGCCATCCCCCTCCTCAATGGACGGCTAGGATCATTTTGATCCAAGGGCTACAAACTCTCATCTAGAACACTCCATAGAACTATCTAGGACAACTACCCCTCCTACTACATTCTAGAACTCTCCACACTAGTGTAGTACATGGTAGGCTTCTCTAGGATATTCTAGGATGTTCCAGACCCATCCAGACTCCTCTGGACACTCCAAGGTTCTTCTACATTCCGGAATCATCCAGGCCACTGCGGACCCTTCCACCATGTTCCAGAGCCTTCCAACATACTCTAGTCCGTTCTCACACCTTCCGGAACCTTCCAGTGCATTTGGCACACCTCAAATGCTGCCCTTCGTGTCACATAAATTCTCGGGACGTGACACTAGGCCCAGGCCCACTCAGATTAGGGCTTAGGGTCGAGCCTAGCAGGTTTTTTTTTTTTTTTTAAATGAAAAATAAACGATAAATATATTATATATATAGATTATTTATAAGGGATAAAAAAGAAAAAGAAAAATTGGACTAGAGAATTTTAGTTAAGATTCATGAGATATTTGGTTATGTTTCATGTGGTGGTATTTAAATTTAATTATGTATGACTTATGTTTTTTTTTGTTATGACTAGAAAAGTATAAAATTATGTAATTTGTTTTTTTGAAATGAATAAAATATATATCAAAATGAAACTTTCAATATTACAATCATTAAATTAAATAGATAGCATTTATTGAATGAATAACTTTTATTTCAAAATAAAATAAAATATTACAAAAATTTATGTCATTAAATAAAATAGATGTAGATTATTGTTGATGGTAGAACAATTGTATCACTATAGGTCGAGTACATACCAACTAGGTTGGCACCTATTAGCCTACCAATCATTTGCATTATACTCCACCTCAATAATCTAATATAAAAAAATAATGAAATGAAATAGTGAAAAATAAATTTTGATCAATCATCGGAAGAGGCAAACAATTCACTCACGTTGCTCAAGGATATGTCATCCAAATTGGTTTGAATTTTCTCATTTTCACTATAATTTTAACTTCTCGTAAGCACATGCATATGAGCTTTGGATATTATCAGGGCCTCAACCATCTGGGGCGAAAGCCTGCTGAGGTAATCTCTCAACACCTGTCCACCTACACTAAAAGCTGTTTCAGAAGCAATTGTAGAAATATGAATGGTTAGTATATCACAAGTTATCTGTGAAAGTATAGGCTACATAGGTTCATTTTGTTTCCACAAATCTAAAATATCAAACTTTTCAGTATCATCCGTTGGTGGGCTATCTAAATAACGTTGAAATTCAAAATTATTTATGCATGTACGTTGAGATATTCTTTAACTTTTTATTGCTAAAAAAGCACTTATGGGGTGTTTGACATGTGCTAAAATAGCACATACTATTTTAGCACATTATCCTATTTGAGTCACAATAATCTTATTTGGGTCACATCACCTCTCTAGCATATCACTTCAAACCCAACAAATATTTCACGTTTTTTCGTAAAAAAGTCAAAAAGTATACTTATTTAGATCATCTCAAATACTCCCTTATTCTTCTACCTCGAGACGAGGCTGGTGTAGTGTGTATAGGTGTATTTTCAGCTGCAACTACATTATATTCTTCAAATATTTTTTTGCATGTGTTCATAGTAGGGGGGCAAATTGTTCTTGATCAGCAAAAATATGTTCTGAAAATTCTTGTAAACCGATTTATTTACACCTGGGATCAATTATTATGGTTAAACCTAAAAATTGAGGCAATTGATTAAAATATTTATCATTTTTTTTTTCCATTGCAGTAATAATGGTTACATAATATTTACTACTTATACATTTTGTAAAAACTTTTATTATTTATGCTAACATATGTAAAACAAATGGTAAAGTAGGAATATATATATATAGTAATAATAATTTTATTACAGTATCAAAAGCTTTTAAAAAAATCTTTATATAAGGCTATTTGCTCCCAATTCAATTTTGTGAGAGTCAGTACTCCTTCTATTGATATTGTTGTAAAAAATAAATCTATTATTTTTCTTTGTTTATAAGCTCTCTTTAATATATTATATGTGAAATTCAACTTACTATCTATATCTAAAATTATTTTTTTAAATGGCATACTTTCTCATTGACAAATTTTTTTGTATTTCGAAATTCAATTAGCAGAAGACATAACAATAACAATTGTATTTGTTAATTACTAGTACAGAAGTCTCGTATACATGCATAACTCCTTTAACAATCAAGTTTAAATATGAGTACACCAACAAATATGAAATAAATCACCATTAACAAGTAATTTTGAAGTTAATTTCAAATGGGTTACAGTCTAATTGTAATATGTTGTATTATCTAAACTAATTATAAACATTTTATTTTGGAAAACATACTCATATAATACATTTCTTATTTTTACACCAAACGAATGACCAATGTATGAAAGTTCAACTAATCTAAATGAAATAATTCTTTTATTTAATTTTCAATCATTAATAAAATATGTAATGATATATTGATATTCTAAACCATTACTTGACCACAGATCAGATGTTTAACAAATTCTTCTATTTAAAATTTTGAAGATGTTAAATAATTTACTTTTGATATCCTCAAATTTCTTTAAAATCTTATTTCTAGTAATATTTCTTGAAAAACTTTGATATTGCAATGGAAAACTTTCATAAACTATTTGTAAAAAAAAAGGACATTCACTAATAGTAAAATGTTATTCTTTTTTAATAATATAATAAACTACAAAATTTTGTGCATGTATAGGATCATATAAAAATGTTTGCTAATGACCAGTTCATGAAGTCTCTATTTGCATTTGACTTTTAATATCAGGTTGTTAACTTTGTAAATGTTTGTTAACATGTCTTTTTAGATAATTAGTACGCTTTGCAGATGCAACACTAAGTAAATGTGAATAATATTTACATTTTTCTTTAAATATAATTGCATCATCAAGATTATTTACAGAAATTTTTTTGAAATGATCCCAAACACTACTAGTCGTGCTCTGAATGATGATCGAACTGTTGAAAGAGGGATGTTAGATACATTAGAAGGAGAATCAACATATTCATTTTGTGTAGTATATGCATCGATATGGACATAAACATTAAGAATAGGGCAAATTACACAAATAGTCCCTATAGTTTGGGGCTTGTGTCACTTTGGTCCCTGACTTTTCAATTGTGACACATTTGACCCTGAATTTTGAATATTGTTCCAAATAAGGACAATTGAATATATAATTAGATTTTTCAAGGGTAAAATTGTCAATTTGATCAAATATAAACTAATTTGACAAAAACAAATGTCAAACAAACATTTTTGAATTTTTAAAAATTATTTCTACCTACTAGAAATAAAATTATGTAAAATTGATAAATTTTTTAAACATTTATTTTTTTTTTACCAAATTAATTTTTATTATATGTTTGGATGATGATCATATAAAATTAATTTTAAAAAATTAATCATGTAATTTTTATTAATTTTACATAATTTTATCATTGGTAGATAAAAATAATTTTAAAAAAATTAAAAATATTTTTTTGACATTTATTTTTGTCAAATTAGTTTATATTTTATCAAATTGACTATTTTACCCTTAAAAAATCTAATAATATTTTCAATTGTCCTTATTTGGAACAAGATTCAAAATTCAGGGTCAAATGTGTCACAATTGAAAAGTCAGGGACCAAAGTGACACAAGTCTCAAAGTATAGGGACTATTAGTGTAATTAACCCTTAAGAATATTAGGATATATAGTAATATAAGTAAAATAATATATAATAACTAACAATTAATTTAAATAATGAGCAAACAATAATAACTAATGTATATTCAGAAATAATTAATGTAACAAAATGAGTAAACAATAAATTTAATTCAGATAACTAATGTTACTGATTGCTAAATGTGATATAAAAATTAGTTTCTTCTGATAAAAGATTCTTCTTATACAATTACAATTGCCACTTAGTTATGAGATTTCAAAATTAATTGAAAGAGTTAAGAGTTGAGGGAGATTGAGAGTTTGAGAGAAAAAATTGTTTATGATAAATAAAATGGAAGAGGTGGTATTTATAAAAATTTGTGTGAGGGGGGTTAATTTGTATAAAGAAAAAAAAAAAAATTTGTCATTGGGTGTGTTAAATGGTCAAATGACCATTTGAATTATTTATTTATTTGAATTTTCTGACCTTTGGGAGACAGAGCTGTTGGGGTGGGCTGCAAGTCGGGCCAGGCCGGGCTGCCAAATAGAGGGCGCAGGCCCAAGGTCTCAAGCCAGGCCAGGCTCGAACCCAAGCCTAGTCAGGCTTAGCCGACCCGGGTGGACAAATTTTGGACCATTCACGGGCTTACGGGCCATTTTTACACTACTAGAACCAACATATTTTCACTTATTTTAAAAATATATATTTTTTTTTCAGTCCATTAGGCCTGGGTGACTTGACATGCTTAAATTTTTGTTAGGTTATGACTCAAAAATTTTCAGAAAGTTGTTCGAAGTCCCAACACACCCTTGGTTGATAATTATCAATTTATTGCACAAAGTTAAGATCTACTGACCTGCGGTACATGTACACCCACGGTGGGAAAAATCCGAGCACGACACTTAGACCAAGTTTAGCATCTACTAAATAATATAAAAAATTAAAAAGTCACTATTCTATTTAAGTCACATCATCTTATTTAAATCACATCACCTCTCTAATACATCACATTAAACCCAATCCAAATCTAACCCATATAAGCCAATAAGTCAAAAAGTACACTTTTTTAGAACATCCCAAACCAACCCTTAATAGGTTAATTTTGATCAATTATTGACTTGAATTGACCTATTAAGCAATTTGAAAATTATTGTCAATAATTTAAAAAATAAATAAACAAAAGGAAAATTACAACAACAAAAAAATTTCAAAGTTTGATATTTGTAACAAAATAAATTCTAAATTTTTAATGGGCGTATTACACTAACAGTCCCTATAGTTTGGGGTTCTATCACTTTGGTCCTTAACATTTTAATTGTGACACATTTGACCACTGATTTTGAATCTTGTTCCAAATAACGACAATTGAAGATACCATTGCTCAGTTTCAAGAACAAAATCGTCAATTTGATAAAATATAAATTAATTTGACAAAAATAAATATCAAAAAAATATCTTGAAATTTTTAAAAATTATTTCTACCCACCAAAGATAAAATTATGTAAAATTGATAAATCTTTTATGTATTTATTTTACCAAATTAATTTTTATTATGTGTTTGGATGATAATCATGTAATGTGTGGATGTTAGGTTTTTAATGTGTAATCAATATATTTAATATATGAAATGTTTTTAATTTTAATTTTTTAATTTAATAATGATATCCAAGTTGTCTCCATATTTGAGTTTTGAAAAAAAAAATAGAAACTAATTTAATGAAAATAAAAACAACCATCCATTACGTGATCATCATCCAAACACATGATTTTACATGATTTTATCTTTGGTGGGAAGAAATAATTTTTAAAAATTCAAAAATATTTTTTTTGGTATTTATTGTTGTCAAATTAGTTTATATTTTATCAAATTGACGACTTTACCCTTGAAATTGAGTAATGATATCTTCCATTGTCCTTATTTGGAACAAAATTTAAAATTTAAGGTCAAATATGTTACAATTGAAAAGTTAGGAATCAAAGTGACACATGTTCCAAACTATAGAGACCGTTAGTGTAATTTGTCCATTGTTAATTTTATTAATTTAAATCTTAAATTTATGATTTGTTTTCAATCTAAACTATTTGTCTATTTTTGTTAAGTAAAATCAATAAAAATGAGTATTTTAGTCATTAAATTCAATAAAAAAAAATATTTTTGACATTTTATATATATTTACATTGAGTTTAATAACTAAAATACTATTTTTCATCGATTTTGCTTAACAAAAATAAGATAATGGTTTACATTAAAAACAAATCAAAATATTAGGATTTAAATTGACAAAATTAAAAATTTAAGATTTATTTTGCTAGAAAGTTCTAATTCTAAGATTTTATCTTATTTTATTTTCTGTAATTGTCTCAAAAATAAACAATTTGCATTATTTCTAGAACTTTTGGATGCGTTGTAGCATTACATTAAACTAAAAATTTGAAAAATTCAATTACTTACTGTTGCCAAAAAAATAAACTTTTCCAAACTAACATATCTAATTAAAAAAGAATTAAAGAAAAAGGGCAGAGGTTTCAGTGGAGGAGCTGTAGGGTCATGTTGGGCTTACTACGATCTTCACTTTGTTAATATAAATTATTATTTTTATTTGATTATACATGTAAATTATTTAATTAAAAAACTAAATTAATAATTATAATCATATATTTTAATAGTATTTTGCAACAAGACAATGATAATTTTATAAATAGATTGTCAATGTATTTTTAGAATGGGAAAATTATTTAGAAGTCCTATTAGGGAGACTTGTGCTACATTTGGTCCCACAAAAAAACTTATGTTCCCATAAGTCCTATGAGAAGTTTCTTGACATATTTACCCTCAATATTAGTTGCTAATATCATAAATAAGTAATAAAACTATATATAGGAAATTGATATAAACGTAACGTAACGTGACACCTACATAAACGTAACGTGACACCTATATAAACGTAACGTGACATATCTACATAAACGTAACGTAACGTGACACCTATATAAACGTAACGTGACATATCTACATAAACGTAACGTGACATATCTACATAAACGTAACGTAACGTGATACCTATATAAACGTAACATGACATATCTACGTAAACGTAACGTAACGTGACACCTATATAAACGTAACGTGACATCAATATGAACGTAATGTTACACCTACAAAAACGTAACGTAATGTGACACCTATATAAACTTAACATGACACCTATAATTTTTCCTAACATTTATTTATTTCATATATGTTAATAAATATTTTAGGATGCTTACTAAGACTTGATATCGAAATTAGCATTTAACTATCATAACATTTTAGGGTAATAAATTATCAATTACTGGTTGCACGTGGTGACGAGACTGATTTTGACGGTGGTGCCAATCCGTGAACTAACATCATTGGTCCATGACATATGGAGTCCACTTGCTTTTTTTTATTTTACCTTTTGCAACGGTTGATGCAAATGGAGTTCACTAGGACCAATGTCATCCGAGTCTGGTTTTGCGAAACGTAACGTGTCGAGAGTGATATATATGTATGTATATATATATATATAGAGAGAGAGAGAGAATTTAAATACAAAACATGGTTGAGAAGAGAGGGAGAGAGAGTCGTAAATTTCTGGGAAACTATTTTGAAGCTTGTGTTGGTGGAAAAAAATGAGGGGTAAAAATATTAGGATCTTGTGGAATACATTCTTATGAAAATAGGACTTGAGACTCTATAAGAAATTACACAGGACTTAGCCTAGCATAAGGTTCTGAAAAAGGACTTATAAATAAGTCTCCCTAGATAAATTTAAAAAAGCATACATTATAATTATTAAATCAATCTAATTTTTTACATAAATAATATATCGAATCAAATAAAATAAACAATTCAATTTGAGGAATTGGAGCCTCTAATAAACCCCACATGGCCTAACAGCATATCCAATCCATTCATACACTAGAAAGATGCCACTCCCTAAAGAAAAATACAACCTTATATCTTTAAGGGTAAATTACATTGACACTCATGAGGTTTATATTTATTATAATTTCTCCTCACTTTTTAAAAATTACATTCCTTCCTTGAGATTTAAAATTTCATTACAAGTTATTCTATGAGGTTTAAAGTTTCATAACAGTTCTCTCTCACCGTAATGATCATCATACATAAAATTAAATTAATAAGCAGGGGTCAGTGTAATTTTTCAAATGTGAGACGGAGAACTGTAATAAACATAAACTTCAGGGGATGTCAATATAATTTGTCCTATCTTTAATTTTACGTTTGGAGTTGTAGCTAGCAGTAGTAGTGAGTTTTGTATACTCGTATCAACCTCTTTTTGGTGCACTTCACCCCCTTGTATTTTTCATTTAATATTTTTAATGAATTTTTTTTATTGATTAAAAAAGGGAAAAAAAATACAACATAACCATGAGGGTTGAATACAAATTGATTTTTTTAATAAATTTTTAATTTTTTTTATAAAAAGACGTGTGTAAATATAAAAAGAATAATTTGGAATTTATAATATTTTTTTTTTACTTTTTAACTAAAAATCAAAAATTTAAAAATAAAAAATATTTGAGACCCTCATAAATCTTCCATAATTTAATCCATAATGATGTGATTTGACAAGTGTCAATTTTTAATTGATTAGACATTCAATGATATATGACCCACTACTCTTGTCATATCATTGTAGATACATTTATAGATGTAAAATGTGAGTATCTAACATTGTTGTTTTAAAATAACTCATAATAGCAAGAAAAATGTTTGAGAACTATAATCAATCTACACCTAATAACATGAAATGGACCATGTGAAGGAGAGACTTACGATCCTTATTCTTTCTTTCTCTATCTCTCTCTATTTCCTCTTTCTATCTCATTAGTAGTCAAAATGAGAGTGATATATTTACGCTGCATTTAGTTAGGGGATTTAAGAAGTGATTCTGAAAATAAAATGAAAAAGATATATAAAATTATATAAAATATAGATATATTTTATTCTTATTTTACCTTTTTTTTTCTTTTTTTCTAAATTCATCCCTAAATTTCTAAATCAAACAAAGTGGGTTGTAGCACCACTTTAATAGCAACTATTCAACCGTTGACATTGTCTTTGGTACCAGCCTGGGTTGACTTTTAGGCCAGCCGTACTATGGCAATGTAGGGGTCGGTAGGCCTATACATTTCTTTCATGATCAAGTTAGGTATTTAGGTTCCGATAAAAAAAAAAGAGTTAGGTATTTAGGTTCGGATAAAAAAAAAAAGTTAGGTATTGAGGTATTTAGGTATTTATGAAAACAATTCAGCCCTTCCTTAAATGTGGGGCAAGAATTGATAGGATTAAAATATATTTTACGATAGAGTATTGTTATTCAACCAAAAAAAAAAATATTTAATTTTTAAATTTAGTGATATATCAATTAATTAGGATATTAAACAAAATAAAAGTAACTATTAATAGGTCATAATAGTTGGATTTAATTCCCATCAAGTTCTATTAAAAATAAGTTATAATGAAATAATCGCTAAAATAATTTTTTATGATTATTTTTTGCATATGGTGTTAAAAATTGATAATTAATGACTTTTTTTGTCACGTTTTTTTATAAATTGTCGCTAAAACTTATAATTAGTAACTTTTTATGTGACAAAATTTTCAAACTGTCGTTGAAAGTTTAAAATTAGTTATTTTTTTGTGATTATTTTTTTAAAAATTGTTACTAAAATTTATAATTAGTGATATTTTTTGCGATAATTTTTTTAAACTATCCTTGAAAATTAAATGAAAAGTGAAAAGTGACATTAATTTTCACAAGAGCTATTGGATAATAAATCTATCTATTAGGATTTATACCTAAGTCTCTCTAAAAATAATAACTTTTCTTGTATTTTCTCTACTAATCAACTAATCATATTATTACTTACCAAAGAAAAAAAAACTAATGATATTATTTATATATCATTAAATTTAAAAAATAAATTTGTTTATCATTTTCGTTTATGATATATCTTCTCTAGGGCATGAATAGGTGTGGTAGTGATATGACAATCTAGGGCATGAATAGGTGTGGTAGTGATATGACAAATTGCGAGTTAAGTCATCTTTAACATATTGCATTATTTTAAGAATGTCAATGTTATAGTTAACTTGTTATAATGGGGCTGTTTGGTTTCATCGAAAAAAAAAAAAAAAAAATGGGCATGTTTGAGAAGTGAGATTTTAACTTAATTTAGGTTAAAATTTATAAAAAATAAGTTTAAATAGTTAATAAGATAAAATATCACATCAAACTCATAATCATTTTATTTTTTCTCTCATAAACATCACATCTAATTATGAAAAAATTCAATCATCTTTCTAAATACAAAAAATTTAATCGATTAAAATAGTCAAAAACTAAAAGAATCTACAAAAATAACAATTTTCCCAACACCCACAAAGTTAAAATATATTATATATTGTAGCTTACTATGATGTGATTAAAAAAAAGAAAAAGGTTATTTATTTATGAAAACAATTCAGCTCTCCCTTAAAAGTGGGGCAATAATTGATAGGATTAAAATCTATTCCACGCAAGACAAAAAAATATATATTTAATTTTTAAGTTTAGTATGTGTCAATTAATTAAGTTATTAAACAAAATAAGAGTAATTATCAATAAATTCTAATAGTTGGACTTAATTTTAATTAAATCTTATTGAAAATAAGTCATAATAAAATTGTAGCTAAAAATAATTTTTTGTGACTATTTGTTTCATATGTTGTTAAAAATTGACAAGTAATTACTTTTTTGTCATGATTTTTATAAATTGTCGCTAAAATTTATAATTAGTGACTTTTTGTGACAAAATCTTTAAATTGTCGTTGAAAATTTAAAATTAGTGATTTTTTTTGTGATGATTTTTTTTAAAAATTATCCTAGTGACATTTTTTGTAACAAAATTTTTAAACTATCGTTAAAAATTAATAATTAGTGATATTTTTTAATAGTGTTTAATGAAAAGTGTCATTAATTTTCACAGAACTTATTGGATAATAAGTCTATTTATTAGGAGCTATATGAAAGTCTCTCTAAAAATAATAATCTTTCTTATATTTTTTCTACTAATCAACTAATCACATCATTTATATATCATTAAATTTATAAAATAAATCTAAAAAATAGATTTTTATGTCATTTTCGTGTACGATACATCTTCCTCACGAGGGGCTGGCATCCGCAATAATGTGTATGACTGTCTAGTTCTCTCTAGTTGACTGAAAATCTCCTCTAGGGCATGAATAGGTGTGGTATGGATCTGACAAATTGCGAGTTTAGTCATCTTTAACATATTGCATTATTTTAAGAATGTCAATGTTATAGACATAGTTCTAAATCACGGTATCGGATAATGTAACGGTATCGATCGTGGAGTATCGGTATCGGTAGTATTGGCCGGTAAGAATCGGGAATCGGGTGTCGCGACCGTGAAATTTTAAAAATCATTAGCAATCCCTCTAAAACTAAATTTTATGCATTTTTTGGCTCTTTTAACCTTAATTTGTTACATTTTAATCAAAATTTTGATATGTAGAAGCATTTTTGACTCATTTTCAACTAAATGATATATATTTATTTTAGTCTCAAACTTTTTTTGACATATGTTAAACTTTTAATAAAAAAATTAATTTGATTATTTATTTTTTTTGTACTGAGAAAAAAAATAAATATATATATATATTAATATAAATAGAGGTGTAGGTGTATAAACAAATAAATAGAAGAAAAAAAAAATCTAAACAATTACAATCTACAAATTCACCATAAACACATGCACCCGCATATACCTAAGAACCTCTCCCTTCCTATCCATTTCAATCTCATACTCCCAATGCACCTAATTATCTCTCTCTTCTTTTCCATTCCAACCTCAGACACCCAAACTATAATACAAGACTGCAAGACGTTGACCGGAAGCAAGACACCCATACCACCTGTTCCCTCTCTCTCTCTCTCTCTGTGTAAAAACGCTCACCGGAAGCTGTAGAATCCGGCCAACCCAGACAAACATTTCAGCTTTAGATCGACAAAAAAAAAAAAAAAAAAGAAGAAGAAGAGACCAGAAACAGAGCACAACAACATCAACAAAACAGAGCACAAAAACAGCACAACAAATCTGTATCGGACTGTATCGTCGCATGTATCGGATTCGGGCCGCTACGTATCGGGACTCGGACGGTACGACTGTGAATTTCATTCTCACCGGTATACCGGTCGATATCCGAATCGGTGATATGATTTTCCGGTACGAATCGGCCGGTACGTACCGTACCGGCCGATATTTAGAACTATGGTTATAGATAACCTGTTATATGTGAAAATATATTTTATATTTTAGCTTACTATGATTTGATTATGTATATACATAATTATTAGACACACTTAAAAAAATATGTGTATCACATACTCGTTATAACTTTCGTCATTTTAAGTTATAATTTATTGTGGTGTTAGTTATGAATAATAAAGATCTCTTCTCACTACAACATTTTCTTAGTTTAGTGACATTTGAAAGTGCCACAAAACTATTGGTTTAATGACATTTTTTAGTCTTGTGGCATTTTGAACAAGTGCCATTTGTATCCGTGCCACGGTAGATACTAGTGCCACGGTAGATACTTGCAAGTGTCACTGCACCATCATGGCTAAAAACTTTTAATGACATTTTAATGTCATGGTAGATATTATTTGTGACACTATCAAGCGCCATTAAAAAAAGAGTTAGTGACACTTATAAGTGTCATTACACCACCAAGACTAAAACCTTTCATTAAAAAAGACTTGTAATCGAAAAAATGCCACGATATGGATTTTTAATGACACTTATTATGCCACAATTGATATTTATAACACCTTCATAAATGCCACTAAATCCAATTCATTTGTGCCATTAAATAGATATAAGTGCCATTGGAACTGATTTTAGTGACATTTTACAAAGCTACTATCACTACTACAAAATGCCACTTATATATTTTTTTCATTGACACTTTTAAAAGCTACAATTATGCATGCGTAAATACCTATAAAAATTGAATTAATTTTATAAATAATTAAATATTAATTGCCACATAATATATTAATTTGACATCCATTCATTTTGTAATATTTTCATAATAATAAACAAATATTACCACCATAAGTTCATCACATCAAAAAAAAATAAAATAAAAATAATACCACAATCAATTATTTATTATTGAAATATAAATTTATTTATATTGCAAAAAAAATCCCTTGCCAAAATTATTAAATATTCTACCACACTAACAAAGTTAAAGCAAAAACAATTTAAAAGAAAATTATTCCAACCATAAGTTCTGAAAAGCCATAGTGATATGCATATTCCGGAGAGAAAAATTATCAAAAATAAAATCAGTTCCCAAATTCTCAACCTCACTTGTATAAATATTCTCGGCTAGCATCCATAACTTGTGAAATCTGCATCCAAAAGATAAACATATGAAGGTAATTGAAACTATATTAAGTTAATATAAATTTGTTAATAAAATTAGTATTTACGAAAGAAATACACCACAAATGGAGCAGGCCGAGCAACATGAGCTCCAATAGCTTGTCCAATTGTTTTGACAAGTCCATATGATCGGATCAAGCTCTCATTAGGTTTGATTGGCACTTGAACATGTACCTCCCAATAGTCAGGTCCCAGTTCTTCCCCTTCTACTTCTTTAGATGCGTCTGTGCTTTTAAGTATTCTGATTGCAACTGTTTCTGTTGGCCTAATGATACTTTTTAGAACAACTATATCTCCCACCTGTAAATCAAGATTTGACTACTTAAGTAATTGTATATTTAAAATTAATAAATAATATTTAAAAAAAACTAGTACAAAGTGCTAGAGTGAAGATGATCATAACTGAAAGTGATATGGATTTCTCTAGTAGATAAGCAAGCCAAATGCTTTAATCACTTAATTGGTTCACTACACTACAACAAATTATATAAAAGTAACAATCGTAAAGCTTTAGACCATATCAAACAATAGCTTAAAAAATCAATAACAACCAAAAGCACCAATCAACGACAATCAAAACCGTGTCCATTATCAATATCAGGATCACCTAACCTCAACGATGTAAATCAAATGTAATTGTGAAAAATGACAATCAACTAATTACTTTCAAGCAATATTTTGAGAGAATCAGAAAGAGGCCATGCGGTAATAAATGATGGAGAGATGTCTTGTTAAAGCTTTAGAAGAAAATTAAATTAATTTTTTTAAAAAAAATAGCACAAACTTCGTCGTGTCATGATTTAGACTATGTAGCACATTTTATCTAGATTTAAATAATGAAATTTATGTCCGCAATATTCATTCCTTGGTTAATTGTAAAATAAGTGTTGCATGCTATTCTAAAATAAAGTTGGAAGTAATGTGATATATATGATTAGCTCTTAGTAGGTACCTGAGTAAGAGAAGTATCTTGTACCGATGACAAAGACCATGCTTGATGTCGAGCTGCCATGTCGAGAGAAGTAGAAGTTGTTATGGCCTAACCAAATTTGAACTATTTAATTTTACAAACACACACACATAGATATACGTATGCATATATAAGTGTAGGAAAACATTAATAACTTATAAATTCTATTAAAAAAATTACCTGATTAGATGTGTTTGTCAAGTTATTCGGAGCATGCTGAACATGGGAAACTTTGGACCTTAGCTCCGAATTTTCAACTTCCATAACATCCATTGCTGTGTCTTGGTTTGCTTTATGACCAGATGTATCTCTCCATAAATTAGACGGGGAGACACCTAATCCATACATGCGAACTCGTCCATGTTTTTCTTTACCCATCACTTGTCCAAATGCATCATTTGGGCCCTTATTTGATAAATTTGCATTTAAGGTTGTCCTCTCATTCATTTCATCCAATAAGGTTGCAAAAAACATAACTTAATATATACATTTCAATAACTCAACACTATAATGTGGAAATTTTAACTATATACATTCTTATATTGTCATTGTGTTGGTTTTGAGAAAAATGGATTTTGATTTTACTCTATTTCATAATCTTTCAATCTGCTTATGATTACTGTGTGTATGCTAAGAATTGGAACAAGTGGGAACAAAACTCAAAAAACTGGGTACTAATTGATTAGGAGGAATGCTTCATGTTATGTTATGACAACGCTCTTGATTTCCTTTTAAATAAATGAAGTACTGATTTAGAAGGATTGTTTTTGTTCTATTGAGGTAAGAAACGTCTTCTATCCCTTTCTTATACTTTTTCTTATACATGGTTGGGTTGCTGCAACATTGTGTTCTTGCTGCCCAGGTGAAGAAACCACACTGGTTGTCCTACCTAGGTGCTGCCACTGCCACAATATTGTTGTGCCCAGATTTTGTTGTCAACAGGGGTGCTTTATTATTTAAGACTCATTTCAGCCTTATAACAAAGTATTAGTGAACTGAATGTCATGTTGAAAAACACTTGGTTTGTCCATGGGTTGTTATGTTTTTGTTGTATGATATGGTGTAAATGAAGAGAAACCGTATATCAGTTTCCTCTGTGTGTATGTCCACCATTTAAAACTGCTGTCTGGGTAACTGAAAAGGTCAATTTGAAATTTCCATAAAGCTGGTGAGAGATATGAGCAGCTTGAGTTTCAAAAAAAAGTTGCCCGTTCCCATTAGATGCTCCATGACACCTCATGGAAGGTAACAACTATGTTTTTTCTATTTTTAATGCCAATGGAAAATGGTCCAGTGTTGTTACTTTCACCAGAAAAATATTTTGTTTGACTTCTTATGATGCCATCCTATAGGTGCCCTCTCAGATTTTATCATGATCTTTTTTGGCCTCAACACCCAATTATGGTTTTGCAGTATATTTTCAGGATGTATTTTGGTTTTCATATGCAATTTTAGTGGGGGAAGAAAAAAAAAAAAAATTGAAGGCATTAAATGATGTTTTAGCACAAACCAAACTTGGGTTTTGTTGATTTGTTCTAATTTGCTGCTAATCTCTCATATGATTGGTTCTAACTATTTGGTTCAAGCTATGCTGTTAGCTAACTGTTTGCAGGTTTGGCTGGCCTCTTTTATGGAGTGTGTTGAGTGATGTGAGCCAAAAATACTCTTTCTTGATTGACAATTTCATTTGTGGATTTAATGATATTTTTCATTGATTATTCTAAAAATGTATCTTTTAATATAGTTATGTACGATACAGTTGCTACGAAAGAAATAATTATAACTTCATTATCAAGTATGGCCCCATGTAGTTATAATTTTTGCATCTGCAACTAGTATGTTTCAGTTAAATCATCATATGACAGCATATGATAGTAAATTTTATGCATAGCATGGTACCCCAAACATTGGATCACATAACTAACTTGGAAAAATAGAATTCATCTACCCATATCACCAAATTATTATCCACATAAACCCAAAAAAAACGTTTAAAAAAAAATTCATCAACAGCCACATGAACATTGAACAAATATCTAATATAAAATCAAAACAAAATCTAATAAAAGGAATTTTTTTAACTTTTTTTTTTCTTATTCATCCTTACAACAGGAAAAAAAAAAAATAAAGCAAAATTATGCAAGATCTCATTGAGACATTTAAACAAACACTAGCATGTCATTATATAAAATCACAACATAAATACAATAATAGTAAATCACAATTAACCCTTGATATTAAAAGATGAAAATTAATACATTCATGGGTTAAAAGATTAGATGATCATAAATAAGAGAGAAAAATAGAGGTCTTTTGTGTGTGAGAGTGAGAAAGAGAGAAAGAATACCTAACAAACTCAGTAGATTGTAGAAGATGAAAAAATTGCAAATTTGTGGTGTAGATGTTAGATAAGAGTGGCGTGAAAGATGAAGAATGAAAAACCCTGGCTTCATTATTTCACTCCCGCCTCTTTATCCCGCCAAAACTGATTTTGCTTCACCAATTTTAGATTTGTCCGACTTGTGGATTGGGGTATCTAACTTAGATTTGTTGGATTCGTGTATTGGATTGCTTCACCAAAATCAATTTTATCCCACAGCTACTCTAATTCATTTGGTGTAGTTTAGTGATTTTTTTCCTTCGCTTTCTCGTAAGTCTCAGTTCCTCTGTTTTTATCAAATCTATACTATATATATATATATATATATATGGAGAATTGGTAATGAAGTGTTAAATTGGTATACCAAAAGTTAATTAATTTATTTATTTTGAAATGATTTTGTTCACACTCTTAATTAGATTAATCTTAAGTTTGTATCAATTTGGCCCAATTGATAATACCGCTAGTATTTTTGACGAAAAATGATTACTGAATTGGTTGAGATTAATTTATTGAATTGAGTAAATCTATAATTTTGCCTCTAAAAGAATGACATATGCATGTTTTTCATTAAAAAAAATGCTAACAATTAGGGCAAATTACACTGTTAGTCCTCTATTTTTGGCTATCGTGTCATTTTAATTCCTGTAATTTCAATTAAATCGATTTTGACACTAAGTTTTTTTATTTTGACTCAAATTAGTAACTTTATCAGTATATAGGAGAGCAATTTCAAATTTTATTATATTGAGTTGAATTTATTTGAGTTCAATTTTGTACATGTGGCTAAGTACAGTTGAAAAACATATTATATTGAGTTCAATTTATTTGTTTATATTTATTTTGTGCATTTTAAAAATTTTGGAAGTATATTGGCAATTTTTTTTTAAAAAAAATGCCATTAGATAACTTGGAAAGTTTTTGACTTAGTGGCAGTTCTCAAAATGCCATAAAAAGTAACTTGCACCTACCTAGTTTAGTGACATTTTAAAAAAAATGCCATTGCTACTAAAGTTTAGTGGCATCTGTTGATAAATGTCACAAAACAAATTTCTTGTGTCATTCTTTTATAAAATGCCATAAAATTGATATGACATTTCTTTATTGAAATGTCACTAGAGCCTTATATGTTTGTGGTTCAGTGGCATTTTTCTAAATGTGTCACCAAATATTTTTTTCGTGGCATTTTCTAAAAACATGCCACTAATATAGTGTCACTAAAGTGTGTTTTTGTTGTAGTTTTGTGACACTTATTTATTGAAATGTTACTAGAACCTTTTATGTTTGTCGTTTAGTGGCATTTTTCAAAAACGTGCCACCAAATATTATTTTTGTGGCATTTTCTAAAAATATGCCACTAGTGTAGTGCCACTAAAGTGTGTTTTTGTTGTAGTGTCTAATTTTTATTTTGATTATGACTGAAATGTTTGATTTTGTTTAAGGGATGTTTGGTTATAACCCTTAACTACGACTTATTTTATGACTTTAATTATGACTTAGTGATTATTATTGGGAGCTCAAGTGATATATTCAATTTTCAAACTTATTTGACAATACTATTAAAAAAAAAAAAAAAAAAAAACCTATTTGACAATCACTCCAAACGTTAAACTCTTACAGCCATAAGGACATGCATTTTTCAAACTGACTGTCATATTTATTTTGTACTAAAACAATTTAAAATCTTATATCTTGAGTATTACAAATCCATTTTCAATAAAATTGATATTTGTAAATTTGTTTTTATAAAATTTTTCAAATAAGATCAATATTAAATACAAAATTTCAAAAAAAAAAATGAAAAAAAAAATTTTGGTCTATTAAAATAGCAAAACAATATTTTTTGTGAAAGGAAATGCTCGAAATCGCCTTCAACAATTTTAGATGGATAGGTGTCGAAAAAATACATGAAAAAAAAGAAAAAAATTGTCTAAACCAAACTACCGACCATAATTTTTTTTTTTTTTACACTTCAATACCTATCTGTCCAAATTGAGGTACCTATCTATTGAAATTATGAGAACAAATTTAAATAATATGAAGAGATAAATTCAAATAATTTTAGACAGATAGGTTAAAACTATAGGGAGATATGTTAAAATAATTTGGATAGACAGGTTCAAATATCAGCACACTATTGGCTTTTTTAGCATTTGAAGGTTAGAAATGTAATTAGAGCATGCTAGTAAGGATCAATAAGTAATTAGAAAATAGTAAATGCTAACTAATTAATCAGACAAATTCTTTGAAATTCTCTTAGCCTCAATAAAAAAGACTTTTACTGGTGGCTTATTTTAGGAGAAAATTCAAAAGAATTAATCAAAAGAGTAAAGGAATGATGGAGAGAACAGTGTCAGAAATTGAATTTCATTAAGTAAACAAATGTTTACAATAGTACCTTCACACTTCCCCAGCTTCGAAGGGAATTACAGCAACGAGCAGAGTAACTTAGAACTACTCCTAAGAAATTGAAATGCAGTGCGGGAAAGTAAAGGACTAGAATGTAAAGAACTGGAAAGTAAACAATTGGGAAAATAAAGAACTGGAAAAATAAATTAAAATAAACTAGTTTCTGGATCTGGTTCTGGTGTCTTCACTATCGGCTTTCTACTCTATTTATAGGCCCTGATAGTAATCGTCGAAGTGGTTGATAACTGTCGAAATGGATGATAACTGTCAAAACAACCTCCATGATCATGAGACATGGTTTTGAGCATTTTGTCTTCACTAAGCCATTTCTTGCAGTTGGGTTTCCTCCCTTAATTTGGATTTAAATCTTTAAGAACCGTTTAGCCACGTCACCTTCCTTTCGATTGTTCCAGTACTTTGCAGATCCATTGCCATTGATATAATTTGCCACATGTCCTTTGATGACTGGAGACCTTTATTAATTCCTCAAGTTACCCCTGATGGACTATGTGTCAAGTTGTGATTAGCTGATACAAAATATATGACCAACATTACCCCCTGCACTAATGTAACCAAGACTTGGTAATATTAGTGGATCAATGCACTATTGCCCACGTTTTAGGACATGCATTGTAATTAATTGTTCTGGAAGTATAACCATCTTTAAGCAACGTTTAAAACACTGAACTTCTCCTTGTGCTTGAACCTTACTTTAACTATCATACAAAAGAAGAGACAGATACATCCTTGATGGCTAATCAAACCATCTCCTTCATTGATCAAGCATATGAAGAGGTTTTGGACAATGATGGCCGACCTCGAAAGAACTCTCACGCATTTATTAGCCATACTTACTCTCCTCCATTTATACAAGTTATGGAGGCTTTTGCAGAATATAAACCTTTTCAACAAAAACTTGCTTGTATGGACCTCGAAGGCTCTTCATCTGCCCCAAAGGTCTTTGCTTAGAAGGAGGCTGCCTTCTTCTCTGCAAAAACTACTGGTTGGAATGACTGGCCACAACCAACCCAATCACAGACAAGAGAGTGAATTCATTATAGATTTGTTGAATTCGATGACCTTACTTTGGTTCTTCCTTCTTCTCCCAACTTAGTGATGTAGCTTTATATACCAGTTAATTGACTCCGTTGCCTAGAAGACAATTTACTTTCGGCATAGTACACCTGCACTTTGCCAACCAAAATAGTGCGGAAGACTCCCTATCCAAACGAAGCTCTAGAATTAAGTCCTTCACACTTGGCCAAAAAGGCAAAACTCTACTCTTCTGACTGGCTAGAGTGTGTGAATGAGCCTCGATTTCCACCTTCCTTTGGAGTGGACTCAGCTGCACCTCCCATTCCTTATAATCCTAACTAGATTGAGGAATTGAAGCTCACCCTCTTCGAGGACCGGCATTTTGGCCCTTATCAAGCCCCAGATCTCCCTACTGCCACTACAAAAAATTAAGGTTTTACAGACCAAAATTTAGGGACAAAATTATTTTTTAGGAACCAAAAATTTTTGTTACGAGAAGTGTCGTTATTATATTTTTAGCAACAAAAATTAGATATTAGTGATGAATTATTATCTTTTTGGGACCAAATTTTTTGTCTCAAAAAATAAATCATTTTGAGACCAAATTATTTTTGTCCCTAAAAGTCTATTTATTAGTGACATTTTCAAAATTTTGTCGCTAAAAGCCATGTTTTAGACTTTTTAGGACGATCTTTTAGCGACTATCCTCATAATAATAGAAATTTGTCCCTTAATGTCTTTTGCAACAAAATTTTCACTTTTAGAGACCAAAACATTTGGTCTCTAAAACTCTTATTTGTTATAGTGTGCCTACCAACAGTATAAAGCCCAAACTTTGCTTACTGCCTTCTCCTACTTATCCTTCAAAGTACTTTGAGATAACACCTCTCACATGAACCTTATATGGGCTTGTGATATTGTCTCTCGAAGCCATACCCTCAATCTAGTGGTCTAGACAAAACTCCATACATTCCTGGACCAACTCCCTTTCTTGCTCAACTGGCATAAAAATGTCGTGGCCACTAGCGAATCATGGGAAGAGATCTCTGCCACTCGTATTCAAATCCAATACGAAGTAGAGAATCTCCTTGAAGAATATGAAGACTTCAAAAACCAAGACTTAACATATAGAGAGCATGCTGATATGGATGGGATGGATGAGGTAAAGAAGGCACTAAAGCAAACGGAATTTGAGATGAAGGCCCAGCAACTTTCCCACCAAATAAGGGCACACCAACTAGAGCGGCCTCCATTAGATAGGATAGAGAAAAGGTTAAAGAGAGAACATGTGTTCATCTCGTAACCTTTTCCATTCATTATTTTTATGAAATTGATAATGTAACCAAATAGACCCATCAACGTAATCATTTATTTATTCAATAAAATATGGGTTTCTTGCTTCCAATTACATGGTTTGTATTTGTCAATTTGCAAGTCTTTGACCTCAAACTTGTTCACATACTAGCAAATGCTAGTTTCGAAGTAACCCATTTATTCCGAAGCATAGTCAAGTGTTTTGAAGCACACTTTCCTTTCTTAAAAGCTAGTAATATATTCCTTCGAAAGAAATTTTCCTGGTAGAAAGTCCAAAAATGTGCTTTTCAAAATCTCTGAAATTAAAATATGGGTTTCTCTTTGCCAATTTCATGGTTTGTACTTGCTAATATGCAACCCTTTAATCTCAAAAACTCATTAACATATTAGCAAATATTGGCTTCAAAGTAACCCATTCATTTCAAAGCCAAGTCAAGCACTCCGAAGCACACTTTTCTTTCTCAAAAGGTTGTAAAATATTCTTTCGAAGGAAATTTTCTTGGTAGAAAGTCCAAAAATGTGCTTTCAAAATCTTTGAAATTAAAATATGGGTTTCTCTTTTTCTAATTTCATGGTTTATATTTGCTAATAAGCAGACCTTTAATCTCAAAACTCATTAACATATTAGCAAATATTGGCTTCAAAGTAACCCATTCATTTCGAAGCCAAGTCAAGCACTTCGAAGCACACTTTCCTTCCTCAAAAGGTAGTAAAATATTCCTTCGAATGAAATTTTCTTGGTAAAAAGCCCAAAAATGTGCTTTCAGGACCTTTGAAATTAAAATATGGGCCCTAACTCCACATGGGTCAAATGAAACCCAAATAGCTTGGAACTACTTAACCCGTTAGGTTAAATAGGCAACCTAGACAAGAAGGTATAAAGCCCTCATTATCATGCTCTTACCTATTCACTTGTCCATTTCTAACTCTTACTCTCACTCTTACTTACCTTGTGCTTACTTTAGCTCTTGCTCCTCCTACTCTTGCTCCTGCTTCTTCAATCCTTCTTTCAACTCTTGCCAATGGCTAGTTTCCTTTTACAAACCTACCAGTCGTCGAACGTCTTCGTCCCTCAGTGGCCTTGAGGAGATGCATAAACGAAGAAATAGCCAAATATAATGAACCAGAAAGCCACAATGCAATTAATGGGAGGCACTTCATCCCTTGCTATCACGCAAAAGGGGAGTATATCCTTGGCCCTATCTTTACTGAGGCTCTCGCTACACTTCCCTCTCTGTACCCACGCTTGGAGGATCACTACTTTCTTTACAAAGGAAAATTCAACTAGGGGGTTGGAGGGCCACTCGACCTCATCGTTGCTGGCCCACATTGAAGACGAAATGTGAGGAATGGTATGATAGATTCGTTGGGGCTAAAGAACAAGATCTAGAGAACCTCTGTGTCTTGATGCCCTTCGACTTTCTAGGTTTATAATTCCTGAGGATCCCTTCCTTATCCTATTGCTCTTTGCTTTTGGAATTCTGCTTTTAATTTCTTTCAATTTCGGTGTGGTATGATTACCTCTACCGTTCTTGATATGTGCCATCTTCTAGGCCTCTCACCCATTGGTGACCTCTTTAGTCCTGATTACCAAGGCGTTGCGGTTTTCCTTCTCTAATCTTGTTTTGAATCATTCTTACAGTGCGTTCATAGAAGTCGAGAATAATAAGGAAGGTCTTGTGACCGACCGAGAATTCTTTTCTTTTATTCTTTATTAGCTTTGCAAATTTCTTTTTTATACTTTATCCCAAAAAATAATGCCTGAATTCATTGCTCTTGCCAAGGCTCTAGCTTCGAAAAAGAGGATATCCTTGGCTCCTTATGTTCTAGGTCATGTATATAGGGTTTGTTCCCAATTTTGTGAAAGACCTCTAGAACCCAATCAAGGAGGCTGTATTTGGGTTCTCCAACTCTGGCTTTTTGCTTACTTTATTGACTTCCATTCTCATTGCTTAAAATTTTTGGTGCAAGAGCCCACCACCTACAGAGAGAAGTATGCCAGAGTCTCTTTGTACCCTTTTAGTTTTACTTATTATTTTTCTTACTTCCATAACTTACCAGCCTTTATTCGTCCTTCATTCTTTTGCCCCTTCAATGCTAATGTAGGACTAGCATGGTTGAGGGCCTTTTTAGTTGATGTGACTTGTTCTAGGCCTATTCACAAGGAAATGTAGGCCTCTATCTTAATTCAAGGGAGCTCTTCATTGGCACTCTAAATCCCAAGGCCTACAAGTCCATCACCGAGGCTTTTTCCCTGCTCAATTTGAAAGGCAATTTGGGCTTACTCAGGGGATCCCAGTCCCTCTTAGCAACCTCTCAAATTCTAACCTTGATGCCAGAGATTTGAAGGTGCTAACACCTAGGCTAAATGAAGCAATGATCAAGTTTGTAAAGGACTTTTCTAGCTTCGAATTTGTGCACTTCACTAGCCATAGTGGGGTCATGAGAAGATTTCAAGACCGGTGGACAGCTAACATGGAGGTGCGGCTGCCACTCCTACCCTGGATTTGCTAAAAGAGCTGGATGTGTCATCCTAGGGTGGGTAAGCCAAAACTAAGGAGGTTAGCTTCACTATTGCATTCACCCTTGCTGTTTTAACCCCTTCACTCATAATTACTAGGGCTGTTACCAAGAAGGGTACATGCTTAACTTTTTTTTTGACTTTCTTTCCCTCATTTACACTTTTATTAACCTCAGTGCTTCTTTTATTGGTACAGGGGCATTGTAGGAGGTCTCTTCTTAACGAGAATGGGCCCTTGTCACTCTGAAGGGAAAACAACAAGAATTAAAGAAAAGAAAGGCCCCACTCAAGCTTAAGCCTGTAGAAGAGGCACCTAGGGTCCCTTCAGAGAAAGAGGAAGAAGAGAAAGACGAGTCTCCCGTAAAAAGAAGAAAGCCAGTCTCACCACTGCCAAACTTATTTGGATTTTGCTTCATGAAGTAGCAGCCAAGGCAATAGAGAAGGAACATGCCAAAGAGGTCATTGTGTTCCAGAGGTCAGAGAAAAAAAGGTAACAGAGAATCTTAAGTAAGGAGGCTACTACTTGCTGAGGTAGCACAAAAAGAGGCTGCAAGGAAAACAGAGCTGCTGAACATTACACTTTCCGTAGTTTTCTAGCTACCACCACTACAATTGCTTGTAATCCTCTTCAGCCCTTTATGATGCCCTTTGTCTTTACATCCGTTATGCTAGCATTGCCCTTACACTTCTTTCTTTTGAAATGTAGCAGCAACTAGCCTACTCGTCCCCTATTCAATGCCAGCTTCTTTTTATTTGGAGGGCACTGAAAGGCCACCTCTCAGCCCCACAAAATTGGAGACCTTGCAGGGAAAAAGGAAAAACAAACACTAGCTTCCCAATGAGTGTAGAGCCCCTGCAAATAATACTTCTAATCCATGCCTCTACACTCCTTATAGCTTCTTCTTTAATTAATTCAAAACTTGATATGCCCATCATTCTCTCATTCCCATCTCTTACCACTGCTGAGCCTCTTAGTCTTCCCTTGTTGTCCATTACCTCACCTCTGAATACTTTCTTATCTTCCAGAGTCCTGGTTACCCCCTTGCCTTCTGAGAGTACCCCTGCTGCCACTCCTGTTCCAGTGATAGCTAGTATTTTCAGGGATGGCACTAATAGCACACCGATACTTCCCCTATAGTTCCAGTCCTACTTCCTTAGACTTGCTGGTGGCCAGGACCATAAATGTTGTTGAGGCATCTTCTTCTCCTACTCTCGTACCAATACTTCCAGCATTGCCTTCCACAAGTGACCCTTCTGCAATGCTTTTTTCATAACAAGAAATGGACCATTTCAAAGCCTAGCTAGCGAGCTTATTTGATACATCCACACCAGCTCTCTTAACTGGAAGTGACACTGAGCCATTGGATTTAGTTGACTCCTTGCTAGAGATAATAAATAGCTCATCTGTTGCTGAGTCCATTTCCCTTCCTCAAATGGACTTGGACACTTGTTTAGAGCTGATGAGGACCTTCTCAAGGATTCCATTCGAGGCTTTACAAAAACAATCATCAAGAATGGATTCCTCAAATGCTGCCAACTCTTTGAGTAGTCCAATGTTTCCTTTAGAGGTCGTTTAACCCAAGTAGCAACAACCATTGACTTTTATGTCAATATCTGCCAAATGGCTAAGGTTGCAGAGAAGAAACTGTTAAGAGATAAGGAGTTTGTATCCCACATTCACTCTGGAGTTTCAGTGCTAAATGGACAACACTCTTCTGCCTCACAACTCCAGGCTCAACTTTTGCATAGGAAGGCAAAATTAGAGAAGGAATTAGCAGCAGTCAATCTGGCCTTGGAGCAATGCGAAGAAACTTCACACTACACACCAAGGGTTGTCAAGCTGCAGTCAGGAGATGAACATTGCCATTCAACTGTTCCTATCACTCAAGAGTAGAGAGCTTATCCTAAGGGAACAGTTGAAACATTGTAATGAATTTTGGGCCAATTTGTGGCACAATGTACTTTAATTTTTGTGAAATGAAACATCATTATTTTACACAAGTGTTTATTGTTTTTACTTAATATTTTCATACAGTACCTCTAAACCTCTTGTGCCTTCTATACAGTTGGGTTATAAGGTTTCAAATATTTGCTATTAATTTTCTTGGGATGCACATATCTATTTAAAATTTTCAAATTTTAAGCTCCTCCAAGAAAGACTCTATGGACTTGGTACGGTCCCTCACAATTAGGTGACCATTTGCCAAATTTATGACTTTTAATTCCTACTTGAAGTATTGTTTTCCAAACCAAATCTCCCTCATCAAAGCTGATGTGTTAAATCCTTTTATTGTAGCTTATGGCTGCCCTTTTCTTTTCCAAAATGATATTATTTAATGCCAAAATTCTAGTTTCATCCACACAGTCTAATTCTAAGTGCGTGCTTTGATGATATTGATCTGTACTTAGGTGGTCTTGACATCTTACCCTAAAGGACTTAATATTGATCTCCATAGACAACACTGCATCATGCCCATATACCAAGGCATAAGAAGTAACTCCTGTACTTGATCTCTGGGAAGTCCTATAAGCCCACAACATATCTAACAATAAGTTGTATCAATCCCTACAATTGTCTTCCACAACCTTTTGTATCCCCTTCTTCAAGGATTTGTTAAATGACTCTACCTGATCATTTGCTTGTGCATAATAAGAGGTTGGAATTGACAAGGCTAATTCCATATTCTGCTGTAAAAGCTTTTAGTAGTTTTTCATCAAACACAGTCTCATTGTCCATAGTTATGGTCTATAGAATACCAAACCTGTAGATTAACTCCTTGATTAAGTCAATTACCTCTGTTTGATCTATAGTCTTATAAGGCTTATCTTCAACCCACTTAGTAAAGTAGTCTGTGGCCACTAGAATAAAATAATGTTGCTTCAAAGAAAGTGGGTAAATCTTCCCTATCATGTCCATTACCCACCCTCTAAATGGCCAAGGCTTCACCACTGCATATAGATCAGTTATTGGGACATGCTTTATCATGCCATGCTTCTGACATGCCTGGTAACCCTTTGCATATTTTATGTAATCCTTGAGGATAGTTTGCCAATAATAGGAATGCCTTCGAAGCAACCACCTCATCTTAACGCCAGGCTGGTAAGCACCACAAATACCTTCATACACCTCAGCCATGACAGTCAATGCCTCTTTTGGTCATAGGCACTCCAATAGAAGACCATTTGCTCCTCTTTTATAAAAAGCATTATCATACACTATGAATTGCATTGACTGTAGTTTGAGCTTTCTACTAGCCTTCAAAAAAGGACCAGTTAAATACTGAATGATTAGATGTCTCCAATCCTGTACTTCCAAGTCGTTTTGATTAGCTTCTACTAATATTCCTCGCTTTGCTAAAGGTATTACTAGCTTCTGATATGTTGCCTGACCCATATCTACTTGGGTGTAATCTCTTCTTTTGAAATTCGAAGCCTTCTGGGCTACATCATTGGCCTTATGATTCATGAATCTTGGGATGTAAGTTACATTTGCCATAGTATGGTAAAAGACTTGCACTTTGTACGTTTAAAGACTCCATTTTCTTGATTAATTACCATTTGAGAATCTCCAAATATGTCAACTACACGAACTTGTAAACCAATAAGTATCTCAAGTCCTATAACCAAGGGTTCATACTCAACTTGATTATTGGAACAAGTGGTCTCATCAATTCTGAAACCATGTGTGGTTTCTACCCCTTGTGATGACTTAGTTACGACACCAACTCCCACTAGACCATTAACTTTTGATCTATCAAACCACATCTGCCATGGTTTTAAATCAGCTATGTCAAGTTCCATTATTTCTTGATTTTCTGTTTGACATGCATGATCAGCTAAGCAGTTGGCCAATGCCTGACCTTTTACTGCCTTTTGGGGGACATATTCCAAATGAAACTTTGACACAGCTAAAATCTATTTACCAACTTTTCCTCTTAATATAGATCTAGATAACATATATTTAACCAAATTTGTGGTTGCAATCACCAAGACAATAATAGGCAAAAGATAATATCTTAATTTTATTGCTGCAAAGTACAAGGCTAAATACAGCTTCTCTTGTGACGCCCTACAAATGGAGAACATCAAAGAACATATTAACAAATAAATACAGGGTTTATCTAAAATTATAAAATAGGAAACGTCACTAATGAGTCCTTTGGTTAATAACCAAGCAAGATCCCAAGAAGGTCGGAGAAGTTAATATAGCATCCTTTCAAAGTCTAACCACTTTAGATAGCAAAGTTACCCTTTTGACAAATCTTAACAAGATATTAACACAAGGTCTATATGAATCAACGATAAAAAAAGGAATAGGTAATATAAAATATATGTATAGATATATAATAATTACAAAATCATGTTTTAAATACAACATGGGATCTATCACTTACAATCTCAAAACACGTTTACAAACTAGTTTCTAATCTTCCTAGGGTAGCCATACACCCTTAAATGCTTCAGCTTTGTCTTTGACCGGTCTAATGGTCTTTAACACCTAGCATAAAATGTCATGAGCTTTGAATGCCCAGTAAACGCACACACACCCCGTTTCTTTTTCCCAATCCAATACACCATCACAATTGTAACAAGCAAATAATGAAGCATGATAATCATTCAATAATACAAGATTACAAGGTTAGATGTTAGTAATCTATAAATCCCCCAAAGAGATTTCATTCTCCCAATCGCAAAAATTGGACACCAGACTATTCAGAACTCTTCCTTTTGCTGCTTTGTTGCAGAACTTACCTCGCGTGCCTACTAATGATATACCGCGTAGCGCTAACCGTAGGGCCTCAGAAGGGACGGCGAAAAGAAAAAGGTTTTATCACCCTGAATCTAACTTCATCCTTTCAAAAAAAGTTTTATCCTCCTAAATGTCCCATCTGGATCGAGCCTTATCTCACCAAATCAAATCATTACAAAGAGTCCGAAAACGTCCGTTCCATTCTAGGGTTTACGTGATAACTCCTTGTGCAAGACTTAACCTTTAATTAGGGAGCACATCCCACCAATCCATATATAACACATTATCATCTCTTCATTATTCAAGTGATCGAAAACCCGATACCATCCCAATTAAGGTTTTTGTTGAGTTAGATGTCTTAAATTAAAATTAGAACAACTTAACAAGATAGTAATATCCATATAAGCATGAGAATCATCAAATGAGGAAGATAAGGAATATAACCATAACACATGCAATATCATACCAAGACATGATCATATACTAATAAGCATATTCATGAAGGCAAGAGCTAAAAATACCAATGCAAAACTAAGTTTCCAAATGCAGTACCATTTAAAGACTAAAGTCAAAAAAACCATTTTAGATTTTTCCCAAACCTAGCCTTCCTATGATTCATAGAGAATTTTATCTAGTTTTCACAACATGTTTCAGAAATGGAATAGTTTTTCTAGATTTTTAGTTATTGAGAAACACTCCAGCGCTGTCCAAATTCACCGATTGTCACAAAAATCGAATTTTCTTACAAATCGCTCACTATTTTTCAATGAAACCAATTTTCCTTGAAATTTAACTCTTTAAGGAAGTTTTTGAAATAGAACCATGGTCCAGAAGATTGTTCTACATTTTTCTAGAATTTTTGAAAGTTGGCTGTAAAATAGATTTTTCATGCACAATACTCAAAATAAGAAGATTTGTGAGAAAAGAGGCCAACTAAGGGAAATTTTTCACTTATTTTGTGATGAAAACATACTAAATAATGAATCAATAACTCAAATTCTTAGAGTGATGGTATACCTTTAGAAATAATGTAAGATATGGAAGCAAAATGTAGTTTTGCATATATTAAGAGGAAATACGAATAGAAGAAGGATTAAAGCCCAATTCATCAAATTTGAACACATGAACACCATTACAACACATCTAAAAATATGATTTTAAACCTTTAATAACATATATTTGAAAAAGGAAAATAAAAGAGAGAGTTGTGTTGTGGCTTACTTGATGTTAGGTGAAGTGCATGCACAATTTTCTCCTCTTTTCCTCTCCTCCACTACCAAAGTTCACTCTCTTTCTCTTCTTTCTTTTTCTCAACTGAATGTGTAGGTGTATGAGTGTATGAGATGTGTAACATGTGGAGGGTGGTGGTGTTTTTATAATAAAATTGGTGTAAACGGTCCAAATTGCCCATTGGTTGGAAATAGATTGGATATTTTGGATTTATTTGGAACTTAATAGAATAGTGAATTATTAGAAGTCTTAATTATGCAATTAATCATGATCTAGTTAGGCCTTGGTTAGGATTGAACTTAGGGTGGAAGCATGGTTCCATGTTTTAGGGTGTACTAGAACACTTCTCCATGAATTCATGGATTATGTTTGAAAAAATTGTATCCATTTCACTTCCCTAGGGTAGCTGGCCATGTGGGGGAATTTGAGGGAATTATTATTTTTTTTTCTTGTGTACAATTGTTGGAAATTTCAAAATATAGTGTATAATATAGGTTTAAAGGTACAAGTGTGTATATATATATATTAGTACTAGTTTGGGGTCAATTAGCAATTTAAATAAAAATGTGCGGCTTTGGGTTTAATTCATGTATTGGAACATTTATTTAAGTGTAGTATTTAATTTAATTAGAATTTGGATCTTTAATTCAGTTAAAGTTTCTTTATTTCGAATCAAACGACGAGTCATAATGAGAACCGAAAGCCTAGGGTTTGTCATCAGCAAATATAGTTAGGGAATTAATTTAATTATTATTAGGGCTTTGGAAATGATCCCTGAGTTCCCGGGTTCAATCAAGGTTTGCGAGTTTTCGGTTAGTGCGCGTTTTTGACTCTACAGCAAAAATTGAAAATAAATAAGAGATCGAGGGTCTATATTGAAATAATTCAAAAGTAAGGGTCTAAATAAAATTACATAGGTCAGGGGCCTCATAGTTAAATAATTAATATTAGCGTGTAAAAACAATTACTAAGCTATCGGGGTTGATTTGGTTTTGTACGGGTTTATTCGCGATGCGTCTTCGATTCTAAGATTAAATTTGTGAATAAACGAAGAATTAAGGGCTTTATTATAATAACTCAAAATTTAGGGACTTAATAGGGTTTACAAAAGTTAGAGGTCTCACATCTCTACAGCTGAATATTTACATTCATAAGAGTTTAAAAACCTACTAAGGTAATAGACTACTAGCTCGTTGCCTTCTTCATTGTCCTGAGCCAAGAAGACTCCCAATGATTCTTCAGCTGCAGCAATGTATAACTTCAAGGGTTCATTCCTTGGTGGCATCACTATTGGAGGCTTGGCCAAATAAGCTTTCGTTCCTTTGAAGGCAGCTTGATGTCCTGCTGTCCACATAAGCTCTTCTTCATTTTTTAACTTCAACAAAGTAGAAAAAACTTTAGTTTTCCTAGCAGTATTAAAAATGAACCTTCAAAGAAAGTTAACCTGATGTCACGACCCAAACCCGCCCCTAAGGGTTTAGTATCGTAACCGGCCAATAATCCGTGATTACCAAATGCCTGTTTTACAATGATGACAATAATACAATATAAAGGGGGCAGGCGGAAGCCAATCAATAGTAACATACATCGTCCAATGAGCTGTGAAGACCTGAATGGAAATAAACTTTCATATACACATATACCAATGCACACATAAGTCCAAGTCTATGTCTGGCATATACATAAAAGCTTAAGTCCAAAACATCCAAGACATGTTAGGGAGTAAAACCCCAAGCCAAAAACAAAATGGAAAACATTTACTTAGACATTAAAAAACTTGCCCAAAAGGGTGGAAAAAGATCACTCAAAAATCCTTGACAACAACGGATCAAAGTCTCGTAGTGAGACGCAACGGGTTGGCTTGACAAAACGAATTCGGGTCGACGCTGCTAACTCTGCTCAGGTGCCTGATCACCAACATACATATATATAAACAGTGAGCTAAAGCCCAGTGAATAACAAATGTGTAAAGGAGTTGAGAATGAATGTCCTTTCAGTGTTTAAAACAGTCAATTGCATCAGTAGGTTATTTGTTCAATCAATATCTCATATTCCATATCACATCTGTCACATAGGAATTATAGCAGTTATACGTGGTACATCCAATAGTTGAATAGTACAGTAGGTCTTAAAAGACCGAACAGTCAATTAATGGCCATCACACTTTAATTCTTTACTCACACACACAGTACTTATACTAAATAATCTAATAAATCATATAAACTAATCTAAATTCAACTTATTCAAATTAAATTAATTCTCATCATACTATGTTCTTAATTATACTAAATTAAATTGCACTATTATGAATTAGGTTCTAATCTCCTATCTTATTATTTAATTCTAACTTGTTTAAATTAGCGAAGCAGACAGGTTTAATTTCATTCTAACCTACCTATTCACAATAACATTATTCAAATAAGTGCATGGCATAACAATAACACTTCATAACATATAATTACATGATTAGCAATAAACAAATAATTAATTTAATTAATTTGCTTAATTAAGGAGGTGATTGTCACACCTGACCGAGAAATTTTTGCAATTCTTTCTTATTTGATGGAGGTTTAGCCTCAATGATGGCTTTAGCTTTGTTCTGATCAATCTGTATTCCTTTCTTGTGCACTATGTACCCCAAGAAGTTTTTAGCTGATACACCAAAAACACAATTGAGTGGATTGAGCTTTATCTTGAATTTCCTCATTCTTTCGAAAGCTGCTGCCAAATGGACTAAATGCTTCTCCATAGACTGAGATTTGACAACAATATCATCAATGTAACATCCCAAGTATCTTCCACATGGAAGATAGTGTTCATTGCCCTCTGAAATATTGCGCCAACATCTTTAACCCAAATGGCATTTTAACCCATTCAAAGGTTTCAATATTACCAAGACACCTGAAAGCTATCTTCTGAATATCCTCCTCTGCTATGCATATCTGGTTGTAGCCAGTGTGTCCATCCATCATAAAAAAAGATTCTATGCCTTGCTGAACTATCCACCAGCAAATCCACTACAGGCATGGGGTACTCATCCTTTGGAGTTGCCAAATTCAGATTTCGGAAGTCAATGTATACCCTCAATTTGCCATTCTTCTTGATCACAGACACAATATTGGATAGCCATTCAACATATATGGTTGTTATAATAAAACCTGCTTTGAGATTCCTAGCAATCTCCTCATTTACCTTCTAAACCACCTCAAGACTCATTCGTCTGGGTTTTTGCTTGTATGGTTTAAAGTTTGGCTTGACTGGAAGTCTATGTTCCACCAATGATCTGTCCAACCTAGGTAGATCATTGTATGACCAAGCAAAATAGTCCTTAAATTGTTTCAGGACAGCCAATAACTGATCATTGACAATAGGATCCAACCAAGCACTGATGTATGTAGGTTGTTGTTCTAAAGCTTCACCTAAATTGACTTATTCCAAAGGGTCTTGCATCTGAGTACTTACCAATGCTTCTACTTCAGTTTATTCTAACTTTGAAACAATCTTTTCCTCTTGGTTTACCACAACCCACCCTGGCTCAACATTCTTATTTTCTTCTTCATAGATAAAGTCTGTCTATAAAGCTTCTTCTTCTTGGATTTCCTGGACCTTAGTCTCAAAGTCCAATGCATAGTACTTACTTAGGGCCAATGATTTGGCTTTCTGTTGCTCATGTCTGCAGCCAAGCATCATGGCTTCCTTTTCTTCTACTTGGACTTTCTGAATTATTTCATCAATGTCCAATGTAAAGACTTGAGTAAAGCCAATGGTCTGGCTTCTTCATCCTCAGTACTTTCTTGCACCAAGTGTTTCAGGTGTTCCACTTCCTCATCAGCCGTTACTTCGACTATTACATCAGGCTCCCTCAGTACACTAAGTGGAACCACCCCCTCAGTGTACATTTTTGCTTCTGTGAAATTTGCACATGCAATGAAAGGCTACAAGTCTGTATTTATTTCTTCTGTCTCCTCATTACTTAGGGCTATCATTACTTTCTGATGCAAGGATGATGGCACATACTTGTTAGTGTGGATCCAATCTTTACCAAGTAAGGCATTATACTTGGCATTACTATCTATGACAAAGAAAGCAGTCATGCAGTCTCTTATCCCCATACTTAGATTGATGGGCAAAATGCCTTGAGCTATCTGCTTATCCCAACAAAACCAACAATGGTTGTTATAACAACCCCGACCTCTAATTAACGTTAATCCATGATTAATTATGCCTAATAAGTAATCAAGAAGAAATCCTGAGTTAATTGCATGTGTTATGTGCTATATGAGTTTCTATATGTCTATCGTAGGAATATCTGTTTCTGTTTTTTTTTTTTGTACTGTGAATTGAAGGCCTTATCAGCATCTATCGCGAAAATTGACTTGAATTACATGTTACTTGAAATTTTTAGAATATTATGGTAAGTTTAATTGAAATTCAATTCCAAAAGAAATAATTAGATTAATTAATGCTCATTTGCTTAGTTTAAGCCAAGATTAATTAAGCCAATGTAATGGGCCCATATAAGGCCACTCTCTACACCATTTGTACATTTTTGCACTCTCAATCCCTCATCTTTGAAGACAAAAACGTGTGAGAGTGAGAGAGGAGGAAACTTGAGCTCAATTGTAGAGTGATTGCTAGAGACTTGGAGGAATTGGAAGGAATTTCAAAGATTACACTTCTATACTTGAGAATTCAAGCTTGAGGTAGGAATTCAACCTTTGGATTGTATAATTTGGATGTTTAAGCCATGGATTCAAGAGGATTAAGTGAATTACATGAGAATTGAGCTAGAATGAAGAATATAGATCATATCATTGTATGCATGTGCATATCATGAAGTTTTGAAGTTGTTTAAGCAAGAACCTTCGCATGCATAACCTTACCTTGGCTATGATTTCATCATTCAACTTGGTTTTGTACTAAATACTTAAATTGAACATGGTATGGATGGTTGAAGAGCATAACTTTGCATGCATGTCATATTTTGAAAACTTTTAAGTTGGTTTTAAGCAATTCACATGCTTTTGGGCCTTGGTTTCAAGGAATGATCTTTAATTGACCATGTTTTCCAAGTTTATATAAGTTTCCTCAAGTTTTTGTCCCAAAAGACCATGATTTGCAGCCTTGAATTTGAGTTTTGCACTAGACAGAGCAATCTGGAAATTCCAGATTCTGCTTCTCCGCTCGAGCGACGGATTCTCCGCTCGAGCGACCACTCTGTGATCTTGCACTTTCGCTCGAGCGTGAAATGCAAGCTCCTCGAAGTTTCATATTTTTGCAGATCGCTTGAGCTACAAGAGTTGCACTCGAGCGAAGACCTGAGTCTCACGCTCGAGCGAGCATTGAGCAAGCATCGAGCAGAAAAAATCGAGCAACCAGTACTTTTGCAAAGTTTACAGATAGCTTGAGCGAAGGAAGTTGCGCTCAAGCGACCCCTCACATGTTTGCATGTTCGCTCGAGCGAAGGAAGCTGCGTTCGAGCGAGACCCCTGTTTCCTGCATTTTTGACCAAGTGTTTTCAAATGCATTTTTGCATCCTCATTGCATCCTAGGCATTCATAGGCCAAGATTAAGACAATAATGAGGATAAAAAGTAGAAACACACCAAGATAAGAAAGAACCAAGTTAATATTTCGGGTGTGTAATTCTGTACGTATTTGTTCTGTATTTGTGCAGGTCACGTGCCTCAAGATATCTGAATTGCCTACTCTGTTCGTTTACTTGGTGCCATCTGTTATTTGTGAGTAATAACTTAGTAAAACTATATTCAAGTTAAATTATTTTCTGTATATGGAATAAGATCTATTCTAAGAAATGCTATGTTTTGTACTACGAATGATTGTCCAACTCTGACAAATATTTGTGGCATTTATGCTATGAATCAAGTATGCTATCTGTACCCGGACCGGAGGTTCCTTATGGGATTGACAAGTTTTCTATAGCTAGCTGGAGGTTCCCATATGGAACTGACAAGTTATCCGTTCCCAGTTCGAAGGTTCCTTTATGGAACTGACAAGTTATCCGTACCCGACCAGAGGTTCCTCTATGGAACTGACAAGTATGATTTTTTGATACTCTGTATGTGATCTGTTAGCGCTAACAGATGTACCAATGACAATTAATCATAAACTCTGATTTCTGTATATGCTTTGAATAAGAATACGAATATGAATCTATCTTGATATGAACTCTAGTTTCTGAACTGGTTTTGGGACATCATTCATTTAACCCTTTACTCTGTTATTATTCATTGGGCTCTCACTCACTATTTATTTATTATGTATGTAGGTGAGCAGGCTCGCGACCAAGCTTAAGATGTTGCCTGAAGAATTTTGTGTTTGTCAGCCATCTTTTGTGCCTCCCAAGGAGGTTCCAAATTAAGTCGAGTCTTGTGACCATGTTTTGTGAATATTTAAGACTTTGTTTCTTTTGGTTTTCGAACAAAGTTTCTATTTATATGTACATGGGATGACGTCGTATGTATGCTTATAAAATTAAAATTATCTATCCCATGTATTGTCACGCCCCGACAATTTAATTAATCGGAAACATTACCAAAGCCTGTAATTTAGGTCCATTTTTTTTATAATATATATATATATATATATATATATATCTATTACACTTGAGTAATAGAAACATAATAACACTAGTTCTCACTCTTAACGAATGCAACAACAATAATACATGCCAAGCTTCTACTGCGAAGCTACAAATAAATAATTACAAACCACAAGATACATTTTTCATTCCCTTAACTATGATAAAATTTATACAAAAAGGTACATGGAATCCATACTCTTCAACTAATGAATCCAAAATTCTCTTCCTGAAAAAGAATAAAACAACGTCGGGTGAGCACAAATGCCCAGTAGGAATCTCATAGTTCTACAATAATAGCTAACACATAGATAGAAGTGATCATGCATGCAGAGTGATACCATATAGTAAGGTGACATTTTGTAAGTTCAAAATATTATACGAAAGGTATCTTTTCTTAAAATTTCACTTGGACCTTTAAGAAAATTCCCTGCCATAAATGTAGTCTCTCATTATTAGGAAGCCATAAATTTTCTTTGAAAATAAGTACACTTAAGGAAGAACATCATCTTAAATTCATTAACCCAATTCCAAATTTTTCCTCATTTTGTTTCCATTTTAATATTCTACATTTCATTTCCATTCTAATATTTCACATTTCACTTCCATTTCCAATTACCATACTCCATAATCTAAAGGATTAGAGTTCAAATATAACACAAGAATCACAAACCCTTTTCAATTCAATTTCCCAATTACTTACAAAACAAAACTCATAATCTTCCCTTTTGTCACAAGCAATCCATTGAGTTCATCATCACTAGCCCCTAATCCAATTACCTGCATGATGCCAATTTCAATCCATAATCCATTTTCCTTCAATTTATTTTTCAATTCATTTATTCTTCTTAATTCGTGAGTCAATTTCATTATGTCACAACAACCAAACTGAGACTACAACTCAGTGGTTTTCCCAATCATACAAAATACACATAAACACTTCAAACTATCATTTTACGGAAATTTCGTCCGCGGGATCGGCACCCATGTATAAATTTCAGGACTTTTACCCAGGACACTCCGGCCAACTTAGTTATAATGGAGTCCATCCTCTTTCTCCTCCCAAACAGTGGAGTCCATCCCCTTTCTCCTCCCAAACAAACATATATATACAATATATTTAATCACATAATCACACATAGGGTACATCTATTTTCTCCTCCCAAACAATCATACATATACAATGTATTAAAACACATAGTCATATTCAATGACACCATTTCTCAGACTTATCATATTATTTACTCTTTCAACTAGCAAAATACATGTGATTCACCAACATGATTTCAAAATGAAAAAAGTGCACTTAAAACATAACACAAGAATTTCCAAATCTCTTTCCAAAACATACAGTTTAAATCCTCAAAATCTATTGCATGTTCCATGATATGCATGATTTATAAATAGTCATGTTTGCCTAGTCAACATGCAATTTCTACAACAATCATAGCTATCCTCTATCGATAGCCCGAAACAAATACATCTAAACCGATAAATAAATTCCTTTAACGATACGCTTTTCCAAAATCTCATATGGGAGTGATAATGCATATCAAACTTTACCATCATTATTAATAATCCTCTGATTTCACATTTACAATGACAATTTCAATTATTTATACAAAATAACAATTTCATCCAATTAGGACAAACTCCCCTTATATCAACCCAAACTCAATACAATCCAACACATCTCAACTTAATTCAACACAATTCAACATGATCAACACTATTCAACATGATTCAATTCAACATAATTCAAGATGAACTCTTAAATCCCCATTTCATCATTTCATCCCAAGTCTTATGCCATCCATATCATTAACAAATCTTTTTCCCAAATTTAATTTCATATTATAGCATGATTTACAATATCCATAATAAAGGTTCAATCGCTAATTTTTAACATAATTTTCAAACACTTCCAAAATTCAATTAAACTGGTATATATGTAATTCAATACCTCAATTTCATGATTCTACTTTCAATTTAGGCAAAATCATTAATTATCACCATGAATCAACTTAGGATTTTCAAGAAAAATCAAGAATTTCAAGAACAATTGAAACTTCTCACACCACTACTTTTAATTACAATTTTCCCCTTGATTATACACCTAAGGTTCATAATCCACAAGCTTAACTCAGCAATTGAACCCTAGCACTTCAAACCCTAAACCTCCAATTTCATGATATAACACTATATGCTTAAAAATGGAGATTTTGTATTTATATAATCAAAATATCACAAATCTATCTATAAATGCAAGTATTGAAGAAGAACTAGGACCCCTACCTCAAGAATCAAGCAAGAGAGCAAAGCTTTGTTGAGATTCCTTCACAAATCCGAATTCCAATCGGTAGAACATGTTGATCTTCATGTGTTATTCACTTTTTTGGTAGAAGATCTTGTCCAAAACTTAGGGAGATGGAAGTTATTTGAGGTCAAAAACCTAGGGTTTTCGGACCTAAGGTGAGAGGAATGAAGAAAGAAAAGGAAAATACAAAGAATGAGAAAAAAATCACGTTTTTAAGCTGCTGAATTCGCGCAGTTTGCTCGAGTGTAGCTTTCCACGCTCGAGCGTACCTGTTTCCAGCACAGATATGAAAACTTCAAACGGGTATAACTCTCTCATCGGGACCCCGTTCTAGGTCGTTCTTGTGTCCAAATCGAAGCCCCGGAAATAAGCTTTCCAATGGTTCTAGCCCCACAATAAAATTCAAAGTATGGAAGGAGAAAAGGGCAAAAGAGTGAAGATTGGTCAAAAACTCAAAGTAAAACTTGGGGCTTTTTATCCAATTTTACCTAAATACCTTATTAAGACTTCAATCAAGGTTCCAAACATCACCCAAGGGTCTTTAATTATAATATTTAAGGTTCACTTGCCAACCCATCAATGTCAAGAGTCCGACAACCACTCAAGTTTTAAGGTGACGGGCGCCCACTACACATCAATCCAATGTGAATTAAAATCCGAGTCATTACAATCTTCCCACCTTAAGAAATTCCGTCCCCGAAATTGCATCCGTTCTAACAAAAATAGCAACAATCTTATACTCACCAAGTCTTAACAACCCCTAATCCAAAAATAAAGCATGAGAGCACCCATAAATATATCCACCAAACCTTAACAACTTTCAGTTACACCTTACTTCAATTCTAAGCCCAAAACTACCAAATGTCACAATCTCCCTTCCTTAAGAAATTTCGTCCTCGAAATGAAGAAACTCTAACAAGAGGAAACTCAAACATGAACGGAAAGATGCCCTTAATGTTCAAAACTAGATCCACACTCAGGATGAATTCTTAATTTTCTAATTTGATACCTCAATGTTCCAAAGATACTCAAACAACAATAATCACAAGGAAAGGATCACAAATACTTTTCGACCAACACACACATTGGAATTCAACGGGTAAGGAGCAACACTAACCATTTATAATCCCAAAGTTCATAGCAACTTCCCAATTAATAACTAAGCGGACAATGTCTATTGAACGCCCAAAACTCAATTTCAAAGAAATTAAAACCACTATTAAACCAAACACCAGGTCAACATAAGAAAAACGAATGACAATTCACATTGTACGGTCCAACACCAAAGTTTTCAATTGCGTTTCAATTAACGGCATTATCAATTCTTTATTCCATTTAACATTTAAAAGTAGAACAGTGAAAATCATTCATTATCATATTCAAATTAAGTTTTTAACGTTTAGTTCAACCGTGCCTTCCTAGGCCACGCACAAGAAAAAAAAATAGATTTTCGTTTTCCACATCGATCTCAACAATTTCCCGATAAATTCCAACCATCACCAAATAACCTCCGCCACCCACCCGGTGACATTGCAACATAATTTCCATACACATTTATAACACCAACAAACAGAAACAAACCGGTATATTCATTACAAACGTCAACACTTATATCAACATTCAATATATATATGTACACATTGGCACAAGTGCACTTACAACAATTTCCATTCAAACATTTTTAACTTAATTAGAGTAGTTTCACAAATTCACATGAACAACACCCGTACATATATGTACAAGTAAGACTCCATGCCCTCAAATACCCCTTGAGACACTATTCATTCATGTCCCTATTTATCCAAAACAGGGCAAATCCCAAGATAGTTAAACATTAATTAACTTCAAGTAACCTTCATCAAAATTACTAGTTACAAATCACATCAAAACAAACTAACCCAAACCAATTCTCAAATCTCACCAAAAAAAAGAAAATAACTACAAGAATCTATCTCTGTAAACTAGCCCAAGTTACTAATTAGCCACCCTCACGGCTCAAACATCGATACATACATCATTTCTCATCTCACAATTCATAATCATCGTAGTCATCATCATCTATTATCCTCATACAAACAGAGTCAAGAATTTCATAACACTTTGCTCCTAAACTCGGAAGTCACTAATCGGCCAACCCCACAATTACTAACACTTACAAGTGACCTTACACCGTCTACCCCGAGATGAAGCTTCTTACACCCTTTTACCCGTTTCTAGAATCTTACTAGTCTTTTCAAATATGTGTTACACTAGCACCATTTCCAACAATCTCAGCATTCTCAAGCCGATATAATGACACTTATTTCGAGTCAGACAAAACAATTTCCACCCGCACAACACTCACTACTAGGGAACACGACTCATATTTCCTCCCAAGAACCACTTCTAACATTTGTTCATACTCATGAACCCCATACTCCAATACTTCTAACTCCTTTACGCACACACAACCACTAGCTCACCACACCATACGCCAACACTGCTTTTATCACCATAAAGCACAATTTTCATACCACCACCAAGCACTCTCACGATTTGCTAAGTAACTCAAACTAACCTCATACCATTCTAAGATCTCACCTCATCTCAACTATACTCCTTGTAAATCATACAACTCTCACATTCTATGCTCCACAAACACTTTCATTTAATTTGAGACTCATAAGTCAATATGTGTTTCTACCAATATCTTACGTCTCCCTTATTGCAAATTAATACCTATCCTATCGCTCTCATTATCTCAATAACAACATCAGACACCAATAACCAAACTCTAACCCTTTCCTGAGACACTTACTTTTCCTACCTCAACACAAAACCAACCTAACATATAATCACACAGCACGTAAACAAATTTTCAGCAACAGACCACATAATCCAGTCAATCTACAAGGACAACCACTTGTCCTGGAACTTCCAAGGAACTCCCATTAGAAACCATGTTGATCAGACGCATCTTCCAATGAGATCTCAAAGCAAGTTAGCCGGCCATAAGCACTATCCTTGAAGCTCAACCCATGCTCACATAATGCACCACATAATGTCCTACACCTCATACTTCTATATGCAACTATCCTCACCAAGCGAAGTCAACCCACTGTGGTAAAAACCACTTCCCACGAGCTCCAGATATTCAAACCCGGTTAGCTCTGATACCAAGTTGTCATGCCCCGACAATTTAATTAATCGGAAACATTACCAAAGCCTGTAATTTAGGTCCATTATAATATATATATATATATATACATCTATTACACTTGAGTAATAGAAACATAATAACACTAGTTCTCACTCTCAACGAATGCAACAACAATAATACATGCCAAGCTTCTGCCGCGAAGCTACAAATAAATAATTACAAACCACAAGATACATTTTTCATTCCTTAACTATGATAAAATTTATACAAAAAGGTACATGGAATCCATACTCTTCAACTAATGAATCCGAAATTCTCTTCCTAAAAAAGAATAAAACGTCGGGTGAGCACAAATGCCCAGTAGGAATCTCATAGTTCTACAACAATAGCTAACACATAGATAGAAGTGATCATGCATGCAGAGTGATACCATATAGTAAGGTGACATTTTGTAAGTTCAAAATATTATACGAAAGGTATCTTTTCTTAAAATTTCACTTGGATTTTTAAGAAAATTCCCTGCCATAAATGTAGTCTCTCATTATTAGGAAGCCACAAATTTTCTTTGAAAACAAGTACACTTAAGGAAGAACATCATCTTAAATTCATTAACCCAATTCCAAATTATTCCTCATTTTGTTTCCATTTTAATATTCTACATTTCATTTCCATTCTAATATTTCACATTTCACTTCCATTTCGAATTACCATACTCCATAATCCAAAGGATTAGAGTTCAAACATAACACAAGAATCACAAACCCTTTTCAATTCAATTTCCCTATTACTTACAAAACAAAGCTCATAATCTTCCCTTTTGTCACAAGTAATCCATTGAGTTCATCATCACTAGCCCCTAATCCAATTACCCGCATGATGCCAATTTCAATCCTTAATCCATTTTCCTTCAGTTCATTTTTCAATTCATTTATTCTTTTCAATTCATGAGTCAATTTCATTATTTCACAACAACCAAACTGAGACAACTCAGTGGTTTTCCCAATCATACAAAATACACATAAACATTTCAAACTGTCATTTTACGGAAATTTCGTCCGCGGGATCAGCACCCATGTATAAATTTCGGGACTTTCACCCAGGACACTCCGGCCAACTTAGTTATAATGGAGTTCATTCTCTTTCTCCTCCCAAACAGTGGAGTCCATTCCCTTTCTCCTCTCAAACAAACATACATATACAATGTATTTAATCACATAATCACACATGGGTTACATCCATTTTCTCCTCTCAAACAATCATACATATAGAATGTATTAAAACACACAGTCATATTCAATGGCAACCATTTCTCAGACTTATCATATTATTTACTCTTTTCAACTAGCAAAATATATGTGATCCACAACATGATTTTCAAAATGAAAAAAGTGCACTTAAAACATAACACAAGAATTTTCAAAATCTCTTTCCAAAACATACAGTTTAAATCCTCAAAATCCATTGCATGTTCCATGATATGCATGATTTATAAATAGTCCTGTTTGCCTAGTCAACATGCAATTTTTACAACAATCATAGCTATCCTCCATCGATAGCCCAAAACAAATACATCTAAACCGATAAATAAATTCCTTTAACGATACGCTTTTCCAAAATCTCATATGGGAGTGATAATGCATATCAAGCTCCACCATCATCATTAATAATCCTCCGATTTCACATTTACAATGACAATTTTAATTATTTATACAAAATAACAATTTGATCTAATTAGGGCAAACTCCCCTTATATCAACCCAAACTCAATACAACCCAACACATCTCAACTTAATTCAACACAATTTAACATAGTCAACACAATTCAACATGATCAACACTATTCAACATGATTCAATTCAACATCACTAAATGTAATTCAACATAATTCAATGTGAACTCTTAAATCCCCATTTCATCATTTCATCCCAAGTCTCATGCCATCCATATCATTAACAAATCTTTTTCCCCAATTTAATTTCATATTATAGCATGATTTACAATATCCATAATAAAGGTTCATTCGCTAATTTTTAACATAATTTTCAAACACTTCCAAAATTCAATTAAACTGGTATATATGTAATTCAATACCTCAATTTCATGATTCTACTTTCAATTTAGGCAAAATCATTAATTATCACCATGAATCAACTTAAGATTTTCAAGAAAAATCAAGAATTTCAAGAACAATTGAAACTTCTCACACCACTACTTTTAATTACAATTTTCCCCTTGATTATACACTTAAGGTTCATAATCCACAAGCTTAACTCAGCAATTGAACCCCAACACTTCAAACCCTAAACCCCCAATTTCCATGATATGACACTATATGCTCCAAAATGGTGATTTTGTATTTATATAATCAAAATATCACAAATCTATCTATAAATGCAAGTATTGAAGAAGAACTATGACCCCTACCTCAAGAATCAAGCAAGAGAGCAAAGCTTTGTTGAGATTCCTTCACTAATCCGAATTCCAATCGGTAGAACATGTTGATCTTCATGTGTTCTTCACTTTTTGGTAGAAGATTTTGGCCAAAACTTAGGGAGATGAAAGTTATTTGAGGTGAAAAACCTAGGGTTTTCGGATCTAGGGTGAGAGGAATGAAGAAAGAAAAGGAAAATACAAAGAATAAGCAAAAAATCACGTTTTTAAGCTGCTGAATTCGCGCAGTTCGCTCGAGCGTATCTTTCCACGCTCGAGCGTACTTGTTTCCAGCACAGATATGAAAACTTCAAACGGGTATAACTCTCTCATCGGGACTCCGTTCTAGGTCGTTCTTGTGTCCAAATCGAAGCCCCAGAAATAAGCTTTCCAATGGTTCCAGCCTCACATTCAAATTCAAAGTATGAAAGGAGAAAAGGGCAAAAGAGTGAAGGTTGGTCAAAAACTCAAACTAAAACTTGGGGCTTTTTATCCAATCTTACCTAAATACCTTGTTAAGACTTCAATCAAGGTTCCAAACATCACCCAAGGGTCCTCAATTATAATATTTAAGGTTTACTTGCCAACCCATCAATGTCAAGAGTCCGACAACCACTTAAGTTTTAAGGTGACGAGCACCACTATACATCAATCCAATGTGAATTAAAATCCGAGCCATTACATGTATGTCTGCACAGCTCAATGGACTATGCATATTTTTATATAACTGCTTCCGCAGCCCCTAATCATGTGTTATTCTGTTCAGAGGCCTAGGGTAATAAAATGGTTACTAGTCAGTTACGACGCTAAACCTACAGGGGCGGGTTTGGGTCGTGACAGTTGTACTTGTTGGGATTAACCTGGGGTTCCTCTTACCCAACTTCTTCAAGGATAAGCGAGGAAGCAAATTTACTACTGCCCCATTATACCAACACCCTGTTCATTTCTATCCCATCGAAATATGCCTTGATGTACAAGGGCTTAATATGTTGAGTCATAGATACTGTAGGATATTCGAAAGGATATGACAAGGTAACTACACTTACCTCTTCATTTTCTTTATCACTTTCCATGGGTTTAGCAACTTCAGATTCATCCTGGATGATGTTAGTCTGTGAGCCATCACTAGAGACTTTTATGGGATCATTCTCTTAACCCTCATGATTCCCCTCTTTAGCTTGAAACTCCTGCGGCAGCATATAGACCATATTGATTGGCATTGGAGAAAATGAACCAAATTGGACCACTAGCTGCATTTGCTCCCCTTCTGTGTTGGTTTGTCCTAATGTCTGTGACGCATCCTCCATGCTGTACTCTGGGACCTCTAAGCTAGCAAGCTCCTTTATATCAGTCTATTGTTGGTCTATCATGAATATAGACTCTGTTTTCTCATCCATGAAGGCCTTGAACATTTCTTCCTTAGCTAATATTCTCTCCCATCCAGGCTTAACTCTTTCATCTATCTCGGTCTCATCATCACTTTCCAACAAGGTCTTTTCAAGGCATGCCAAACTTGATTTTTCCTTGGCTTTTAGTTTAGCATAAACCTCAGCCAATTTTTCTCTGCTAGTTTGATTCCTGTAGTCTTGGGAGTAGGCCTTGAACTTCTTTCTTCCCCTAATTTCCCTCTTGGTTGTACCAAAAAATTACCTTCACTAGCTTCTTCTAGATCCTTCTAATATTGTGTAAACCTTCGTTAGATCTTTCTCCTTTGGGATCTAGAGATCATAGGAACAATGTCCGGTTCTTTTTTTGTCTTTGGGTTTTTGAGCAAAGCCCAATTGTTTGGAGCCACCAAAAGAGGCTTGATCATTTTGTCCTTACCTGTACAATCTTTTCCATAGATTGGTATTATTTTAGGTTTGTTTTGCATAACAAACTAGTTTGGTATTCCGGGCATCCATGAACCCACCATGCTAGTATTTGTGCTTGTTGTTCTCATCTTCAAAGGCCAATTATTGGCCTTTGGGGCCCTGTTTTGAGCCAAACTTAGGCTTACTTACAGGGTTGTTAATCACCTTGAAGTAGTTTGGTGGCCTTGTTTCATACAAATGCCTCTTATCCCTTAACTGATTCCCGGCTTTTTGTGGCACAACCAAAGGTGGCTATTGCATAGGACCACTTGGGTAAACCTTCTTGTAGGTACTGGCTGCTCTACGCTCCTTCTTTATGTCCTTATAATATTGCTTCCTATCAACTGGAAGCCCTTTCAACCATTTGTAGCTCAACCTGCACCTTGGACACATCTACTGCATCACTGCTACTTCGAGAGAATCATCATCCAGGGTGTTGGTTTCTTCGCTGGAGCCATCCTCCTAGCCCATGAAGCTTTTTCCACTTACTAGTGAGCCTTGCGGAGCCTTTCTAAAGGCTACTTGACTGGCAACATGCATCTGCACATCAACTTTATCAGTTCCTTCAAGGAATAACTCTTTTCCACAACATGGGCAAAGAAGTCTAGCACACCAACATTGGTTGATGCTTCTCTAATCTCAGGAAATGGATCTATATCAATCCCCATTGTCTTTTCTACTTTGGCCGGAAACTTTAACCTTCCTTTCTGAATTTTCTCTTGAATCCTATCTTGAAAAACAATACAGTTTTTGGTTGAGTGAGACCAAGAGTTATGCCATTTATAGTACATTTTGCCTTTAATTTCTTCTGAAGTTGGGATTTTAACTCCCTTAGGCAATTTTACAAACTGTGCTACTAGTAAATAGTCAAATATTTCATCTTCTTTTGATACATCAAAAGAATATTTCCTATTAGGTATTTTCTTTTAAATTGATAATCAATGGTGGTATCCTTTTCAATTAATGCTTCGCAAGTCACAAGCTCCTTTCCTATGATCTCTGCTGCATCAATTTCAAATTTAGGGTCTCTATAATAAGTCCTATAAGATGCATTACCACGATCTTGTTCTTCTTCAAGGAGAGTCTCGTATCTAGTGACCTTATAAGTTAGTTCTACTAGGTCTCAAAACTCTGTTGAGTCAAACTTCTTTCGAAACCTAAACTCTAGCTCATTTTGGGCCAATCTTACAAATTCAGGTTCAGATAATATGACCCTACATTTGTTTTGAGCTTTTTTGAATTTGGCAATGAATTGAGCAGCCTTCTCATCAGGCCTTTGGCTCAACCTTGCCAAGTCTGCCATAGATACTTCAAGCTCCGTTTGGAAAAACTAGGCATGAAACACTTCTTCTATTTGTTGTCAGGTCTGGATAGAATCAGGTGTAAGGTTTGTATACCACACAATGGCTGCCCCAATTAAAGAATTTGGAAAGAGCCTCAACTTCATGTAGTCATTGTTGGTAAACTCACTACATAGCCTTGTAAATCTGGCAATATGTTCAGCAGTTGATTGGTTTCCATTCCCATAGAAGAGGGCAAAGTCTAGTATCTTATACCCCTTCGGTATTCATGTAACTTATCTATCCATTCTAGGTAATGTTTTCTGTAGAGAGGGGTTTGGGCCCCTCGGGCCATAGGTCTACAAATTTCTCTAACAATGTCAGTAATTTGGTCCCTAGGTACAACATTTTGTACTGGTTGGGCCACTATTGGAGGAGCAAACATAGGGTTTGGAGGAACTCCTTGTGCTTGAGGCCCTCTTGGTCCATGTAAAAGCACATTTGGGACTGCTTGTACTTGGGAAATGGGTTGTCTCTGTTGTGGTGGTTGATGTTGAAGGTATGGTTGTCCCCTTGAGTCAGGGATTTGTCCCACAAAAGGTGTTGCGAAGGGAACTACTGGAGGAGGAACAGGCGTTGTTTCTCTTCCAATTACAGGAATTCCTTCCAACCCTTCTGGGTGGAAGTTCGAACATAGGATTAGTGAATACTCGAGTGCCAGGCACAGGTTCAAACACAAGATTTGAAAACACTTGAATGCCATTTCGTTGTGTCAACCCGGACCCACCAATGTGTATGGTTTCGCTAGTTGACAAAGGTATGCTCTAACCCATCAGTGGTCTAGAAGGAGCTTCGTACCATGATTGAGACACATGTGATGATCTCTTAAGATTTTGATTATTAGTTTGACCACTAGTTTGCCTATTATTTTGTCCATTACTTTACATAGACTGTTTATCTCGAGCCAATCTTTGCTGAAGTAAGTTTGTATTTTCTTCAGTTTATCTTATGACAGGTAGTTGATAGGAGTTCATTCGATCTAAAAAGGATGTTACCCATCTTTTCATTGTATGCATTAATTGTTGTCCCGTAACATCAACCAGTCCTCCCCATGGATTCACTGATTGGGTAGATGGAACAATTGAAGTCATGTCCCTGTCCAACATTTTAGACGTGCGTGGCATATCTTGAAGTGCTGGTCTCTCTGACCAATTGTGTAGGATCACTTGAAACAGGCACATCCATGGGATGTGACACAATGTTATCCTCTGGGTTATGTGCTTTTAGAACTCCTTCTGCATCTTTTTCTAGGCGTTCATTTTCTCCTTGTCTCCTAGGTCTAGCCATTATAATGGTAATCCCATCGGGCATGCCAAAAATATATGTTGGCTTTTTTGGCTTTCGAAGGTTAGAAATATAATTAGAGCGTGCCAGCAAGGATCAATAAGCCCTTACAAAATAGTAAATGCCAACCAATTAATCAAACAATTGCTTCGAAATTCTTTTAGCCTTAATGAAGATGACTTTTTCTGGTGGCTTGTTTTAAGAGAAAATTCAGAAGAATTAATCAAAAAAGTAAAGGAATGAGGGAGAGAACAGTGTCAGAAATTGAATTTCATTAAGTAAACAAGTGTTTACAATAGTACATTCACATTTCCACACCTTCAAAGGGAATTACAACAACGAGCAGACTAACTTAGGACAACTTCTAAGAAATCGAAATGCAGTGTGAGAAAGTAAAGGACTAGGATGTAAAGAACTGAAAAGTAAACAATTGGGAAAATAAAGAGCTGGAAAAATAAAGTAAAATAAACTAGTTTCTGGATCTGGTTCTGGTGTCTCCACTATCAGCTTTCTCCTCTATTTATAGGCCCTGGTAGCAATCGTCGAAGTGCTTCATAACTGTCGAAGTGGATGATAACTGTCGAAGTAACCTCCATGATCATGAGACATGGCTCTGAGCATTTTGTCTCCACGAAGCCATTTCTTGCAGTTGGGCTTCCCTCATGAATTTGGATTTAAATCTTCAAGAATCGTTTAGCCACGTCACCTTACTCCTTTCGATTGTTCTAGTACTTCGCAGATCCATTGTCATTGATATAATTTGCCACATATCCTTTGATGACTGGAGACCTTTACTAATTCCTCAAGTTACCCCTGATGAATCATGTATCAGGCTGTGATTGGCTGATACAAAATATATAGCCAACACACACATATTCAAAAAATTTGCACAGGTAGTCAAAATATTAGCATACACAGGTTAAAGTAATTTGGATAGATAAGTTAAAATAATTTGGACAAATAGGTAAAAATATTGGCTTACATATGTTAAAATAATTTGGACAGATAGATTAAAAATAATTTGAGCAAATAAGTTCACATAGAAGTTCAAAAATTTTGCACAAATAGATAAAAAATAGTGGCATACATAGGTAAAATAATTTGTACATATAAGTTAGGTAAGAATATTGGTATACATAGGTTAAAATAATTTGTACAAATAGGTTAAAATAATTTAGACAGATAGATTCAAAAAAATTTGTATAGATGGGTAAAATAAAAATATTGGCATACATAAGTTAAAATAATTTGGACAGGTAGGTTCAAAAAATTTGTATAGATAAGTAAAAATACTTTGGATAGATAGGTTCAAAAAATATTGGCATAGTTAAAATAATGTGGATAGATAGGTTCAAAAAATTTGTACAGATAGGTAAAAATATTGGCATACATAGATTATAAGAATTTGAATTGATAAGTAAAATAATTTGGATAGATAGGTATTAACTTATTTGAAAATTTGAAAATTCAATAATTCTTTTTATCTAAATTTTGATTTTTTTTATTTTATAAAATTTGTATTCCTAGAATTGTCTCGCCAAGATCTTTAAATTAAGATGCATGATAAATATGAAATTCAAAAACAAAATATTGAAGGAGTTTCACTGTGCAATAACAATGAAATTTCTTTGTCCTTGTTTTAAAATCAAGAGGTATGTTATTGAATTGGGAATCATATATATTATATACAGTTGTGATTCGGAGCTCGAAATTGGGAGCCCCGAATGCCCCGAATTCCCTTTTTTTTTTTTTTTTTTTTACAGCGGAAGAAGCAAGAAGAAGACGAAGAAGAGAAGGAGGGGGAGGGGAGGGGAGGGGGAAGAGGAAGAAGGACTGGAGGGGGCCTCAAAAATGGGCTGGAGGCGGAGGCGGAGGCGGGGAGCGCGGCGATGGAGACGCCTCTGCGACGATCGCGTAGAGGCGACGGCAGGCGGAGGCGACGCGACGAGCTCGGCTGGCCGACGACCGGCAGGCGGACGAGCTCGGCTGGGCGACGAGCTCTTTCTCTCCCTCTTCCCTCTCCCTCTCTTTCTCTCCCTCTTCATCTCCCTCTTCCTCTGCTCTGCGTCGAAAATGGCGGAAAAAAAGAAAAAAAAAATGCCTAATGCCCAAAACGACGTCGTTTTGGGCATTAGGGGCATTCGGGGCGGAAAATTTCGAGGCACAAATCATTTTTCATATATATATATATAGAACTTGTAAAGTGTTTGTTTGCAAGTTGCTGAGACAATGGCCCAAGCAAAGAAGCCCATCAAGTCGCCTCTATAAAAAGAAAGCATCCCGTAGAAAAAAAGAGAGATGAGATTGGAAAGCACCTCATATAAAAAAAAAGATGTTTCATCTCAGCAACTCACACACAAACACTTTACAAGTTCTTCCTCTATTCTCTTTGTTTGAAGGATTCTAATTTTATCATCGGAATGTCCCCTGCTGGCAACCTCAGTTGGGTGACGTCAATTATGTTTATCTTTGCAGATCTACATGTAAAACTTATCTCTTCATTAGATCTCTTCAATAATTCACGTGAGAAGATTTTATAGATCTCGCATATATATACATATATATAAACAATGGATAAGTAAAACGAGAGTCCTAACAGAAGTGTTTTCAATAAAACAATGAATAGTAAATGAGATCTAAAGTATTCTCTTACGTGTGAATTTTAAAATGGATAAAGAGCATCAATAGTGTGTTATTCTTCATGTCAATAACAAAATTTAACATTTTGTGAAGAATCTATAACAAATGACATTTACACTATTAAAATAACATTGCTAAATTATAACATTTTAACAATATACCATATACTAAAATTTAACTTAAATATTAACATTTTGTTACCAATTATTGGAGATACCCTACATGTAAATGGAGTGGATACCTGTGAACAACTGTGAAAGCAATCATTAAATAATTTTTTTTTTTTTTCATTTTCTCATTTTTTTTTAAATGATTGAGCAGTTTATTATGAAAACATTTTGATATATATTATTTTGATAAAAACCAAAATTAGCATATTATATCATGTAACTAAAAAATAAGTACTAAGTTTTCTTGAGTAAAAAAAATAAAAATAAAAAATACAATTAACTCTATACTTTTGACAAAATTATATTGGCTTTTCATACGGTACAGGCCAGCCTTAGGCTAAGGTCACTGAGGGTTGGTTTGAGAAGTGGGTTGGTTGTTTGGCTTTTTTGACGATTTTAGCCTGGGCTAAAAAGCTTGGTTTGGGAAGGGCTTTTTGGCTTTTTAGTTTTTTTTTGTGAGAGAAGAGTGTAATGATTATGGGTTGGATGTGATGTTTTGTTTTTTGTGGCTAAAATAGCCTATTTTGTCTTTTGTGGCTAAAATAGCCAAAAAAGCCCATAACCCAACTCGCCAAACGGAGGCTAAGGCTTGTGCCTTATGCCCTAAAATTTGGCCCAAAAATAAGGCTCCCAAATTCATTAGTAGTATGTTTAAAATTTAATAGGGCCAATTTGATTTTATTGACTTAGGGCCAGTTTAAAGGCTTCCAAAAAATTCTGTTGGGCCCAATAAAAAAAAACATTTAATCACAAATGTGGTTAGGACTAATTTAAAAAAAAAAAAAAAAAAAAAATTGAATCAAAACATATAATGAATTAAAACATATACAAGTATAGTTGGCCCAGATAATGAAATAAAAAAATTTTGCCCTAATTTTCTCTCATAAACTATCAAATTCTAATGGAATAAATAATTTTACCCTTTTTTTTTTTTTGGTCCTAATTTTATTTCATTAAATTGTATTCCATAATTTTTTTGCTATGAGATATCAGCTAGTGAAAATAGTGAGTCAACTATGTGTTTTGTGTGAAAATTGATAATATAGTCATGTTTCATTTTCATTTATATTTGCATGACACTACTGGTGAAGCAAAATTTTTATCCTATTCTTTAATTTAACATAATGTGAAATCATTTATGTTTGCTTCACACCACTAGAATATTTCATTAATTAGATTTGTTGATTAATTAGCTTGTTTTGTTCATTTGAACTATATATTTTGGTAACTTTTTTTTTTTTTGATACTCTGAAATGAATATATTTTGGTATCAATAGGCGGTAGTAGTGCCAAATAGGGTGATTTTTATTTATTTATTTATTTTATGAATATATGTTCCGTTTTTGAAATGAGGGAGGCCGTAGCGAAGGTACTTCTAAGGAAAGGGTGGGGCCAAGGAGATGAATGGCGATGAAGGGAATGGGCTGGAGAAGGTGATTGTAGAGGCTACAAGAGAAGGCTAGAGAGGGGTAAAAAAAATTTAAATCATTCAAATTAAATATGGTTTGAACTGAATAAATGTATAGGTAATTCTATTTTCACATACTAATTCTTCTCAGTATACATGCTTAATGAACACCTTCACAATACGCACATTATAAAAATATAAATTCTTAATACGCATCTCTATATTTCAATATTACCTTAATTTTTAATTTTAAAACTCTAAGGCTATGTTTGGTTTCAATGTTTGAATCAATTTTTTGAAATTTTTTTGAAAAAATTATAAATTAATTTGACAAAAACAAATATCAAAAAAATATTTTAAAAGTTTTTTGCCCGTAGAAAGATAAAACCATATTGAAATGAGAAGTTTTTATTTATTTATTTTTGAAAACATATTTTAAAACTAAATTAAAAATAGCCTTTTTATTTTTTTTTGTCTCATTCACCCACTCCTCTTTTATTGTCGTTGCTGCCACTTTCAACCCTCCATCGCCGCCACCACTACCACTACTTCTAGCTCATTCTCTTCCATCCTAGACCTCCACAATCAACCTTGAGTGATTTGTGGTGGTAGACTTGTGGGAGTGTATAATTCATGGCAGAATCGCAAGCGAAGAGGGAGAGAAGCGATGGAAGGGGATGGCAAATGAGAGAGGTGGCACTATCGATAGAAAATGGTTGTGATGCTTTAAAATTAGGGTTTGGGTAGAAGAAGATGAAGGTATTATAGTATTTTTATTCTAAGACAAAATTGTATTAATGAAAATTTTCATTAATTGTGTGAACTAAAGAGAATTGGTGTGTACCTCTCTCTCTCTAGCATCTTCCCTTAGGGTTTCAACCAGGGGCGCCATTTGGAGGGGGAGGGGGAGGGGGCTTCAGCCTCCGGCCACCCCTCTTCTCTCTTCCCCCTTTTCTTTTCCTTCTTGTTTTCTACTCAATAAACCTTGGGAGATCTCTCTTTCCAACCTTTTTTTATCTTTGTGAGGATTTTCTTTTCCCTTGGTGGAAGTTTGCTGGGTTGCTCCTCCTCCCACCGGTACCGGATTTGCCATGTTCTTCTTCTCCGCTACTCACCGTCTCTTGATCACCTTCCCACAACCAGATCTGCTTTGGATCTGGTTGCCTCTTTGGATCCGACTGTTCCTCCGGGTTTGAGGTTGTACTCTCCAGCTTTTTCTTTGTTTTTTGGTTTGTGAATGCTATATAGAATCCATCGATGCTATTCTACGGCTTACCCACTCTTTGGTGTAATCTATGACCTATCTTAGACATGCTCTATAGCCGATCATTTTGGCTTCTGCTTGTAGTACGAGCACGAGCACTTGTTGTGCGTTTGAGATTTTCATAGTTTTATACCTGTGTGTTTGTTTGATCTGATTTTTCTTTACTTGGTGTAAGTTTATCTTTTGAATGGTTTCCTTTTGTAAGTGCAGTTTGGCTTGAGTAATTTCTGATCAAAAATGAAAAAATAAAAATAAAGAGAATTGGTGTGTGGAAATAGAATTACCCTAAATGTATACTAAGATAGATTATGATATATGCAAATAAAATTACCTTTATTACCCTTCTCTCTTATCTAATAAATTCACCTAATTATCCTTATTCTCCTAATAATGTATATTTTTCAAAATGGAATATGAGTGTTTGGCTGTAGGTTCAGACGTAAGATAATGAAGAGTAAGGGGTTGTTTGAGATGTCCTAAATAAATGTACTTTTTGATGTTTTAGATTAAAAAATTGAAGAAAATAATATGGTTGTTTGGAATAACTTTTTGACTTTTTTTATGAAAAAATATGTATTAAAAAATTGTATAAATTTGTGTATAGGAGAAGATTGTGATGGAATAGGCCGGAAGTGTAGGGTAGGAGATGATTCCCTCCTTTTCAGGTATTGAATTGGACGGTGTTGTTCAGCCTGTGGGAGCCCACCACGGTCCCGTTTTGCTAATCGGAACTGTTTAATGTGTAGAACTCGTCGAGTACTATATGCTTATAAAAAATCACATTGATCGGATATTGATAGCTATCTGATCGGATTAGTTTTTTTTCAACCGTTAACTATAACACTATTCATTTGTTTATACAAAACTGATTTGATCATATAGTTAGCGATATCCGACCAATGTGATTTTTTAAAAGCATATAGTACTCGACAAGTTCTATACATTGAACGGTTCAAATTATCAAAACGGGACCCATGATAGCTTCCACGGGCCGAACATCACTGTCCTTAAGCTTGCCTCTGCCTGTGTAATTTGTCTTCACCAAAGTCAGGCAAAGACAGCTCACGTCAGAGTGAGTTGTCTCACAATTTGTATAAAAATAATTTTTTTATAATTTTTTTTTTTTTATGAATATTGATAACTTTTAAATTTTTTTTATTAATTTTTGACTTTTTATCTTATTTTGAAGATGCCAAACCAGGCTTAAAATAGGCATTTTGATCTAATAAATGATATTATTATTATTATTATTATTATTATTATTATTATTATTATTATTATTATTTTCCATCCATTTTACTGTATGAGCCAAACTGTTATATAGAATTTATGTCAAAGGGCAAGTAATTATACTGAAATTGTGAAGCTAATAACTATATTCTGTATATTTTGTCCATTTTTTATTAAAGAATTTTAAATATAAAAATATTTACAAACTAATTTTTTAAATGAAAAATTGGTGATCAGTCCACTTTTATGGGTGTATATAGCATTAAGTCCAATAATTGTTTTGTTTTTTTTGTTATTTTAAGGACATGGTTAATGACGTATATTAGTGAAAAGTAAAACTCATTGTTTTGAATGCCATAGATATATTTTCTATTTGGGGACAACTTGTCTCCGGTCTTTAATCGGATTGGTTGGTGTTATTTGGTCCTTAGGGGCCCATCACAGGTCTCGTTTTGATAATTCGAACCGTTCAATATGCAGAACTCGTTAAGTATTATATGTCTGTAAAAACTCACGTTGATCGGATATCGATAGCTATCTCATCTTATCAGTTTTTTGTCAACCGTTAATTTGTTCACCGTTCATTTTTTTTTTATACAAAACTGATTTAATCACATACCTATCGATATCCAATCAACGTGATTTTTTATAGGCTGATAGTACTCGACGGATTCTACACATTGAACAGTTCGGATTATCAAAACAGGACCCGTAGTAAGCTTCCACAAGCTGAACAGCACCGTCTAATTCGCTTAAAAACTGGAGGCAAGCTGCTCCCTTTCTATTTAACCACTTATATTGTTACACTCACACACTATTGTTACACTATCACCACTGCAGTTGTTGATAACTCGCCAAAAACCCCTTGCCACTAAAAAATTTACCAAAAAACTTGATGTCGCTAGAAAATTTGCCTTAGAGCTGCCAAAAAAATTTGCCGGTATCAGATGCCAATGGCGACCAACAATGATAATATAGAAAGATAGATAGGTAGACAAATAGATAAATAGGTGAAAAGATAGATGGACATGTAGATAAATATGTTGCGGATCGGGGGCACACCAGGGAACACAAACAAGCAATAACACACAAGATTTAACGTGGTTCGGCAAGTCGCCTACGTCCACGGGCAGCGGATTCACTATATTGATAGAAATGGAACAATTACAAGCTCTTAGAATGTTCTCTCTCTCTCTATCACTCTAAGTCTCACTTCTGCTGTATTCTGGCAAACCTCAAAGAAGGGATCTGATGTGTATTCTCCACCATTGTCAGATCTGAGCTTCTTGATCCGTCTGCCTGTCTGGGTCTCAATCATCTTCTTCCACGTAAGAAAGATGTCTAAGACTTCATCTTTGTGCTTCATTGTATAAATCCAAACTCTTCTGGAGAAATCATCAATGAACGACACAAAGTAGTGTTTACCTCCCAACGAAGCATTCTTGGAAGGACCCCATACGTCGGTGTGGACGTAGTCTAGAATCCCTTTGGTACGGTGAATTGCAGTACCAAACTTGATTCTTGTTTGCTTGCCCAATACACAATGCTCGCAGAACTCAAGCTTCCCTGTCTTGGCGCCTTTCAACAGGCCTTGCTTTACTAACCCTTGTAAAGCCTTCTCACCGACATGCCCTAGGCGCATGTGCCAAAGTTTGGAAGTGTCTGATGCATCATCTTCTGAGCTGGAACTGGTGGAGACAGCCACTTTCCCTGTGACTGTAGAGCCGTCTAGGAAATATAAATTTCCCTGTCGAGTACCCTTCATTGCAACCAATGCTCCTCGAACAACTTTGAGGACTCCACCTTCCATGGTTACTTTGTAACCTTTGGAGTCTAAAACTCCCACTGAGATGAGATTCTTGGTTAGATCTGGTACATACCGTACATCTTCAAGAATTCTGATTGTTCCATCATGGATCTTCAGTTTGATTGTTCCAATCCCCTTTGTCTGGCAAGCTTGGTCGTTGCCCATCAGCACAACTCCTCCATCGAACTCTCGTAAGCTCGAGAACCACTGCTTGTTCGGACACATATGGAATGAACACCCGGAATCGATAATCCATTCATCAGACTGGCCGTATGATGAAACTGTGAAGGCACCTCCTTCATCATTATCTCCATCTCGTGCAATATTCACCTTCTCTTCTGTCTTGTCTTTATTTGGACAATCTTTTGCCCAATGCCCTTTCTGGCGACAAGCAGCACACTCGTCTTTTGCAAGACGTCTTTTGTCTGAAGCTTTCCCCCTAGATTTTGAGCGAGACTTTCCTCGCCCTGCATTTCTTCTGTTATTTGTTCTGCCTCTGACTGTCAAAGCCTCGGATGTTGAGTCCCTGTTTGCAGACTTGTCTTTCCTTCTGAACTCATTGTTCACCAAGGCGTTTGCAACATCAACATACTTGATCTTCTCTTTACCGTACAGTAAAGTAGTAGTGAGATGATCATACGAGTCAGGCAAGGAATTTAACAATAACAGTGCTTTGTCTTCGTCACCAACGTGATCATCCAAATTCTTCAAGTCCGTAATAATTTTGTTGAAGTTATTTAGGTGTTCGTTCATCGAAATACCTTTAATGTAGTCGAAACGAAACAACCTCTTCCTCAAGTAGAGCCGGTTCTCAATGCTCTTGGTCATGAACTTATCTTCCAGCGCCTTCCAAAGCTTCTTCGCAATATCATATTCGGTGAAGGCGTACTTCTCCTCTTTCGCTAGGCAAAGTCGGATGGAACTGCAGGCCAGGAGATTCACCCTCTCCCATTCTATCTCGTCCAGGTCATCTGGTTTGTCTCCCAGAGTGAAGTGCAGGTTCATCTGGACAAGCATATCCTTAACTTCGCATCTCCACATGCCGAAGTTGCTGCTTCCATCGAACTTCTCTACCTCGAACTTGGCATGGGACACCGGGGTCCAATGCCTAGAAGTGCTTGTACTCGCTGGATTACTTACGGACTCGGTTGATCTAGATTCTGCCATTTTGTTTTTAGAAACTTCAATTCAAAAAACTGACCGTACAGATGTGTCCGGAATACTCCAAATAGTTGGGAAGCACTATTGGATCGTAAAAAACGGATTCCGAATGCCTCAGATCAAGCCAAAATATTTTGAACACCTCTGATTCAAAAACTAACCGTACGGATGTGTCCGGAATATCCCAAATAGTTGGAAAACACTATTGGATCGTTGAAAACGGACTCCGAATGGCTTTGATCTGGCAAAAACAGTTTGCACGGTTCAGATCTGCAGAATCTGGTGCGCTGAGATGCACCGGATAATTCCTCCGGTCAACGGCTGGTCAACGGCTCCGTCAACGGCGCAGGCGGCGCGGTCAACGGAGGATCGGCGGCGTGTCAACGGCGGCTCGGCGCGGTCAACGGCGGCTCGATCAACGGTCAACGGCGGCGCGGTCAACGGCTGGTTGGCTTGGTCAGCGGCTCAGGCTGACTGGTCAGACACGTGGCTGATACGTGGCTGACACGTGGATGACGTGTCGGCTGACGTGGTCGTCTTCTCCAGCAGAACAGCGCGTGCAGCGCGTGGAGAGCGTGAGTTTCACGCTCAGTCTTGTGGAGGCGCGTGAAGACGCGTGGTAGCTATTTTGGGCTCTGTTTTTGCTGTTCTGGACTCCTCTCAGGGAGTTCTACCTCCTGGTATGCTCAAAAGTTGATTTCGAGTACTTCGAAATCTGGGCACTTTCGGAAAAAATTCGATTTTTCGCAACCCGAGCTCTGATACCAATTGTTGCGGATCGGGGGCACACCAGGGAACACAAACAAGCAATAACACACAAGATTTAACGTGGTTCGGCAAGTCGCCTACGTCCACGGGCAGCGGATTCACTATATTGATAGAAATGGAACAATTACAAGCTCTCAGAATGTTCTCTCTCTCTCTATCACTCTAAGCCTCACTTCTGCTGTGTTTTTCCCTCTGCCTCAACCTCTCTATATATACACAGGTGAGGGAGGAGGTGATTGGCCATCACCTACTCCATTCCACTCTCTTGTCTCTAATGGGGTGGGTGAAATGGAGCTTCCATTTGGGTAGTGGAAGGATAGTGCTGCACTCATGGTTGGTGCTGCACTCACAATCCTTGGTGGAGTTGGCTAGTGCTGCACGCACAATCCTTGCCAATTTACAACAAAATAGGTGTGAGCAATATGATATTTCATATTGTTATTGTCCTTATGAATTAAAAAAAAAAAGAATTTGGGCCAATAACCCCCAAAAGTTTGAAAATTGAACTTCTAAAACCGAGTGCCCTTTTTCAAATCCTAAAATGGCATTTTTTTTTTTTTTGCTTTCTACAGTACTAAAATCGTCAAAAAAATTAAAAATGAGTATAAGATAATTTACAACTCATTATTAAGGTAATAAGAAGAAAAAGAGAGAGGAAAAACAAAAAACAAAAAACAAAAAAGTCTCACAGGTTCTTACAATAACTAACTAAATTAAAATATAAACTATAAACTATAATAAAAAGGCTAGGACTACTTTATAATTTATAAAAACCTAAGGACTTTGACTTTTTATTTTAATTTTTTTACTTTTATTATTTTTTATGTTGTTACCTAGCGTGCAAGGTGCGGTTTAGAGTAAAGTTATAAATCAAATTGTGAATAGCGGATTGCCAAATAACTAAACCGTGGTTTGGATAGTTTGGGGCGGTTTCGATTTGCTAGTTGATTGAAAAATATTCTTAAACGATTATCAAGCATTGATATATAATACTAATTTGCATAGTATTTTTCATATATATAATACAAACTAATTTTACATAATATTTTTCATAAATATAACTATTAATTTGTAACAAATTTCACACATTTTTACTTTAATGTTTCATTAGAGATTGAAAAAATATATTTATTAACTATAACGGAGCAGAACGATTTCAAAGGCTGATTATAAATTTCAAAGTTTAATCCGTAATTATCGATAGATCGGTGTGAATTGGTACAGATTGGTACTGTTTTAACGGATCAGATAGTATTTTGCACAGCCCTAATTACCTACCAATGTTTTCAAAACTTGATCATACCAGTTGAAGTTCAACCGATTAATCCGTCAACCGGTTCAGGTTCTGACCCGAGTAAACCCTTAAACTCGTTTCAAGGATAAACCGGCTTGTTTTAAGTAGATTGATAAAACTGCGGTTAAACTAGATTACCCATTAAATCAGAGGTGAGTGAAGCGAATTTCAAGAGAAAAACCGACTTATTTTGAGTAAACCGATGAAACCTGTGGTGAAACTGAATTACCCGCTGAACTGGGAGGCGGATGGTAGTTTACCCACTGAATGGAGGCCGATGGAGCAAACCCACCCAAATCGTTAAGCTTCAATGCATTTGATCTAAAGAGTTAAAAAAAAGTTGCTACAAAGGAATCAAACACAGCACCTCACGCATGAGGAAGCTGTGCATTTCCACTAAATCAACATAGCTTTTTGGAACATAGCTTATTTGATATATGGGCTTTAGTATGTGCCCCGAAATTCAGGGCACTAATGCCCCGAATTTTTATATAAGGCAAAAAAAAAGAAAAAAAAAGAAAAAAAAGTTACTAAAACTGAAAATTAGGGGCATTAGTGCTCACAGTTTTAGTGCCACAAATCATTTTCCTTGATATATATAGTGAATGTATTTTATTTATTATATTTAACTGGTTTTCTCTCAAATACTATTAGGAAAATGATTTGTGGCACTAAAACTGTGAGCACTAATGCCCCTAATTTCCAGTTTTAGTAACTTTTTTTTTTTTTTTTTGCCTTATATAGAAATTCGGGGCATTAGTGCCCCTGAATTTCGGGGCACATACTAAAGCCCATACTATTATAAGAAAAATTTACCCATAAGTCCTAGTTTCTGAAAAGTTGAACCATTTAGTCTTATAAGTTTTCTTATGCTCCATTTAGTCCCATTTGCACATCAATCTAATGTTCGAAACATTAATCTGATATTCGAAATCTAATGTTCGAAACATTAATCTGATGTTTGAAACATTGTAATAGGACCTTTCAGTCTATAAGAAAACTTTTAGGACTAAACAGTGTATAAGTTATTAATTTAGAATTTATTGATGCATCCCCCATTAATTAATATTTTTATAAATAATATTAATATTAAAATATTTTAACTTATTGTATCTTAATTCTTATTTTTTATTTAAAATTAATTATTAATATGTAATAATTATGACGTCACAATTTAATTTCGTTTCACTTGAGCATTGAACCAGTGATTCTTGACCCAGCCACTTTCCAATTTGACCAACCATCTGAGTTTTAAAATTACATTAAATAATTTCTAAAAGTTTTGGACATTTTGATTATGACATGAGATGGGAAGCAATTGAAATAAAGGGTAGCGATCAAAAATAGGTGTAGTCTTATTCACTTTGAAGAGCCAACTGGTGGACCAAACTGTGCCCCTGTGCAAATAATGTAGGATAGGTGATATTTCAATTTCTATGCCACGATAGTGCTTTTATTCGGTGCATTATCTTTAATTATTATTATTGTTATTATTATTATTATTATTTAAAGAAAAAGTTGATAACATGAAATAAAAGTTCAAGTATCATTCTTAATTTCATAAAATCTAGTTCTTTTAACTGATTCAAATTAGTAAATAAAAATAAAAAAATTAAAAAAAAAGTGAACAGATCCTCTCCAATCTATCTCACTGTGGGCTCACCTTGGGCCTGCCCCAACAATTTAAATAGTTTATTTTGTGGGGATCTGTCGAGCACATTATGACTGAAAAATCAAATTGATCAGATTACATTTGTTTAGGAAAAAAAAATATAAATAACCCTATAAAATGGCAATATCAAGTGATTATCAATATCCGAGCAACTTATTTTTTTGTATGAATAATGTACTTAATAAATTTCATAAAATGAACAATTCGGATCATTAATATGGATCTAAAGTGAGTTTACAATGGGCTGGACTAGACCTCTATGGAAAGAGAAACCTTTTTTTTTTTTTTTTTTTTTTTTTTTTTTTCAATCAGCAAAAATTAGTAGTTAATTGTTATATTAGAATTTATTTTGTTGGAAAAATTATAAATCAGTGAAGTGTTCTCAAAATAATTGTAAATTCATGAAAATTTTTATGACTTCAATTATTAAAGTTGATAAAGTGTTCCACTAATTTACAATTATTTTGAGAAGATTCCACTAAATTGCAATTTCCTTTTTCTTTTCTTTTTTTCTGGGTGCATAAAGTCATGGATAAATTACAATCACCTCCCCTAAGATTTTTGACAATTACATTGGCCTCCCTTATTTTTTTTGAAATTACACTAACCTCCCTTGAGGTTTACTTTTGATTTGCTGATAGTTCTTTTCTATTAGTTGACCGTTAGTTTGACAAACAATCATCAATTATTTTTAAATAATCCATCAAATAAATTGTTTTTTTTTTTTAAATTTGTAAAACTTTATTTTTAAACTACTAATACTATAATGTAGTGTTTGGTCTACTAAAATAAAATTGAAGGGAATATGAAATGATCATTTCTTAATCCCTTTATGGAATAACTATTCTCTTACAATGGTGAATGGTGATTTCATTTGTAATATGTTTTAGTAAAGCAAAAGTAAAGATGGACATTATGATGAAATGATTATTTAATTCAATTTCGTTTCAATAAACTAAACATAACTTAAAATCGAAATAATTAACCAAACATGACTTAAAATTAAAATTATTTTGGGGTCCTATATCTTAGACAGAATTTGAGAGCCTGAGGCGAAAGCTTTGCCCGCCTTGCCTTAGGCCCACCCTGTTAACAAGAATGCTACATTGATCACATTTGGTGTGTTATATAAGTTGTTATCATTACATTAGTTTAAAGGATCATATCACTTACGTATGTTTTCAATACAATGGTGACAACTTATATAGTAAACTAAATGTAATATAAAAATATAATTATCATAATACTATTGATTAATTAAAAGGGTTACTCGAGGTATGACATATATGAACAAGATGTATGCCATATTCTAGAGTAACCTTTTTAATTTTGATATTTTTATTTTTTAAAGTTTTTTTTAGTATTATGATAATTATGTTTTTATATCACATTTAGTTTACTATGTGAATGTCACCACTGTATTGAAAACAAACCTAAGTAATAGGATCTTTTAAACTAATGCAATGATAGCAACTCATATAACACACCAAATGTGATCAATGTAGGATTTTTGTTAATTATGGATGATTTATGTGCCAAGGTTCCCCTTAGTAGGCTCCGAACCATACTATATATATATATATATATATTTTTTTTTAAGTACATACAATATCACACTTGTTCCCAAACACTAGTAGTTTTAAATCAAAATTCTGAAATTTAAGCAGTTTTAAATTTAGTCCCCAAATCTAAGTGGTATTAAAATACAACTTAAGCTAATTTGTAGAAAATAAATTGAACTAGTGTTAAAACAAGACTTCAATCTTAAAATCTTGTTTCAAAAATTCAAATTTATAAAACAATCCGAGTTTGAACAATAGGTTTAAAATTACTTGAATTATTTCACACAATTCGAATTTTGTAATAAATCCAGGGGAAGGGGTGTTTGGATTTGAACACATGACCTATGAGGCCCCAAAAACGGCGGCAGCCTAAGTCCTCTAATAGGGTCCAGTACTAATTATCGCACAACTGGAAGGGTCCAGTACTAATTATCGCACAACTGGATCAAGTGGCATATCAATAGTGTCAATTATAGTGCACAATATCATAAATTGTTTTGATAGATTAATTGCTCTATAATTCAATCAAGGAAAATTACCGGAAAATCTTATTTGAGATTTTTGTATACCAATCTGTCCATCTTTTTTTTCTTTTTTTTTTTTTTTTATTTTAGGAATTTTTGGTGAAACCCCCCTTTTAGGCCTTTTTATTAGGGTAAATGATAACTCAATCAATTTTCTTTCAAAAAACCCCTAAGTAAGAGATGCTTGTCTCAATAAGGACATTCTATAATTTCTATTTTTTATGACAATATTGCCCTTCTATATATATGTATCATATATTTCAAATCTAAGCTGATATATAGTATACAGATCTTCGACAATTTGCGAAATCAAGAACGCAATCTACGAAATCAATGAAGACGATCTCCAAATCTGAAGATCTCGCAGTTGAAGATCTCTTTCTTGGTCAACAATAGACGATCTCGCCGCAGACGATCAACACTCTCAATTAAACGAAAGTTTCATTGAGATTTGTGAGTGTTGATCGAGTTTTAGAGATTTTTCTTCTCAATCAGGTATGTTGATTTGTTGATTAATTTTTTGTTTGTTTGTTTGTTTTTTATTTTGATTTATTTTTGTTGTGTTTGATCTGATTTTGTTTGACAGAATCAGAGTAAAATTTTACTCTGGTTCTATTGCTCTGTTTTTTGTTTGAGAGAATGAAAATTTTACTCTGGTTCTATGTGCTCTGTTTTTTGTTTGAAAGAATGAGAGTAAAATTTTACTCTGGTATGTGCTCTGTTTTTGCTTGATAGAATGAGAATAAAATTTTACTCTATTATGTGCTCTATTTTTGCTTGATAAAATAAAAGTAAAATTTTACTCTGTTGTTAAAATGACAGTAAAATTTTACTTTGGTATTCTATACTTCTGTTATTTGTGTTTTGGACTTGTAGTGACAAAAAAATTTTACTTTGATTGACAGTAAATTTTTACTGTTAATTGATTGCAGATTTGAAAAATGGTTCCACCTCTCATGTTGTTATGCAAGTATGGTGATCGTACCATTGTGTTCAAGGTTGTGTCAAACTGCACGTTGAAGGATTTAACTGATTTCTTAAGTTCTAAATTGAAAAAGTTTAACAGTAGTGGTTGCATACTATTATCATAATATTTACCTGGACATTCACAATGCATGATTGATGATGATTCTGATTTTCAGAATATGTTGTCACTTGTTTATCCTCTTGGTGTTGACCAGGTTGATGTGACTATTACTGAAATGGGCATCTCAAATGAAAAACACAGAGTTAGAAAATCGGGGGACACTAGTGGATCCAACATTACTAATGATGAAATGGATTTACTCCATATGCTTTGTTAACATGAAGAAAGGACTTTGTTGTCTTGTGGATGGGTGAATGGAATTACTCATGTAGGTCAAAGATTTATTGGAGGTGCAAAGGATTTCTGGACTGCATTATGTAAATATGCCATTGAGATAGGATTTCGTTTGTGTATGTGAAGAATGAGAAGTGTCGGGTCACTGTTGTGTGTTCAATGTGGGAATCCAAAGATTGTTTGTGGCGAGTACATGCATCTCTAGAGAGTGCTAATAATTTTTTCTACATTAGGACTCTACATGATGAGCATAGTTGTGGAGCTACAGTTCGTACTTCTAAAGACTTAAGGATGAGTTCAAATTTGGTTGCAAGTTTGATTGTTAATGAAGTTCGTGGGAATTCCCAAACTCGTACAATTGATGTTGTGCATCAATTTATGGATCAATATAGGCTCACCATTACGTACAATCATGCCTGGTTAGGAGTTGAGAAAGCTAGGACTACTACTTTTGAAGATTTCTCTATGTCTTATGATGAGATTTGATGGTACATGAATATTGTGATGAGCACAAATCCTGGTAGCTATTTGCTTCTTGACTATAACCATTACAGTGGACGGTTCAAGAGGTTTTTTGTTGCATTTAATGCTTCCATGCAAGGGTTTGGCATTGTCATCCTCTATTGTTTATCGATGGAACTTTTCTGAAGGGAAAACATAAGGGCACCTTGTTAACAGCTACAGCGAAGGATGGGGATCAAGATAGATATTATTATAGTTTATTGAAAAGTAACAAGTTACTTATTCTCAAAGTAACATATTACTTATTTTTAGAGTAACATATTACTGTTATTCAGAGTAAAAATCTACTATACTTGTCCTTTTCGTTTAATATATTTACTAATCGTAAAATGTTATTTTTCAGGTTCTTTCCCTCTTGCAATGGCAATTGTCAATACAGAGACTACAGACAGTTGAGAATGGTTTTTTTATGCATTTGTCGAATATATTATTGGATGAAAGACCAATTACCTTCATATCTAATCGGAACAGTGGACTTTTGGAGGCTTTACCCAAGGTTTTACCTACTGCTTACCACTATTTTTGTCTCCAACACTTGAAGGTCAATTTGAGGGATAGGTTCTCCAGTCCAAGTTTCAGCAATACTTTCAGGAGTAGAATAGTTTTTTTTTTTTTTTTCTTTTCTTCATGTGCTTATGCTCCGACAGTGGAATGTTTTAATCAGTGTTTGAAAGAATTACAAGATGAGGGAAAAGGGATCGTTTGTAGGTTTCTATCTAATTTGCCCTATGGCAAGTGGACTAATGCATATTTTAAAGGACAAAAATACAGTGAAATGCACTTGAATGTGGCGGAGTCTTTCAATTCATGGATCTGTCAAGCTCGTCATTTGCCCACTACGAAGATGATTGATTCAATTAGGTTGAAGATCATGGATTTGATGTCAAGAATGAGAGAACAAGCTAAGAAATGGAATACTTTTTTTTGTTCAGAGATGGATTCAACATTAGTAAATGCTCTTAAAAGTGGAAGAACTTGGTTGGTTAGTCGTTCAAGTGATCAATTTTTGTGGTTCAATCCTGGCCATCGGTTAGCGTTGACCTCTTGAATAGAACTTGCTCATATTACCAATGGCAATTGAATGGATTTCTTTATGCTTACGCGGCGACCGCTATCTAAAAGAGCGGAGGTGATTTGTATGCACATGTGGAGCCATTTTATTACATTAGCAAGTTCAAAGCTTGCTATGCTGAGTCCGTTTATCTAATACCCACTGTCGAGAAACCTCTTGTAGCTATGGATGATCTTATTGTCCTTCCTCCAATTTGTAAGAAGCCACCTGGTAGGCCAAGGAAGAATAGGATTTCATCTAGGGATGAGAAGATAAGACGAGTATTGTGTGGTAGATGCGAGAAGTACAATCATAATATGAAGACTTACAAAGAGCCATGAAAGACATTATTTCTTTTGTAATAAAAGTATGAAAATAATGCAGTTCTTCTGCAATAAATAGTCCATAGCAATAATAGTATAGTCATTTAGACTAGACTTGTAAGGAGATATTGTAATAAAAGATATTTTTACTATATTCTTGAATGGTTGTCTATCCAAGTTTATGATTTGCTTTGTGGTTGAGTTTGACATGTTTGAAGTATGAATCTTCTCAGTGTGAATGTTTGCATGCTACATTGATTATTTTGAGTCACATTGCCAAGATTCCATTACTAACATTCGTGTTTGAAGTATGAATTTTCTCATTGTGAATGTTTGCAGTTTGTTTTCCATGTTACATTGATTATGTTGAGTCATATTGTCAAGATTTTATTCTTGACATTCATGTTTGAAGTATCTACCTTTCCATTGTGAATGTTTGGAGTCTAATTTTCATCTTATATTGAAAATGTTTAGTCATATAGTTGATATTCTAATATTCACATTTTTCATTCAAATAATGTTCTGGTCTCTATTTTTGTTTGACATTTTGTTGGCAGATGTTGTATTAACACTAAAGACAAAAATAAAAAATAAAAAAAGAACAAACAAATGAGGAAGAGGCAGCTCCTGCTGATGTGTGTAGCTCGACTTCTTCGCGCCCCTTTCGGAAGTTTGAAAGAAGCCCTACAGTTCAGACTGCCATGGTTCTGAATCTAATCTCAAAGTGCAATATGAAATTGATAAACACCAAAGAGTCCAAATCGGGCAAATCTTTTAGAAAATCGATTTTAGAATCAAAAATGCCAAAATTAGATTGCTTTGCCAGATACAGAGTCGCCATCTAAATATTTTATTTTTTGGAAAATTTAGAAAACTCATGACTCGTGCCAAAGGCCACGTCTCCATCATCACCAAAGTTGCCTCGGCTCGAGAACTTAGATACGAGAGGGGAAGGTCATGAATTGAGCACCCCCGCTCGCCTGATCAAAGATCGACCTCTACTAATCATGATATGATTTTTATCAACATTATGTGTTCTTATTCCGTTGTTAGGCTAGCCTTACTATGTGATGTGCGCAAGCAAGTATAGACTAGCTTGCTCAAATTGGAACAACTCAGTTTCATGTTTGTTTTGCGAAAAGGAATTGATTTTTCCACCTCAAGTGAGCTTAAAGTTTGCGAATTTGCCACTTAACAAAGTGGGCTTAAAACGTACATTCATTGAATCGTTCCAATTCAAGCAACAAGCCTTCATCCACAGGCACTCAAGCAGTTTATCAAGTAAGCATTTTAGCCTCATGGCAAGTATGCTAGTCATGGTAATCACTCACACTCATGCAAGTATGCTAAAAAACTAAAAACTCACTTAGTACTCCAAGCCGAAGTAAACAAAAGAGTTAGAAAAAATGCATGATTCCTAACTATGCCAAATGTCTAATGTGACACATACAAAGAATGCAATTAATAGGCTCGGCTACTAATATGGCATGTGATTCAATTTGATAACATGCAGTTAAACACGTATTCAAGGAAATGTATTGAAATGACAATGTGGTTTGAATGATGCGCCGAGCCTCGGTGCATGCAATACAAGATGAATGGATGCAAGCATAAGGTATGCTAATTGAAACATGTCCCTAATCTAACGATCATAAGCGAAAAATAAAAGGGAGAAAGACGTGGGGTTGGAAGACATGCACAGTATTACATTACACTCTCACGAAGGAGCATCCGAATGAATAACTAAGCTATGCTACTTAAGCTAATTAGGCTAAGCTAATTAAGCTAATTATTAGAAACCAAAATAAATAACTAGCTAAACTAATTAACTAATTATTACAACAACAAATGAACAAATTAGTTAACTAACTAATTGAATAATTACAAAACAATTGCAACTAATAATTTAACTAAGTAACTAAACTAAGCTAATTTGATGTTCCACCTCGGGAAATGAAAGATGTGTATGCGCATGCTCGATTTCCGCTCGAAAAGACCTCTGTTTGGCTCTCGAAAGCCTCTGTTTGCACAAATGAACACTTCCAGAACAATTTTGCTGCTCTTTACCAACACCGTTGAGATTTGCATCAGTGGCCAGCCGGCTACTAGTGAATGTTGCCGGCCATGGATGGTGGTTTGCCGGCCACCTATCGGCCACTGATGCACTGGTTCATCTTGCTGCAACAGAGGACAAACAGAGCAAAAAGAGAATATTCTCATAGATTGTTTGTGTTAGGTTTTTATTCTTGGCAATCCCGTTTGACAAAACTCTTTTGAGTTGTAATTTTATTCGCATTTTTATTTCAGTGAGGCTATGAGTTTATTAGATGCGAATCCAACCCTCGCGGCCGAAGCAAAATTCAAAATTACATTCAAAATTGCATATCAGCCGTTGCTCGCTCGAGCCAAGGAGTTCTCGCTCGAGCTAAGACTTTCTCGCTCGAGCCAAGGAATGCTCGCTCGAGCCAAGGATTGCGTCCATACAAAAACCTGAAGAAGTGTATTCCTCGCTCGAGCCAAGGCACTAGTAGAAATCATGAAAATTACTCTCCTCGCTCGAGCCAGGAAAGCTTCGCTCGAGCGAGCCTCAGAATCCGGATTTCTCAAGGAGTTTGTTTTCTTCCCAATCTAGGATTACTTTTGGTTCTCTATAAATACTTGGTTTTCTCCCAAAACTAAGTAATTGATTGAAGTCCTCCAGATCTTCTTTTTGGTTCTTAAAGGTTTATATCTGGGGATATTTTGTTATTTTTTCTTTGATGTTTTATTGAGTATTCAACTCATGGTTTAAAGAGAATACATCAAAGGTTTGTTTGTTTACACAAAAGAAAGAGTTGTTCTTCAGTTGTGAATTCTGAAGAATTGGAGCCTGAAGCTTTGGTGGAATCCGGAGTGGCTCATCAGAAAGACAATTCCGTGCTGAAGATAGGGTTGGAAGAGGCACATAGAGGTTGGTTCAATTAGGCGTTGTGAATTCGCTAGATAATTGAGAGTATACCTGTGTAATTCCTTTGAATCTTCTTAGTGGATTGTTCTTGTGGCAGTTGCCCGTGGTTTTTTGATCACAATTGGAAGGTGTCCAATTGTGGTTTTCCACGTAAAATCTTTGTGTCTCTTTCTCTTGATTGTTTGATTGGGATTGTTATATTTTGCTTAGAATTGGTACATAATCACAAATCAACATCTAGGAGGTTTCTAGATTTTTCAGTTTGCACAACTCACCCCTCACTTTCATGAACAAATCCAAGGAAAGGTGAACTTAAGCCACAAACCACCAACTCAAGCAATTTCAATGCATGATGGCTTGTGATTCAAGATGTGCAAGTTCAATAAATGCAAAATGAGACACAAACCTCCTCTCTTTCATGAAAGATCAAGAGAAGAAGTGGACCTTGGAGACTTGGATCATTTCATCACTAGCAAGTATGAAATGGTCCAAGTTCCATGTGTTCAATTAACGTTCGATTGAACACACCAAGTTATTATCTTGTTCATCTTTTAGTTTCAAGTTTTAGTTACTCATTTTACTTTACCAACCATTCCTTAATTTAATTAAGTCCAAAGCGAATTAAAGTTCTCTAATGGAAAGAGAGCTCAAAACACAAGTTGCTTTGGGTATGAAAGAAGTATCATACCGTTGGTAATGAACCCCCTAAGGGATTAAACCATTAAGTATGAAACCTCAATTCCACACTTAGGCAAACAAGTGACTTAAAACCACTTTCAAAGAAAAATTAAAAGCCAAGAAATGAGGGAGGTTGCAGAGATGATTAGTGCTAAAATTAAGTGTGAAAAACACCAAAAACATGCAATCAACTCAAACAAGTGGTGTCTAGAGGCCTAAAACACCAAGCTTGTGAGGACTATTACACTACAACTATGCAATATAAGAATCAAATGCAATAACCAACCCAAAGCAGAGTTAAAATAGTCCAAAATATCGCCTAAAACATGTTGGACTAAAGCTACAACAAGCTAGAAAAATAAGCTAACATATAGTGCTAACTAGGCTAGCAAACAAGACACAAGGAGGGGAGGCTAACCCCTCCAAATTTGGACTTCAAAACTTGATTTTTACCGCTGAAAATACTCTAAAATTAGTGTTTAAAGGCCCAAGAAAAGATGGTTTGAAAATGGGAAACAAAAGGTAAAAAGGCCTTAACAACAAGTAATGAAGAGGGATGAACCACCCCCCTAACCTTAAATGGCCAAGAACACCAATTTCAGCCCACAAAAATAGAGTTTTTTATAATTCAAAAACAGCCCAAAACAGTGGGAAAAAGATAGGAAAACAAGTATGTAAAGCAAGCTAATAAGGCAAGCGTTATACATTTTGAAGAGAAGAGTAACTCTAAGCAACAATTCCAAGCAAATACACCTTCTAGAGCTCAAACCAAGCTCAAGAACACCTCAACTCAGAGATGAGATGATTTGGTTAAGGGTGTATAGGCAAGAGTGTAGTGTAAGTAGGCAAAAGTATAGAGAATTTGAAGAGAGAGAGAGAGAGAGAATTGTAGAGAGAGAGAAAAATTTTTGAGTCTAAAATTTTTCTAACCTCAAAACATAATAGAGGGGGTCCCTATATATAAAAAACAAGAAATTTCTACAAGGAGATCCAGCCCTCCACGTGTGGACAGATGCAAGCATCTGTGCAAATAGCTGGCACAACTAGCATAAAATATCTGCAGAAAACACTGGTGGTTGGCAGACCATCATTGGTGGTTGGCACACCAAAAGTGATGGTCGACAGCCTCAAGGGATGGCCGACAGGCCACCAGAGGTTGCAGGCTGGAAAGACCAAGGCATGGTCCAAAAATGAGACAAAAAGGATGCAGTGTTTGAAAGGCTAAAAGCTGTGGCGTTCTGCTGAGAACTTCGAGTGCTTGGTGAGCAAACAGGCTCATCATCGGATGTACCTGCAAGAACATCCAAGTCTTGAAGGGCCGTAAAACATGGGGTATCTACAGTTGCCCCTCTTTGATAGAACTCGGAGTCATAAAATGACGTGAGCGAATGTCAAAGCCTAGAGACGACCCATTTTGACAAGGCCGTAAGATTTGGACAAACAATCAAGACAAAAATAAATGGTTGCACCCACGGGCTGCTTATGTTTCCTTTTGCAAAGAATCAAATTAGCGTAGTTCTGGGGCAAAATGTAAATGATATGATGCAAGAACATAACTTATGATCATGCAATGAGACTGTGCAACAAAACATTTGAAGGCAAATGCAATGCAAAGAAAATGCCACAGTTAAACAAACTGAAACAAGGCATAACAATTCCAATCAAGGAAGTAAGTAAATAAACACACCACGCATGGGAATCACGAGCCAAACCACATTTCATGCAGAAATGATGTAAGAAAATTAAAGCTTAACTACGTGACTCGCAGGAAAAGCAAAGGGCGACGTAACCGTCAAGCACACCTGACGTCTCAACCGAGATCCTAACACGTTACACGCATGAAGAGGAAGGATGGTGTGAACACCGGGCGCACCCGAATGTTTTTAACCGATGCAAACAATCCTAATGCGTCTCACGCGATAGGAGGAGAGGTGGTGTGAACACTAGGCCCACCCAAATGTTTTTAACCGATGGGCAATCCTAACGCGTCTCACGCGATAGGAAGAGAGGTGGTGTGAACACCGGGCGCACCCAAATGTTTTTAACCGAAGGGTGGTGTGAACACCGGGCACACTCGAATGTTTTTAATTGAAGCAAACAATCCTAATGCGTCTCACGCGATAGGAAGAGAGGTGGTGTGAACATCGTGCGCACCCGAATGTTTTTATCCAAAGGGTGGTGTGAACACCCGGCGCACCCAAATGTTTTTAACCGAAGGGTGGTATGAACACTAGGCGCACCCAAATGTTTTTAACTGAAGGGTGGTGTGAACACTGGGACACACCTGAATGTTTTTAACCGAAAGGCAATCCTAACGCGTCTCACGTGAGAGGAGAAAGAGGTGATGTGAACACCAGGACGCACCCGAATGTTTTTAACCGAAGGGCAATCCTAACACATCTTACGTGAGAGGAAGAAGAGGTGGTGTGAACACCAGGACGCACCTGAATGTTTTTAACCGAAGGGTGGTGTAAACACCGGGACACACCAGAATGTTTTTAACTGAAGGGTGGTGTGAACATGGGACGCACCCGAATATTTTTAATCGATTTGCAATCCTAAAGCATCTCACGTGAGAGGAGGAAGAGTGGAAGGATACGATTCGAAGGACACAAATGATTTTACCTGGAACTCCCCTAAATGAACAGTACATACAATATCATGTATTTTCTCAAATGAACCATACATACAATGTCATGCATGTGTAAGAAAGAAACTTAACAAGTGCGATACGGGAGAAATGCATGTTCTCTGCAAGACAAACAACCGAGATACAATGTTAATGGCATGTTCTATGTGAGAAACAAAAGCAAAAGCATATTCTATGCGTGATTCATAACAGGAGCATATTCTATACGTGATACAACAGCGAGAGCATATTCTATGCGTAACTCATAACATGATGCAAGATGCACATGCAATACCCATGAAATGCAAATCTTCCACAAGGAAGCGAAATGCAACACATATTGATGCAACACATATTGATGCAACAAGGTGAAATGCAACAACATGAAATGCATATTCATGCAACAACGTAAAATGCATGTACAAAAGCATGATTTGACAAATAACTTCCAATCTACCCCTTGGAAGAGTTATAATATGTTTAAAGGATACACCTCGTTCATGTTGACAAGCGAGGAACATCACGCACCGAAAACACGATTTTGAGCTTTTGTAGAGACATTATGAACTCAACAGTGAACAATCCCTACACTTCTTGGAAACCAAGGACACAAAACAGCATCAGGACAACAAGGGAGGCTGCCGGCTAGGTGCTGGCCATTGGTGAACCTTGTTTGCCACCAATGAGCCTTGCCAGCCACCTGTCAACCATCGATGGCAGTGCAAGGTAAATGAGACTTTTCGGCTTGGGTCTTTAAATATGAACCTCTAGAGCTCATTTCCTCACTTCTTTAGGGCCGAAATCTTCCTCATTCTCTCTTTACGCACCCTTCTCTCTATATTTGTGCTTTCTACGCGTTTTCTAACGCCCCACACAAAGTTAATTCGCTAAACCCTCTTTGTTTCCTTCATTTTGAACCGATTGAATTTGATTTCGGTGCTTCTTTCCTCATTTCCACCATTCTAGGCTTGTTTCCCTTGAGTTTCTATCGAGTTCTGTGCACTTTTCTCGGCTTTGACTTTTTTCTCCATTTTCTCTCTCCTAGGGTTGACTTTTTCCAAGTTTACCCTCTTTTCGGCATTTTTCTTCACTTTTTCACCTACTTCGCACCCATTTTCAGATGGCGGACGAGATTCCTCATGACGAGGCTCCTCTTGAGATTCCCCTAGTAGTTCCACCTGTTCAAGCCTGAGGCCGAGCCAAAGCTGCTACCGCTGAGGGTACGACCTTTCGATCCAGAGAGATATCACCCTCAGACACATATATTGTTTATGGCCGAAGGCATCAGACGCTTTACTGAGTTTGCTCGCGGTGCACCGGAGGACCTCCTGCTGAGGGAGCCAGATTCTCACTTGTCAGCCATTGCCGTTGAGGTATGAACTCTATTTCATGTATTTTGCCTTTCTTTATTTGCATTTGTTGCAGTGCCTTTATCTGATTCATTTCATGCACTGCCTTATATAATTCATCTGTTCTTTATCTGTTGCATTTGTTCTCTGCCACAGGGCGAGTCTCGTGCCTTCAAAGGCTACGGTGCTACGATCGCTCGAGACTAGTATGACGAGCTCCCAGCAGCAGTTCGCGACATCATTAACAAGGCTGACTTCGGCCTCTTCTGCTCTGGCTTGACTTGGGTCGTCGCAAGCCGTCCCCTTCTAGGAGCACTCATGGAGAAGTGGTAGGACACCGCCAACTTCTTTCACTTTTCTGCCACAGGGAAGATGACGATGACTCCTTACGACTTCACCATGATCACCGGCTTAGACATAGGGGGTGATCTGATCCCTCTTGATAAAGACATGGTGGAGTGAAAGGCAACCTGGTTCAAGCTGCTCAGTGCACATCCACCTATATACCGAACAGGCATGGTTAGATATACCTGGTTCTCTGAGCGATTCAGAGGGAGCGAGCCTGAGACGATAGAGGAGATCGAGCAGTACGCCAGGGGCTTCCTGATGTTCGTCTTCGGTACCACCTTGTTTTCGAACAGGTGGAACACCATAGGCTTGCATTTGCTGAGTGCCCTGGTGACCCTCTATCGAGTTCGTTTCTATGACTGGGGTGGAACCGGCCTCGCCACTTTATACGGATACATGAGCTCTACCTCCCGTCTGCAGGGAGACTTGATCGGAGGCTACTGGCAAGCCTGGGAGGTACACATCTCAACTTCCTTTCAGTACTTTACAGTTTCTGCTATACATCTGTTTCAACACATGTGCTTTCTGCTTTGCACTTTTTGTACCTACTTATACACTGTTCATACAATGTGCTTTCTGTTTTGCACTTTCTGCATCTACTCAATATTATATTGACCACATATCATTGTATTTTCCTTGCAGCTATGGGTATACTCATATTTTCCGACTCTCGTCCCAAAGCCTGTAGAGGAGCTTCCATTGGCAGTCTCCTATTCGCGGATATATGATAGCAGGCTCCACCATAGGACCCGTGAGCCTTTCACATTTTTCTGCCAGTACTTCGACCCGATAGTAGCCATGAAGTAACCCAAAGCACAGTCATTTTTGCTTTTACACTGTTTGATTCACATTTAGCAACTGACAGCAACTAATAATCTATACAACTTCTATTTGTAGCTCATGTGGCAGCCATGGGCCACGATGCTAGTGAGAATCTGAGACCAGTTCGTCGGAGCTTGGGCCACTTCTCGCTACCACATTTTACTCAAGGGCCAGTCTGCTGGGCCTGGTTCCTGGACGAGCGCTTCGTACACCAAATTATGGGCCTGCCTGACCCGATTGTCCCGATGGCTCCGCCAAGGTCTATGCAATCCACAGATGGCCTATCCACTGAGGAGGTCATCTAGTTTGTTGTAGGCCTGGATGCCGACTACTTCCGAGTGACGAGTGACTACGCAGCTTTCATCTAGACACATCTGATGTCGCCTCTGACTGGCGTTCGTGGAAGTGAGAGCGCCTGCTGCGAGAGAGAGGCCTAGAGTGACTCGGGTGAACAGGACCCGTGGCAGAGGGGCTTCCCGGCGAGGCAGAGGACTGATTGGCCAGAGCTCCCTACCATGCTGACTTGCTGGCGACACACCGGGGAGGCTTACCAGGTTCCGATTAAGCTTACGGTGGCTGGCCACGAGCTTGTCGGGGTCCGAGGCCCAACTCAGGTATGAACCACACTATATATTTTCACCCTATACTGTATTTCAGATGTATTCATTTGCAAATACTGATCATTCAAACTGCATTTACAAGAGTCCATTGAGTATACAGGAGGCACTCTCGAGCTGATAGCCTCCCTGATAGGGATGGTACAGAGAAGAGAGGCGTTGTTCAGCCTCTACAGTATTCAGGTAATTTCTTCAGTTTTCCATTCCAGATATCAAATTTCCACTGACATTGACATTTCAACTGAAAACTTTGCAAACTGCACTGATACGCTGCATCTGACACACTGCACTCACACACTGTATTCATACACTGTATCTGACTTCTGCATACACTTATTATGCACATCATGCTTGCATCTAATACGCATACCGTGGCTGATATGTGACAACTGTCTTTTCAGGTCCCACCCATACCGATGGCACCAGCGGCAGCTGTAGCACCTGCACCAGCAGTACCTCATCCGGCAGCAGGGAGGAGAGAGAGAGACAGGTTCCGGCATGAGGCTGAGGCAGAGCTAGGGGCATCCGAGCCGAGAGTGGTCCTTCAGAGCCCATTCTGAGTGATGATGATGTTGAGACAAGCGACTTTGAGGAGGCAACGAGTCAAAATTCAAATTCATCTGTGAGTGGAGGTAATGATGCGGGTTCTAAGAGTGGAGACGCTGCCGAGGCGAGCTCTGAGGCGGAGAGCGGTGATGACGCCAGCTCGAGCTCTGGTTCAGATTTAGACAACGGCGCTGATGGAGACAGTGCCCCAAAGTCCTTTCCTCCGAGGAAGAAGACGAAGAGGACCTCTCGAGCCTGAGACTACTAGCGCTGATTTTTTGTATTTTTGCTTACTTTCTTTCTTTTTTTTTTTTTATAGTTTTAGCACATTGTATAGCTTCAAACATGTTTTATTTGCATTTTTCTTTAAAAAACTTGTACTCCTCTTTTGTAAAATCAACCATGATCGGAATGAAAACCAGTTGTTATGAAAAAATGTTATATTTTGCATCATGAGCACCACATAGCATGGAATGGACATGGAAACGAAACGGCCATGAGCACACTTGATTGAAACAAAAATCTTAATCGGGTAATGAACCGACCGACAACTAACATAAAAAGCAATATTCAACTTAATAAGCAAAACAACTCGATAAACAAATCAACATATAACTTGATAAACAAAACAACATACAACTCGATAAACAAAACAACACAACAAAGTTACAAACTCAACAAACTTGCTAAAAACCAAAATGACTCAAAACAAGACCTCAAGACACACAAAGAGCAGAACAAAACACATACTTTCAGCATTGTTCAGCACAAAGGAGGACAACAAGTCAGAGTGAGAGACTGCCAGCCACAAGTAGGGATTGTCGGCCACATGCCGGCTATGAGAGGTGGCTTCCTGGCTACCTGCCGGCCATCAATGTGCAGGACCTCCAGATTGTTGACACCTAGCTTTCACTCACTGCCTTATCTTCTACAAAAGGTTGAGCTTCGTAATTTCTTCATTTTAGCTGCAAATTCTTCACAAATGGAGCCATTTTTCGCTAAAAAGCTCTCAGATTGGATTGCGACTTTAGATGGCTCGGAAAAGGTGAATTTTTGGGGTTTCGGCATAAATGCACTTTTCCCGCTAAGCTGTTCTCCACTTTTTTTTTTCCGTTTCTTCATACCATGGCTAAATGCTAGAACCCGATTACACATGTCTTTAGCTTCGGAGGACAAGAGATATGCCCGACAATTGAAGAATATCAAGTGCTAATAGAATCCCGATACGAAGAGGAAATCATTCCTTAGCCCCGTTTCAGCCACATCCAAGCTTTGCAATGAATATGCGGGCTTACCCTACACGAGGCTCGCTCTTTGGTTCACAACGGAGAGCTAGATATTTCCAGTCTGATTCATCGATTTTCTAAGGTCGGTGACCGTGGCGATCTTCTTTGGCAAAGTTTCTGGCAGCATGCTCTTTGCTTATCTATGCTGGTACATTTCCTTCTTGCCCCTAGTTTCGGCGGGTCTAGCATTCGGCTATTCGAAGTGGCCCAAGGTTTAAAAGAGGGCAAGAGTTGCTTTGGCTTAGTGCTGGCTAAGACTTTGATGGGCCTAGACGTCTTCCATCGACGAGAGACCACCAAATTCGCAGGGAGTCCACTACTCCTTTAGGTAATGTTTCCCATCCTTTCTAATATGTGTTTTTCACATCACTCGGCATTCATGCTCTGTTTTTCTCTCAAAGCCCTTTTCTCACTTTTCTCTGAACGTATATCTCTCTATTCTTTAATCTCTCTTTTCTTTCACCCCTCCCCAAGTGTGGCTAATGGACAAGCTGAAGGTGGTGGACTCTTGCCCTGCATACTCAGGTCGAGTATACTTTTTCCACCAGCAACTAGTGGAATTCCCGAATAAGGAATGTTGGTGCCACTGGATGTGCAATAGGTCTGCTGCTAACATTGCTTGGCTTTGCCCCTGGCTTAATTTGACCGAAATGAGCTACAGCATGACTCGGCAGCCTGGCTTTCAGTTGATCGGCTTGATACACTGTGTATTCTACTTTTTGTTCTGGTTCAAACGTCAGTTTGGACATGATTAGACTTGCCCAGAGGTGGGGGTAAAGTACCCAGCTTCATTCCCCATTCGAGGTTCATATTTGGCTAGGTACCTCACTACTTGGAGGATGAGACAGCTTCTGGCTCCTGCCCCTAGTTTTAGCTGCGCCCTTTCTGGCGAATGCCTAGCTCGGCTTGAAAATGAGGCATAAACCGGGCCCACTTTGGCATCAGAAGCTTCCACAAGCACAAGCGAGGGACGCAGGAACACCTGACTTATCTATGTCCCTAGTTTATTGCTTTGATCTTACTTTTCAAGTTTTATGAATGTAATAAAAGCAGCTTTGATTTGTATCGAAAGTTGGAGAACTTTGTATTGAAATCAATGAAATTAAAGTTGTGAGCACTGAAAGTTTTCTTTTTGGTCCAAAAATGGTCTAAGTTGTAAAAGGTAAAATTTGAACAAAAATCAACTTTTATCAAAACTTTTCAAAACCATTTTCGATAAGGAACACCACTTGACACACACGGAATCTATCCTTGAGATATATAACCCCGAATCCGAAAATCACAAATTGCCCCTTGACTGAATAACACTGCTCAACACTGTAACCAATTCGCCTTTCAGAGTGAGGATCATAATCGAACTTTCAGATAAAGAACAAACAAAGATGACCTGATCAACACATGGACAGGACAGTTGAGTTGGAGATGTTTACGGTCGAACTTCAGGATGAAGTTGCCTACGTATCCCGAAGATGGGAATGAGGCCTTACGTAGTTTGGTTCTAGTTCACTCGAGTATTAACTATCTGCTTTTGCGCTCTAACTTTTGCCAAAGTCGCTCTTTAGGGTTTTCAACCTTATGAGCTTAGTTTTTCTTTATTTCCAATTTTTTTCACGCTCTAATTTTTGCCTAGGTAGCCCTTCTAGGTTTTCGGCCTAGCGAGCCTCTCAGGGATAGTATTTCTTCAACTTATCCATGTTGATTGGTTGGGAAAATTGTAGGCCTCCAGGTCCATGAGAATAATAGCTCCACCCGACCAGATAGTTTTGATAATGTAAGGGTCAGTCCAATTGGGTCTGAACTTGCCCTTAGGGTCATGGATGGGAGCTCGATTGTCTTTCAATACCAAATCCCCTTCCTTGAGATTCCGAGACTTAACCTTCTTGTTAAAAGCCTTAGCAATCCTGCGTTGATAACTCTGAACATGGTACAATGCTTTCAGTCTTCTCTCATCAAACAACATCAGTTCTTCGAACCTGTTCTATTGCCAGTCTGCCTCTGTTATTTGACACTTAGTCATAACTTGCAGCAACGATACTTCTATTTCGATTGGCAGGACAGCTTCCATCCCATAGACAAGGGAATAACGAGTTGCCCCAGTAGAAGTCCGGATTGAAGTTCTATAGCTCCAGAGTGCAAATGGCAATTTGTCTGGCCAGTCTTTGTAGGTCTCAACCATCTTCTGCAAAATATGCTTGATGTTCTTGTTGGAGGCCTCAACAGCTCCGTTGGTTTACGGCCGGTATGTAGATGACTTATGAAAAGCCATGTTGTATTTCTCCAACAAGTCAATCACTTCCTTCTTGAAATGGGAGCCGTTATCTGAGATAATCTTGTTTAGGACTCCATATCAGCAAATGATGTTGTTTTGGATGAACTTAGCCACATGCGTTGCTTTCAACACTACGTAGAACTAAGCTTCCACCCACTTTGTGAAATAATCAATTGCCACCAGAATGTATTCATGCCCATTTGACCTTTTCGGTGTGACTGCGCCGATGACGTCAATTCCTCAGACTGAAAAAGGCCATGGTGAAGTCATGTTGTACAGTTTCGACGATGGGATATTTACGCGGTTGGCATGAATTTGGCATTTATGGCATCGCCGAACAAAACCGATACAATCCTCCTCCATGGTAGACCAGTAGTAACCTTGCCTGAGAATCTTTCGGGCTAACATTACTTCGTTCATGTGCACTCCGCACTCTTCCCCATGTGTGGCCTCTATTAGGCGTTTTGATTCCTCTACTTCGACACACAACTTGTGCATTTCTAGATGACCCCTCTTATACAGTTTACCTCTGCAGATGATAAATTGAACGGCCATCCGCCGTATTGCCCTCTTATCTTTGGCATTTGTCCCTGGTGGATAAACCTCCTTTTCCAAGAAGTTCCAGATATCATAGAACCAAAGGTTTTGATCTTGCACTTCATCTATTGCGGCGATAGTCTCGTAGGCCGGCGTATATCTCTGCTCAATGATGATCGGACGCATCCAAACTCTAAGCGAGATGTCTATCATAGATGATAAAGTTGATAAGGCGTCAGCAAACCTGTTGTTCTCTCTTAGTAGATGCGTGAAAGTCAGCTTCCCAAGCCTAGGAATCAGAACATCCAAGGTCTAGTGTTAAATCTTCATTTTTTCTTCTTTGACCTTCCAGTCTCCTTTTGCTTGAGACACAACTAGATTCAAGTCCCCAATCACGTCTAACCTTTTTGCCTCTAGTTCCAGGGCAGCTTCCAAACCAGCAATACAAGCCTCGTATTCTGCTTCATTATTGGATACCTTGAATCGGAGTTTGAAGGCTAAGGGTATATAGGAATTGTCGGGTGCTATCAGCAACACCCCTATCCCATAACCGTATTGGTTAGACGCTCCGTCAAAGTACATTGTCCAAATCTTTTCCTCGACTTGCAGAATAGTTTCATCTAGGAATAAGTATTCTACTGCTTCATCCCCTTCTACTGGGTGATCTGCCAGGAACTTCGCTACCGCTCTCTCCTTGACAGACTTACAAGTAATATACTTCAGATCAAATTCAGAAAGAAGAAGCAACCAACGAGCTACCCTACCCGTAAGTGCTGGTTTGTCAAAGAGATATTTGATGGGATCTAATCTCGAAACCAGAATTATGGAGTGAGCTAACAAGTAGTGCCTCAACTTCCTGGTGGCCCATACCAAGGCCAAGCAAGCTTTTTCCAGTGGGGTGTAACGGGCCTCGTAGTCTAACATTTTCTTGCTCAAATAGTAGATGGTTTTTTCCACCCTATCCTCAGATTCCTGAGCAAGCATACATCTCATTGTTGTGTCTGTTATTGCTAGATATAGAATCAAGGGCTTCCCCAACTCTGGCGGTGATAACACAGGCGGATTCTGAAGATACTGCTTGATCTACTGAAAAGCAAATTGACATCGATGATCCCATTGGAACTTCCTTCCTTTCTTCAGGAGACCAAATAGTGGTTCACAAGTCAAAGTTAATTTAGAAATGAACCAACTTATGAATTGCACTTTACCCAAAAAGCCTCGCATCTCCTTTTCAGTCCTTGGTGGTGGCATTTCTAGGATAGCTTGATTTTGGAAGGGTCTACCTGATGCCCCTCTGTGTTATAAAGAAACCCAGCATTTTCCCTACTGTTATGCCGAAATTACACTTCTGTGAATTCAACCTCAGTCTATATTCTCTGATCCTTTGAAAGAATTTCTTCAAAGCGGTGTAGTGGCCCTCTTTTTCTTTGGATTTGACAATCATGTCGTCCACATACACCTCGACCTCTTTATGGATCATATCATGCAGAATAGTGGTTGCAGCCCTTTGATAGGTAGCCTCGTCATTCTTCAGCCCAAACGGCATCACTCTGTAGCAGTAGGTTCCCCACGGTGTAGTGAAAGCAGTTTTCTCTTTGTCTTCGGGTGCCATCAGAATCTGGTTATACTCGGAAAATCCATCCATGAAGGAGAGTAATGCATGACCTGCGGTGAAGTCCACCAAAAAAAAAAGTGCGGCAAGGGAAAGTCGTCCTTCAAACTGGCTCTGTTCAGATCTCTGAAGTCCACACACACCCAAATTCTACCATCTTTCTTTGGCACTAGGATGATGTTGGCCAACTAAGTTGGATACTCAGATACTAGCAGGAACCTTGTGTCTATCTGCTAGTGACCTCCTCCTTAATCTTCAAAGCCCAATTCGGGCGTATTCTCCGTAATTTCTGTTTGACAGGTCGGGCCTCGGGGTTAAGAGGGATCCGATGCTATACAATCTCAGGATCGATTCCAGGCAAGTCTTCGCAGGACCACGCGAAAACATCTTTGAAATCTTTTAATAAAACGACTAAGCGCTCGCGCTCCTCCGAAGAGGAATAAAAAAGTTTAATCATTTCTCATCATGTTTCATCAAATTTTTCAAAACCAGAGGAATTCGTTTCTCATCATTTTCATTAAAATTTTCAAAATCCTAATCAATGCAATAAACAAGCGGTACAAAGAAATACTCAGAATCTGCAGTGGCATTCTCATTCACAAGGTCAAGCTCATCTAGTTCTTCAGTTACAACCGACTCAAAAGCAAAAGAAAAGGACGACCTAGACAAGACCTTGGCATCCAGGTTATCACTCCTAGGAATACCGGACCCAGACTCAGAAGCACCGGAATCTGATTCCGACTCCACAGACTCTGTGGAATCAGATTTTGGCTCACTACCCAACTTAAAAATACTAGACAAGTAGCCCTCCTCCCATTGCCAAATGAGGAATGGTACGTCAGATGCATCCAAAATGCTACTAGAAGGTTTCACACCTGGTTGGTCCCCGATCATGGAAACGGTCAGGTTATCTCCCAAGCTCTCTGAGTTGATCGAAGGATCCGAAAGAAGACATGCCAGTGCTGCTCCCACTTCAATCTTGCTGCTGTCTGGGTCACTTTATGTGCCCCACTCTGCTTCAACAATCAGTTCACCCCTTTCTTTGGTATCACTATCTTTGCAGCTACAATTCAAAGAAAATTTCAAAGCCAGGAACCCACTGCTTCTCAGAGTTGAACCAAGGTTTGGGGAAACCGCAAAATCGGAAATCTTTACCCTCTGGAACAAAATGACCATTCAGGGTTCTCCGGATTGGTCTGTGCACAAGCTTATAGCACTTCCCAGGCTGTTTAGCTCTGGCTCTGTCGGCCGTCACTTTTGTTTTTCTAACCCAATCCTCTTTGGTGGGCGTATAGCCAAGACCAAAGGCATACGAGTTATGTAGCACATCAGCCAATGCTGTGATGCCCTTCTGGCCCCTTCTTCCCAACCCCATTCCTAGCACATATTAAAGCTTGTTCATGAAGTGGATTGATTGAGCACTGACATACAAGCCCTCATCTGATGCCAAGATGGTTTGCACTGCTTAGGCCTCAGCTAGAGTAAATCCAAAAAAGAAGACATCTTCCTTGCCATGAATAATTTCCAACATAGGTATAGTTACCTTTGGCGAAGGATGGATAGATGAATTCCCGAACATAATAGCCACCCCCTTTCCATGGGCGTATTTCAGCATTTGATGGAGGGTAGAGGAGATAGCTTTTACTTGGTGTAACCATGGTCTTCCTAGCAATAGATTGAAAGTGGCCAGCATATCCAGGACATGGAACTCAATATCCTGTTGAGCTGGGCCCACTTAAACTCTGATCTGTACTGTGCACGTCACCTCTCTGCTTGTATTGTCATATGCCTAAATCACCTGGGCTGTAGGCACAAAATCTATTGGTTTTAAGCCAATGGCATAGGCTGTACGAGATGGACAAACGTTGATAGCTGACCCAGTATCGACCAATACCATTGGCACTTACTTTTCTCTACACTTCACTGATATGTACAGAGGTTTGTTGTGTGCTGAGCCTTTTGGTGGCAGTTTTTTGTCTGAGAAAGTCAGAGTTGGCGTAGCACCTTCTGGGAAGACCAACCCCATAAGCTATTCAGGAGGCGTGTCAATGGACAATTTGGCTTTGTCCATTGCTAATAATACAGCCTGTCGATACACCCTAGAAGCCATGAGCAGACCCCAGATTGAAATATCAGCCTGGATCTTCTTCAGCTGTTTCAGCACTGCTTCTTCTTTCAACCGCTTTTCCCTCTGCTTCTCTACCTCTTTATCCTTTTTGGAGGCTTCAGCTTGGTGTAAGTGTGGGGGCTTACAATACCGCCCACTCCTCGTCATATGGTCCACCTCTTTGAAATACCAAGTGTTGTCTGGCAGGTCTTCACCCCAATCCTCGTCAGTGTGGGCCAGACGTAGATCATCATCTTCCTACCACACACCTCCGGAAACTGACAAACAATTGTCTGATTCCGGTCTGATTATTCTTTCATTAGAAATATCCCCCCGCAAGGTGTTGAGTTGTTCCAGCTTTCTATTTGTCTTGATCATTTTCTTGCACAAACCCCTTCAATGCAGCTTCCTGCTCTGTATCCACAGTACTTACGACGTCCAGTTCTTGAGCTAAATTCTTGATACCAATGCTCTCCGGCAATTTCCCTTTGTCCTCGGCCATTCCGGCTACTACAGTTATTGTTGCTCTCTTTTCTTTAGGTTTTGGTGAAGTTTCCTCCTCTTGGTCAGGTTCCTCACTAAGCCACCCGGAGTTGTCTGTCGACCCATTCAGATCAAACTAATCAATCTACACGTCTCCCTATTCTTGTTCGTCGTAGAGCTGCAGATTGTCTAAGTCTTCTTCTAGCTCCGCTAGATCATCCAGACCTTAGCTTGGGCTATCCTCCTGAACCACACTGACCTCCACTGCCGTTGGCAATACCACTTCAGGTTTGGCTTAATCCACTGGCATAATGTAACGGCATGGGTCATACACCCCTTTAGTTAAGACCACAGAGCTCTCAAGCAACGGGCTAACACTCTCCTCCAAGGCTAACCTCTCTTCTTCTACCACTGTCACCACCACGGGTTCAGTTGAAGTATGGACGTGTCCATCATGCACAAGTCTGTGCTTTCAGGAATGAACACGGCTGGTTTGGGTAGGTAGGAAGGGGTAATATATATACTGGGGTCATATGGGATGGCCAGTGTATGTATTAGATTTAAATGCCAGGGTAGAGAACCTGGTTGTGGGCTGGAAGAGGGTTGGTGGTTACATTTGGCTTTTAGGGTGGTGCTATCACCTTGTTGTCAATGAGATCTTGAATCTCATGACGCAACTTGTAGCATTGGTCGGTGTCGTGACCCTGCTGGTGAAAAGTGCAGTATTTGGTTGGGTTGTGTTTAGGTGGAAGAGGGTCAGATAGTGGGCGTTGTTCCAACGGCTTAATATGCCTTTTTTTAATCAGCACCCCCAAGCCTTTGGATAAAAGCATATAGAGCGGGGTAAAGACCCTTTGAGATCGGGCTTGGTTGGTTGAGGTTTGTGGATTTGTACTAGCGAATGGGTTGGCAGTTTTGGGTGTCATAGTGACGACATTCACATCAAATGGCCGTGCAGTCGTTCTTCCACTCGTGGTTGCATTAAAATTGCATGTGAAAGGCCTCTTAGGCTACTCCTTCTCATCGGTTATCAACCCTTGTTTCATTGCATCTTCAATCTAAACTTCTATTTCGTGGAGCTCAGTGAATGTGAACAATGGAAAGACAATCATCTTCTGCAGTAATTTCCCTTACAGATTACGGACCACCATTCTGATTTGGTCCTTCTCGGATGCCTTGGTAGTCATCATCGAAGCCTTGGCCCTCTATCTCGTTACAAAGTCTGAGAAGCCCTCATTTGGCTCCTGACAGGTTACCTTAAGATCATGAGTTGTGACCTCGATATGGGTATTGTAGAAGTACTGTGCGATGAAGGCCTCAGCCATTTCCTCTCAGCTTCGTTTCATAGAGTCCTCTAGCTTTGCATACCAGATAACCGCTATCTCTGACAAGGTTTGACCGAAAATAAACAGCTTTTGAAGTCTGGTAAGGCCCATTGGCCATAGAATATCGAAGAACAACCGCAGATAGACCATGGGATTCCCAGAGCCATCAAACCGATCTATGTGTGGCATCTTGCATCTATCTAGCAAAGTTACTGCGGAATCGGTATATCCATCCCCGATGTTAGGGATTGAGTTCACACCCTATGCCCGCTTGAGAAGTTTCTCTAGCTTGTTGACCTTCAGTGCAGTGGAGTCAACCTCAAATTCAAATGGCGCCTCAGTTTGGTACACTGGTGCCTTGGAGGCTTGCGGTGGGATGGGGTCTACCGGAATGCCTAGATTCTCTTGGACATTAGTGGTGATTCCGGGTGCTGGAATACCCACTGGAGGTGCATGGGAAGCAGAAGTCGCTGCTTGTTGTGGTTACTGTTGCTGGAGCCTATTTATCACCTGAGCTTGATGGGCTATAACTTCGACTTGGCGGGCAACATCTTGCTGCATGGTTTCAATGGTTTGCTGGAGATGACGAAGCAAGTCTTCCATGCTAACCGAGGGATGTTGAGCCATCGGAACTGGCGAATAATCTCTTATTGGAGTGGAAGTAGAAAACTGAGCCTAACTAGGTGCAAGTGAAATAAAAAGTGATTGTTGGACTAGTGAATTATGCCTAACCCTCCTCCGTCTCGTAACCGGTGGGATCGAAGAAAACATAGGCTATCCCCTAACAAGATCCCCGGATCTATAAAGTCTTCCTACATGTCCGAAGCAATTGTGATAAACTACCTTGCAAAAAAGAAATAAAGCAAAAAAAAAAAGAGAAAATCAGAAACCGCACAGCACCTCAGCTCAGATATGAACAAGACACAGTTGTAATCATAAACTGTAGAACTACACTCAACACTGATTTCTACCTCAAATCTGATACCCAAACTTGCAACGGATACGTACATTCCTGTAGAGTTTCACTCTAAAAGCACATACCAATTAAGTGAGAGCCAAAACACCCTTATGATAGGATAGGGCTACCCTGTCCTAGTTTCGTCGGGAACTAGGGTTAGCTATTTAAGCAAAGTGGTTTCACACAATCCTACATTCAGGTGAGCAACCTGTCCTAGTTTGGAACAATCTCTATGGCTTTCTATATGCAACTAGGCCGATTGGTCAAAAAGGGTAGCTCAGCAAGACTACTTAATATACCTCTCACACCTAACACTGAGAAGTGAAAGGAGGATCAAACAGTACAGTGGTAGTCCAGATCCAAGGGTTGTGTTCCCATTGTGGCAGAGCCCGCTACCGATCAGCCTTTTGGCAAGCTTTTCCAAGCGAGCCTTCGGCAAACCGTCCAGGAATAGCAGATGGCAAACACAATGACTTAGGCACACCAATGCAAATGCAAATGCAAATGCAAAGAAACACATAAGTGTAGATAAAATGTCATATCATGAGTTCGAGTCAAGTTCTCTAAATCTCCAGCAGAGTCGCCAGAAACTGTAGCTTGACTTTTTCACGCCACCTTTCGGAAGTTTGAAAAAGCCCTACAATTCGGACTCCCGCGGTTCTGAATCTAATCTCACAAGTGCAATGTGAAAGTGATAAACACCAAAGAGTCCAAATCCGACAAAGCTTTTGGAAAATCGATTTTAGAATCAAAAATGCCAAAATTGGACTACTTTGCCAGATACAGTGTCGCCACCTAAATATTTTATTTTTGAGAAAATTTAGGAAACCCATGCCTCATGTGAAAGGCCACGTGTCCGTCATCACCAAAGTTGCCTCGGCTCGGGAACTTAGGTACGAGACGGGAAGGTCATGAATTGAGCACCCTCGCTTGCCCGATCAAAGATCAGCCTATACTAATCATGATATGATTTTTATCGACATTATGCGTTCTTATTCCGGTTATTAGGCTAGCTTTACCATGTGATGCGTGCAAGCAAGTATAGACTAGTTTGCTCAAATTGGAACAATTCAATTTCATGTTTGTTTTGCGAAAAAGAGTTGATTTTGCCACCGAAAGTGGGCTTAAAGTTTGCGAATTTGCCACTTAACAAAGTGGGCTTAAAACGTACATTCGTTGAATCGTTCCAATTCAAGCAACAAGCCTTCATCCACAGGCACTCAAGCAGTTTATCAAGTAAGCATTTTAGCCTCATGGCAAGCATGCTAGTCATGGTAATCACTCACACTCATGCAAGTATGCTAAAAAACAAAAAATTCACCTAGTACTCCAAGTCGAAGTAAACAAAAGAGTTAGAAAAAATGCATGATTCCTAACTATGCCAAATGTCTAATGCAACACATACAAAGAATGCAATTAATAGGCTCAACTACTAATATGGCATGTGATTCAATCTGATAACATGCGGTTAAACACGTATTCAAATAAATGTATTGAAATGACAATGCGGTTTGAATGATGCGCTGAGCCTCGGTGCATGTAATACAAGATGAATGGATGCAAGCATAAGGTATGCTAATTGAAACATGTCCCTAATCTAACCATCATAAGTGGAAAATAAAAGGGAGAAAGACGAGGGGTTGGAAGACATGCACATTACATTACGCTCTCACGAAGGAACATCCGAAAGAATAACTAAGCTAAGCTAATTAAGCTATGCTACTTAAGCTAATTAGGCTAGGCTAATTAAGCTAATTATTACAAACCAAAATAAATAAATAACTAGCTAAACTAATTAAACCGAAAAGACCTCCGCTTTGCTCTCGAAAGCCTCTATTTGCACAATTGAACACTTCCAGAACAATTTTGCTGCACCTTACCAATACTCTGCTGAGATTTGCATCAGTGGCCAGCCGCCACTAGTGAATGTTGCCAGCTACCTGTCGGCCATAGATGGTGGTCTGCCGGCCACCTGCCGACCACTGATACACTGGTTCATCTTGCTGCAACAAAGGACAAACTGAGCAAAAAAAGGGTATTCTCACAGATTGTTTGCACAACTCAACCCTCCTTTTCATGAACAAATCCAAGGAAATGCGAACTTAAGCCACAAATTACCAACTCAAGCAATTTCATTGCATGATGGCTTGTGATTCAAGATGTACAAGTTCAATAAATACAAAATGAGACACAAACCTCCTCCCTTTCATGAAAGATCAAGGGAAGAAGTGGACCCTGGAGACTTGGATCATTTCGTCATTAGCAAGTATGAAATGGTCCAAGTTCCATGTGTTTAATTAACGTTTGATTGAACACACCAAGTTATTATCTTGTTCATCTTTTAGTTCCAAGCTTTAGTTACTCATTTTACTTTACCAACCATTCTTTAATCCAATTAAGTCCAAATGGGAATTAAAGTCCTCTAATGGAAAGAGAGCTCAAAACACAAGTTGCTTTGGGTATGAAAGAAGTATCATACCGTTGGTAATGAACCCTCTAAGGGATTAAACCATTAAGTATGAAACCTCTATTCCACACTTAGGCAAACAAGTGACTTAAAACCACTTTCAAAGAAAAATTAAAAGCCAAGAAAGGAGGGAGGTTGCAGAGATGATTAGTGCTAAAATTAAGTGTGAAAAACACCAAAAACATGCAATCAACTCAAACAAGTGGTGTCTAGAGGCCTAAAACACCAAGCTTGTGAGGACGATTACACTACAATAACCAACCCAAAATAGAGTTAAAAAAGTTCAAAATATAGCCTAAAGCATGCTGGAATAAAGCTACAACAAGCTAGAAAAATAAGCTAACATATAGAGCTAACTAGGCTTGCAAACAAGACACAAGAAGGGGAGGCTAACCCCTCCAAATTTGGACTTCAAAACCTGATTTTTACCACTAAAAATACTCTTAAAATCAGTGTTTAAAGGCCCCAAAAAAAAGATGGTTTGAAAATGGAAAACAAAAGGTAAAAAGGCCTTAACAACAAAGAATGAAGTGGGATAAACCACCCCCTAACCTTAAATAGCCAAGAACACCAGTTTCAGCCCGCAGAAATAGAGTTTTTTATAGTTCAAAAACAACCCAAAACAGTGGGAAAAAGATAGGAAAACAAGTATGTAAAGCAAGCTAATAAGGCAAGTGTTATACCTTTTGAAGAGAAGAGTAACTCCAAGCAACAATTCCAAGCAAATACACCTTCTAGAGCTCAAACCAAGCTCAAGAACACCTCAGCTCAGAGATGAGAGTATTTTGTTAAGGTGTATAGGCAAGAGTGTAGTGCAAGTAAGCAAAAGTGTGGAAAATTTGTAGAGAGAGAAAAAAAAAATTAAGTCTAAAATTTTTTCTAACCTCAAAACATGAGAGAGGGGGTCCCTATATATAGAAAATAAGAAATTTCTACAAGGAGATCCAGCCCCCCCATGTGTGGGCAGATGCAAGCTTCTGTGCAAACAGCTGGCACAGCTGGCATAAAATATCTGCAGAAAACACTGGTGGTCGGTCGGCCATCAGTGGTGGCCGGCAAGCCACATCAGTGGCCGACACACCAAAAGTGATGGCCGGCAGCCTCAAGGGATGGCTGGTAGGCCACCAGAGGTTGCAAGCTGGAAAGACCAAGGCATGGTCCAAAAATGAGACAAAAATGATGCAAGGTTTGAAAGGCTCAAAGCTGTGGCATTCTACTGAGGACTTCGAGCGCTTGGTGAGCAAATAGACATCAGATGTACCTGCAAGGACATCCAAGTCTTGAAGGGCTGTCAAAAATGAGGTGTTTACAATGTGAAGCCCAATGTTGATATGAACAAAGTGAAGTACCGTTCAAACATGATTGGTCTGGTAAAGTTGATGTCAACAACGAAGTTCACTGACGGTCTCCTGAAATGTTTGAAGAGAACTCCATTTTGGATGATGTTTGATGCAATGATAAACACAAAAATTGAACTCTCATCATGCATAAAATACAATGATGTGATAGCAAAGATCATAGAGACATATAACCCTGCATCAAATTCTTTCAAAATTGGCCTCAAATCTCTCAAATTGTCTGCACATGACATCGAATTGATTTTTTAAGTAGACTACGGATCTATGCCAATGGAAACTTCATATGGTTCAAAGCCAACAATTGGACTTATCGGTAAGAGGTGCAAGGACACACAGAGACTTATATAAAAAAATATCGAATCTTTGATCAATGAGTGTGACAACCATGTTTTTTGATATACTGTTAATCGTTAATTATACTTGTGATTATGTGCTTGATGTGAATTTGGATGCTAATCATGTGATTATATGTGAATTTGAAGTCATATCTATTCACCATAGGGAAATCTGTTCTATTTCCTATTATAAATTGAAATTGAGGGCCGTAGAGGCAACAAAAACCAAAATTGATTGTATCACTGTGATTAGCATGATTTTTAGAGCATACAGTGAAATTTAATTAAAAATTGATTCGGATCAAAATAATTAGATTAAATTAAGTAAAACAAGTGTTATTGATTAAACTTAATCAAGTTTGATTAGTTTAGGCTAAGCACCAATATATATATATATGTTATGTAGTGCTTAGGCTCATGCATTTTGAGCTCTCCCTCAAGTCTTGGCTGGGATATACACTTTAAAGAGAAAGAGAAGTGAGAATTAGAGAGAGAGGGAGCTCAAGTTGGAGAATTTGCTAGGTGATTGAAGAGTTGGGAAGATTAACTCAAGAACTTGCTAAGATTTAGAAGATTCAACGGTTCTAAATAAGTAATTGAGCCCTCATTCATAAGTTTGAGCTCATAAGAACATGAATTCAAAGTGAATATGTAGCTAAGACTATAGATTGAGCTAAGATGATAGAAAACATGATCAAGATGTACATGCATGTAGTAATTTGCCATAATTCTTCATATTTGAACTTAAAGCATGTTAACCATGTTGAATTGAGGGGTGTTTAATACATGCATGCATGAATTGTTATGTTTTGAGGTCCAATCTTAAGGCTCAAAGCTTGTGAGTGCATGATATAGAACATGGATTATATATATATATATGTTATGGTTGATTTTTGTTGTATCCATGGATTTGTGAACTATGAACTTTGAATATATGTATTTGGGAGTATTCTTACATATTTAGGTGAGTCAAGCATGAAATTGGACCTTTGGAAATGTGTTTTGGGCTTCAAACACAATTCTGGAAATTCCAGAATTCAACCTGTCCGTCTAGCGAAGAACGTGTTGCTCGAGCGTAAAAATCAAGCTCCCAGAAGTTTTACAGAGAATTGCACGGTAGCTCGAGCGACAAACTTTGCACTGGAGCAAACCTTGTTTTACAAGACTCATCGCTCGAGCAGCAGAAAGCTCGCTCGAGTGTAAAAATCATGCAACTAGTACTTTTACAGAGTTTTACAGACTGCTCGAGCGACCAAAGCTACGCTCAAGCGGAGTGCCCTGTTTCAAAAAATTTTGAAAAGCTGTTTTATGTTCCAATTTTCATTCTCTTCCATTTCTGAGTATTCTTAGGCACACGTTGAGCATCCTAAATGAATTAAAGGGCACGAAAGAAGCCTAAGAAAGTTAAGTAAACTAAGGAACGGATTGAATTGTATTATGACCCAATGTGTTATGAATTATGTAGGGTCAAGTGGAAGGACAAATCAAGCGCCAAAACACTATCAGTAATATCTTAGTAAAGATATTTTGTGTATATATTATTTTCTAAATGTTACCTATGTGGTAAGTTTCTAAACTTCTAAATTGGTACTATGAATGAGTATTCCATCCGCTTGATTCGCAATGAAAAATGTGAAGTGATTGATGTATAAATATGAAATGGGCCCAAGGTTGTTCGGTTTATTTCATGAGGATATAAATTGGGCCTAAAGTGGTTTTATATGACTGTTAAATGGGCCAAAGGCTGTTTTGAATAAGGAATTGATTGGACCTAAGGTCGTTTTGAATGCGAAGGCGAATGTGAACATGATCATGGATCAAAAAGTGCACACAAATGTGAATATGAAATGTTAGACCCAAGGTCATTTTGCATACAATGGGCCCAAGGTCGTTTTGTACATGAATTGGACCCAAGGTCGTTTTGTATATTAATTGGACCCGAGGTCGTTTTGTATATAGTTTTTGGATTTGATTTAATGAATCTCATTCATGAACCCCTTTACTTTGGTATTATTCACTGGGTGTTAGTCCACTCTTTATTTATATGTATGTAGGTGAGCAACGGGATGTCCAACCCCAGCCCCAGTGATGTGTGATAAAATCGAGTTTTGAGAAGTCAACCAAGGTCGCCTCACGCAAGAGGCCTTACTTTTATTTTATATTTTTTCATTTTGTTCTTTAATGGTCGTATGTGACCAAGTTTATGTATAACCTTTGTTTTTTTTAAGAATGGATTTAAAATAATCCTGGATATATGTATTTACATACTCTGAATGTTTGTATGGTGTGAGTTATGGTATAAATGAGAAAAGTTTTGTTATGCCATGTATGCACAGCTCATTGGACAATCTTTACAAGTTCTGCTTCCGCATTTTGGCCTCTATTATTAATAATGATTTGATTTCTGTCTGAGGTCGTAGGTAATCTCATGATTACTAGCTGCTTATTATCCTAATCCATAGGGGCGGGTTCGGGTCATGACAATGACGCATTGGTTGGGAGAAAGAAATCAGATAATGAGGAGGTTGCTAGGTTAATAAGTTTGTGTGCTTGTTTAAAGCTCTTTTATTCCACAATTGGCGAGACAATTGGATAGGCATACTATCAACACATGGAGCCTTTGGACAAGATGAGGGAATATGATTGGGCAGAAACCATCAAGTCCACATTAATGAATTGAATTGAACTTCATCATCGACGTACAAAACGAGCGACTGGCTGTGTTATGGCTTTGATGGTACGTAATACTACATCTGCTCACATAAATATTAATGTGTTCGTCTCAAACTATACATTCACATTAGTTTATAATCATAAAAAAAATTTTACATGTCTATTGATTGATAAAAACCATTTTGGTACATTACATGTAGTATAGACTGTGTGAACGTACCAAAGTAGTGGAACCAATAGTGGCAAATAAAGCACCTCAATTTCTGAAATTAGATCTAACAAAACTTCACAAGAATGTGAAGAATTTGTCTTTGTCATCAATCAATGATAATGAGGTTAGATACCAACATTATCCAATGTGAATAATATTATTTATTATACTGAGACTAATAACAATCTCTATTACCAGGTTTATAAAGGGAAACTCACACTGATAGACCATGAGAGCACACTGTTCACACATGTAAGAATTCGGGATGAGGAGAACAAAAAAGATGCACCTCAGAGTACTGTTCATCATGAAGTCAAAATTGAGGAAGAAATGGATATGAGTGCTGACATACAAGAGGATGACATTGATGGGACATATAATGTAGAGTTGGGCAATCAACTACAATTTCAGACTAGTGTGGATCATGAAGTTAAAATTGAGAAAGAAATGGACATGAGTGCTAGCATACTAGAGGGTGACATTGATGTGACATATGATAGAGAGTTTAGCAATGAAGCACAATTTTAGAGTAGTGCACATAATGAAATCAATATTGAGGAAGGTATGGAGACTATTGCATATCTACATGAGCATGGGGTGCATCAAGCCATTGTGTCAAAGGTTGCTCAAGACAACATTATAAAGATAATGTTGACCATCAAAAAGCATTGGACCTCCTCAAGAAACTACAAATTGAGAATCAGAATTTGCAGGCAGCAAATGAAGTGAAAGACAAAATCATCTTGGAGCTGGAAACATCACTATGTAACCACAAAGAAAATCCAACAGGTCAGAATGACTTGTCCTCCATCAAACTTGCAATTGATAATAAGATGCTGAGATAGAAAGGCAAAGCAACTTCATAACTGAGCTCCAAATTGAGAAGACTATAATCCAACCTGAGAAGACTATGCTAGAAGATAAAATTGATGATGAAGCGGTACATTTTCTCACGCAACAAATAGCCAAAAAATAGGAGTCTATGGATGTAGAAGTGAAGAAAAATTTGAAGAAAAATACCTAAAAAACTCCAACATCTTTGGTGAAGTGCATCAAAATCAAACAAAGGAAAGAGCTGAAGTTGCCGGATTTTGAATATCAAGACAAAAGGGGTCACAAACAGAAAACAAAGTTGGAAACTTTGAGAAAAAAAAAAAAAAGGACAGTGTGAAGTAATATGAAGTTGTAGATCCAGATTTTCAAGTCTATTTGCACAAGCTTCGAGACTTTAAGTGTCCTAAGCATAATAAGTTTACGTTGACCAACAAATATGAGGTTTGGAAGATCATATCTCAACAGGACAAGCAAAAGTTAAGGAATTTGCATAAAAATTGAGGTCACGGGTAAGCATAGTTCAAATGACTTGTATATCTTTATTTACCTACCGTGTCTTATTATATCGAAATTCTAAATGTAGGTTAACTGTTTGGCGAGGAACCACCAAGGGAACTTATATTTTCTATGAAGATCTGGAGTTAATAATACAAGACAACTCCACAATAGATAATGTATGGTGCTTTATACATTCTTCTTTAAATGTTACATATATTAACATTCACATCATAATCACATTAACATTCAATATATACAGGTCATAGATGCATATGGGGAAATTTTAAGAAGCAACCAGGACTCAATAATGATAGATTCACAACAATTTGACAAATCATTCTTTTTAACAATATAAAAAAAAATGTTTCCAAAGGATTCTCTTAAAATAAAAAGGGTGGTTTTAATATGATATGCTCTCTTTCTCATTGAACTATAGTCAAAACAATGTTTTGAAAATCAGATCAGACTGGCTGGTTCAACTGGTTGAACCGTCAATCGGTCCATGGTCCGGTCCGGATATACCCTCTTATCCGGTCCCTCTTGAAAACCGGTTATTTTAAGCAAAACCAGTGGAAATCGCGGTTAAACCGCTAAACCGGTTGGGTTGAAGCAAACCAGACCAGTTTGCTATATTTGATCCAATATTGAAAATGTCCATGCTAAAGGGATTTGAACCAAACACCTCAAGCTTCATAAAACATGAATTTACATTCTGCCACCATGGTTCCTTGTTAATATGTAGGAAATATATAATATTAATTGTATTCAAACTAATTTCTCTCAAACACATGTATAATTATTATTTTTACAAATAATATTAATATAAAAAATATATATAAACATATATGTTTGATGAATATATATACTAAATTATAAAAAATATTTTTAATGAATGTATTTTATTTATTTTTAAATCATAAAAATATTTATAAAATAATTATGACATCACGGTTCGATTCCGGTTCAACCCGACGGCTGAACCAGTGAGCCATCCACCCAATCTCTTTTCCGGTTCACTTACCGGTCCGGTTTTTAAAACATTGGTCAAAAGTTTACAAGTCTAAGTTTAGTGTAATTAAAGTTGCAATATCATAGTTCAAGGATTTAGAGAGTTTCAAGAACATAAAATGCCTTAATAGCTTACAAACAACAAGGCAAGGGCCTTGGTACACAAAAATACTCTTGGTCCCAAAACAAGTAAGCTCGAAGCTTCCACAGAATCCACACCCACGAGCCTTTGTGCTCCATACACAAAATCCACCTCCTGTTCATTGGGGTGGAGGCACATCACCTAGTGTTGAATGTTATATAGGGATGAGCTATACGCCTAGTAAAGATACATTTAACAGAGTATCTAATTGCTTGAAATTCATATGATCATGCCATAATAAAATAGTTGTTATTGTTGTGTTTGAGTGAAAGGGAAATAAATGCACCGTTGTTCAAAACTTAAAGATTTCATTAATATTGTGGTGGTAAATACACCATAAAATTCGTTGTAGAAGTCCCAATAATACATATACATAGGTTCATATAAGAAAATATCCCCACATTTGCCGGCTATTAATACGGCAGGGCGATAGGCACCCAAAATCATCCATTTTTTCACCTTTATCGGCTATTAATACGGCAAAGACCATTGGACACCCATAAACAATTTCCCACTTCCGTCCAACGATAAGCTCAAGACAAGATAATTTGGCACCTAGACTCCCTGCGTAGGTACCAATACCATACACAATATGTTTCTAAAATACAACTCAACTACCCGGACTCATACGCTATTTACCCCTTTTTTATCATTTCTAAACTTCCATGAGATCATCAGATCATGAGATAAAAATTGTAATGCATGTGATACATGATTTTGCAATTCCCAATTTAATTAGAGTTTATTCAATTCATAAGTAAGAGAGAGAACAACAACTATAAACAAAAGTATATTTGGAATTTTTCATTTCTACAAACTCCAACGTGCCTTCAATTCAATACATATTTTCAAAACAATCCAAAAACTCATATCTTAACATATTAGTATCAATCATCCACCAAATTACAAGATTTAAAGACCAATTTAACAAAACTTCCTTCTTAAATCAAGTTTAAATAAAACTAGGGTTTGGAAAGATTTGTGGTTTTTCCCTCTTTATCAACATCAATATCCATAATCAATAAGAAATTATTTGTAACCTTCAAAAATTTAGGTAGAAGCCCCTTTTTAAGCATAAAAATTCACTTTATGTACAAAATAATCTCATATAATACCATAGTTAAGAAAACACCACATAATCATTTCAAATCAAAGAGATATTAAGTTAAAAGTAACCCTATCTCAAGAATGAGAGCAAAGAGGCAAGATTCAAGAAGAACTCTCCGCGAAGATATCCAAATAGTGGGACTTTATTCTTGGTGAGAAATGAGGTTTGCAGAGAGAAAAAGTTGGGGTTTTCGAGACTTAGGAGAGGGGAAAGAATGAGGAAAAGAAAAGTTGAAGAAAAGATCCAAAAAGAAACTTTTAAGTTGCTGATATCGCGCAGACCACTCGAGTGGTGAACTCAAGTTCTCAGTATTCCAGGCTTGCAACTCAAGATACTGGACACCGCACTTCTACGCTCGAGCAATAAATGAACCACTCAAGCAGTTCTCTTCTCTACCCAGCCAGCAAAACAAGATACTAAGAGTCCATCATCACCGCTCGAACGGTCACCCTGGGAACAGATTGTCTCAATTTTTCTTCATGGTGCTTGTGTTATTCATCGGTGTTTTCTTCTTTTTCTTGTTCATCATTACATTTTTCTTCATTAGCGTCTTCTTCTTCGTCACTCTCTTATTCTTGATCACTCTCTTCTTCTTCAATTTATTGTTTTTGTTGTTATTATTTTCTTTTCTTTCTTCGTTCTAGTGTTCTTGATTCTGATTGGTATTCTTCTTCTACAGTGTCTGCTTTTTCATTAACAAATTCTTCCTCATCACTTTCCAGAAGTTGCTTTTTTTTTTTTTTTTTCTTTTTTTTTCTTTTTTTTTCTTTTTCTTTTGCTTTTTTTTTTTTTTTTCTCTCCTTCTCCTTGATGTGGTCATCTTTCTTTGTTGAAGAGTCTTTTGATTTTCTCTGATCGATATGCAATAATTGTATTTGCTGGTCAGTTGAGGGTAAAGCATTTTTGTTGACCTGCATTTCAACAATGTGGCATATATGAGTGACATATCAGTTAAACTGCAAAATTATTCATTTTCATAACATGATTTTTACTGTGATCAATATGAAAGAAATATCGAATAGAATCGTGCTTTGAAACTACAAATTTTTGCAGTTTCATAACATGATTTTTACTCTAATCAATGTGAAAGTCGTATTGAATAGAATTGTGCTTTGAAATTGCAAAATTTCACAGTTTCATAACATGATTTTTACTATAATCAATGCGAAAGAAGTGTTGAATAAAATTGTGCTTTGAAACTAGAGAAGATGGTAGTTTGAATACCTTGTAACACTCAGTAAGGCTGATGTCTTTCCACTTGGAGTACATTTTGCCAAGGTTCCACTTCATAAATCTTGGAATGTTTCCTTGTTAGATGGTCAGAGGAGTTTATTATGCTCACAGTACCAATATTGTAAGAAACATTAAAATATGTTAGATAGTTTGAGATAATTAGATGTTTGATATTTTGATAATTTGTTTGCACTTGCCATCAAATTCACCGGTGTGTCTTTTATTGCCTTAACCCAATTATACTTCTTGTTCTTGTCGAGATTTTCAACATAGTTGAGGAAACTACAACTGAGAGTATGTCATGTTATAGGCATGAGAAGTTTCAAGCACAAGTAGAGGGTAACGCCCCTTGCAAGTCATTGGTTGTCTTTCCTTGTTTGTTTCTTGAAACATTTTGGTCAATGATCTGGCATCTAGTCTCTTGACTGATTTGCATCTTCTTTTGTAAAATTCAAGCTCGAAATCCTTTAGCCTTGCATAGGATTTGGTGTTGATGATGTCTTCTCCACAGTCGATGCCAAATATGAGCATCACATCACTATTTCTGACTTTCATTTCCTTTTTGTCAAGTATAAATGCTTTCTTCTTTTTGTTGTAGAGCATTGTCATTTCTGTGACAAATGAATTGTAGCATCTACCCCAAAAGGCCTTTAGTTTTTTTGTTGATGAGAAAGCAATTATCATGGCCTAAAAAGGGGCTTTTTGCAGCTAGGTGTTTTGTGCTTTTGTGAATTTGACCCTTTTGAACAATTTCATTACCATTCCAATGTTGGAACGATAATTAAATTGTTCCACTCTCTTTGTAGGCACCATTTGTGTGATGACCACACCATGTATATCTTAATTGCTGTGAGGCCCCTGATCTTTGAAATATTTTCTTTAACCCTTACTTTTAAATTATTTCTTTGTAGTGTCTCAATTTCTTAATTAATTTCAATTTTAACCCTAGAATCAAAAACATACACCAGCTGGAAACTCGCAAATCCTAAATTGAACTCGAGAACTCAGGAACCATTTCTAAAACCTTAATAATAATTAAAATAATTTTCTAAGTATGTTTTCCACACAAGAACCCTAGGTTTTCGGCTCTCAGTATAATTCACCGTTTAATTCAAAACAAAGAAACTTTAACTGAATTAAAATTCCAGACCTTAAATAAATTAAATACTACACTTAATTAAATGTTCAAATTCATAAATTAAAGCCAAAGCCCTCACATTTTAATCAAATTACAAATTAATCACAAGTTAGTACCATTACATACATATATATATATATATATATATATATATATTTGTACCTTTCTTAAATAAACAGCTTTGTACACAAAATATCTTCAAGTTGTACACAAAAAAAGTAAAAGAAATCCGCTCAAATCCACTCCCCAAGGCCGGCTATGCTATGTATATATATAGGTGATGTCCTTTCGGGGACAAATTGCTTGATTTAGGGAAGAAAAATTGACTTAGGGTACAAATAAGATTAAACCTAAGCCTAACTAGAACATGTTTAAAGGTATAATTAAGGCTATGATCATCATACATTCCATTTCATCCTAACTAAATCCAAGACTATTCAATTGAATTGGAACTAAGGACATTTTCAACTTTTCTCCATTTTTTCTATAAATACACCAATTCTCTCCACCCTTTTGAGCACAAAATACACTCACACACTTACATATTTGGCTGAGAGAGAGAGGGGAAAAGAAAGAGCTTTGGTGGTAAAGGAGAGAAAAAGAAAAGAACATTTGTGAAAACTCTTCAACTAGGGAACAAGTAAGCCACATCACCATCTCTTCTTCTATTTCCTTTTTCAAATACATGTTATTAGAGATTTAAAAACATATTTTTAGATGTGTTTTAATGGTGTTCACGTAATCAAAGTTGATGAATTGGGTTTTGATCCTTCTTCTATTCATATTTCATCTTAATAGATGCAAAACTATCTTTTTCTTCCCATAGCTCACGTTATTTACAAAGGCATACCATCACTCTAAAAATATGAGTTATTGATACATTATTTATTAAGTTTTCATCACAAAATAAGTGAACATTTTCCTTTAGTTGGCCTCTTTTCTCACCAACCTTCTTATTTTGAGTATTGTCCATGAAAAACCTGTTTTACAGCCAACTTTTGAAAATTCTAGAAAAATGTAGAATAATCTCTTGGGCATAAATTTTATGTCAAAAACTTCCTTAAAGAGTTATCTTTCAAGGAAAATTAGTTTCATTGAAAAATAGTGAGCGGGTTGTAAGAAAATCCGATTTTCGTAATGGTCAACAAATCTGGATCGTGCTGGAGTGTTTCTTAAATAACTAAAAATCTAGAAAAGCTATTCCATTTCTGAAACATGTTCTGAAAACTAGATAAAATTCTCTACGAACCATAGGAAGGCCAAGCTCGGGAAAAATTTAAAATGGTCCTTTTGATTTTAATCTTTAAATGATACTGAATCTGGAAATTTAGTTTTGCACTAGTGTTTTATGCTCTTGTCTTCATGAATATGCTTATTAGTATATGATCATGTCTTGGTATGACATTGCATGTGTTATGGTAATATACCTTTTATTTTCGTCCTTCGACGATGCTCATGCTTATGCAAATTTATTCTCTTGTTATTTGCTTGTGCTAACTAACTTAAAACATTAATCTAAACGGAAAACTTAATGGGATGGCTAATGGGGTTTCGATCATATGAGTATTGTTATGAAATAAAGTTATGTTCAAATTGAATTGGTTGGCAGGACGTGTTCCCTTTTGAAAGTTAAAGTCTTGCGCAAGTGGTTGTTTGGAACCCTTAAACAAAGCAGTTGTATTCGAACCCTAGGTGGTTTGGTGTGAGGAATGAATGGGCAAGGCCCTATTTTACCATCTCTTTTGAGGCCCTACGGTTGGCGCTACGCGGTATATAACAGTTGGTAGGCATCCAAGGTAAGGTTTACAACAAAGCAGCAAAAAATGGGGCATACCAAATAATCCGCATCCGATTCTTTTGGTTGGGAGGATGAAATCTCTTTGGGAAATTTCTAGACTATTAATAACTAACCTTGTAAACCTTGTAATTCTCTTGAGTATCATGTTTCCTTCCCTTTTGTTGTAATTGTTATTGTGTATTGGATCAGGAAAAAGGGACCGGTTGTATGTGCATGTACTAGACATTCAAAACTCATGGCGTTTCATGCCAAGTATCGAAGGAACATATGAGGCCGACGAAAAGCTAGAGACATTTGAAGACTTGTGTCTATTTTAGAGGAAGTTAATAGCCATTTTTGCTTATGAGTCTATTCGTTTTTATTTTTGGATTATAACAGTAATGGAACTCGTTCTGTAATTTAAGATTTGAAATATTGTAATTTTTAGTTGCTCTTATAATCCTATGCCTACCTCCATGTTACTTATGAGACCTTGTGTTAATACCTCTTCAAATCTGTCAAAAAGATAGCTTGCTATCTAAGGTGGTTGGACTTAGAAGAGAGGCTATATTGACTCTTCCAACCGTTTTGGGATCTTACTTGGCTATTGACCAAAGGACTCTTTAGTGACATTACCCTAACCCTTAAAGTAGAATTTGGGACGTCACAACTTGGTATCAAAGCCTAGGTTCAACCCTTACTCATGCGTTTCAACCTGCGGTTAGCGACTACCTTACTCCGACTATATTATATTATTATAACACTACCTATTCTATCAACTAAAAGACATCAAAAATAGAAATTTTCTTGACTTAATTTAGGACGGTTCTTCAAATTTTGAGCATAGCAACATCGACTCATGAGGACGTATTTCAGGATCAAGAAGTGGTTTTAACTCTGAGTAAGTCCTCACATCGCGCAGTAGCGGTACTATTAGTTCTACGCGTCTTCTATCAATCGTCGTACCCTCATCTTGTATTCGTAACCTTTATTCGATGTCATCCTTTTCTAAGAGTAAGTTATGACCATCTAGTTCTATTTTATATACTACCCTTTGTAACATTGACCTCCTTTGAGCCTTAATTATTTGGTGCAAGGCTTCTTATAAATAGTTTCATTTTCTTTACTTGGTGACGAATTTTGGATATTCAGTTTGAAACAAGGATGGCCAACGCAATTTCAAGTTAAATATCTAGCTTAGTCACTACCTCTATAACCTTGACCATATTGACGTCTGAAACCGTAATTTCATCCATTCCATTAACCACTTTATACTCTTCAATCTTCACTTCGTAATCATTTCATTAACCAAACTCTAGTAGTGATTATTCTGCCTATATATATGAAGTTGTATTGTGTCTTTCCCTAAATTTTTTATCTATTGTTTGATCTTATTATTTCAAACACCCTCAGATAAATAAACCCTAAAGATTATTTAAATTACTCTTAAGGATTCACCTACGTGATTAGAACACAACTTATGTCTTAGGATTGTGGATATACATGCCAACGACTACACGGAAACAAACAACAAAGCCTGAGCACGTTAGCAACAACTTGCTAGAAATGCCATACCAAGAAATCAACATCTTGAAAATGGACTTATACCTGTAGGAGCCGAGATCCCTAACCATTTGGGGCATCAGATTCTGGAAGAATTGGGACAAATAAGAGGAAATAGGCAGGATAATAAAACCCGTCTTCTCCATGAACTTAGAAAGCAAAGGCCACCAAAATTCATCGAGGTACCAGACACAAGGATAGCAAAATTGAGAAGATGATTGGATACAATGGGAATTATTAAACATGCTGGCCATATTACCCCAACTATGTGTACAAGTTAGACGATGAAATAGATCATTGGTGGACATTAATGAAAAGTAATCACAACACTTCAACTTTGACCTGGAAGCAATCCAAGGAATTAATATTAAAAAAGTACTTCCCAAATACCGTCAGGCGGGAACGAGTTTTGGAGTCCCCAAGACTAGAACAAGGCAACATGACCATGGCACAGTATGCCGCAAAGTTTAAGGAATTGGCTCGTTATGCCACTTGATACGAAGAGAAGACAAGGAAGTTTGAATAGGGCTTGGATCCCACAATCAGCAGAACGTAATGGCTTATGCGCCTAATGGGACACGTTTCCAGCTTAAGGGGGATAGACAAGATTCACTAGCCACAATGAAACGTAAGACACGTTGGCACGATCAACTTACAGGATAGATGGAAAGTTTGATTCTAAATGAGAAAGAACAGGTTAAGATGAAACTTCCTCTAGTAGTCTGTAAGTATGTAGACGTATTTCCTGAGATATTACCAAGACCACCAACAACCCAAGAAGTAGACTTTAATATTGAGCTACAAGCTGGGACTGCTCCAATATCAATGGCCCCCTTATCGTATGGCACCTGTGGAACTATGGGAATTAAAGACAAACTACAAGAATTGCTCGAAAAATGATTTATTAGACCAAGTACCTTGCCGTGGGGAGCACCTATTCTATTTGCTAAGAAGAAGGATGGGACATTAAGGTTATGCATCGACTGTCGTCAACTCAATCGAGTCACGATCAAGAACTGGTATCTGCTTCCAAGAATTGACGACCTTTTTGATCAACTTAGAGGTTCATACTTTAGTCGAAAATTGATCTCAGGTCAAGTTACCATCAACTACAGGTCAAGGACATACCAAAGACTGCGTTTCAGACTAAGTACTGTCACTACAAGTTTGTAGTAATGCTCTTCGAACTAACCAATGCACCAACAGTATTCATGAGCCTAATGAAAAAAAATATTTACACCATACCTCGACCAGTTTGTAGTAGTGTTCATTGAAGATGTTTTAATAAATTTAAGGTTCAAGGAGGAGCTTGAACAACATTTGAGGATTGTTCTTCAAGTCCTTAGAGATAACCAACTAAATGTAAGTTCCAGTTAAAAGAAGTAAAATTTTTGGGACATGTAGTATCTGAGAAAGGGATTGCGGTAGATTCAACCAAGGGAGAAGCAGCCTTGGATAGGAAGTAACCAAAGATTGTAACAGAATTCATATTTTCTTAGGACTGACTGGGTATTATTGAAGGTTCATTCAAGATTTCTCTAAACTAGCCAAGCCAATGACACAATTGATGCAGAAAGGAGTAAAGTACGAATGTGATGGAGCTCGCGAAAGGTCTTTCAGGAATTGAAAATGAGATTAACCAACACACCAATATTAATTATTCCGGAATAAGATGTAAGGTACACCGTGTATTGTGATGCATCTAATGAAGAGTTAGGCTACATTCTCATATAGAAAGGGAAGGTAGTAGCCTATGGTTCCAGGCAATTAAAGCGGCGTGGGCGAAATTATCCAATGCATGACTTGGATTGGCAGCCGTGGTTTTTGACTTAAAACAATGATGACATTACTAGTATGGACAACAGTTTGGTATTTCACAGATCACAAGAGTTTAAAGTATCTGTTTACACAGAAGGACCTAAACTTGAGGCAAATACAGTGGATGGAGTATCTCAAAGACTATCAGTTTACTCTCTTGTATCATCCCGGTAAGGCTAACATAGTTGTAGACGCGTTAAGTCGCAAGAGTAGAGGAATGATAACTAGATTGGCAGTAAAAGAGTGGGATATGGTTAAAATTTTTAATGAATTTGGAGTTCAAGTGAAGGTTTAAGATGGGAAGGCATACCTTAGTGCACAAATATAATGCCTAAGTTAGTAAGTGAAGTCATGGGTGCTTGTGTAATGGCTTTTCAAAGAAATTGGGAACGACACCTTCTACTAATTGAATTCTTGTACAACAGTAGTTTCCAAGCCAGTATTATGCCACCTTTTGAAACATTGTATGGGCGACCTTGCCGATCACCAATCTGTTGGACTGAAGTGGGTGAAGCAGGTCTAGTAGAACCTAAACTTGTTCTAGAAGCCACTGATAAAAACTTATCCGACAACAGTAGAAGGTAGCTTAGGAGTGCCAAAGAGTTATACAAATTGGAGAAAAAGGCCTACACTAGTTGAAGTCGGTAGTCAGATGATTTTAGAAGTTCAACCTCGGCATAGAATCATACATTTTGGAAAGAAAGGGAAGCTCTCGCCTCAATATATCAAACCCTTTAAAGTATTACAACGAATTGGAGAAGTTGCATATAGATTGGCTTTACCTCCGCAGTTAGCCAGAATACACAATGTCATTCACGTATCTATAAAGTACTTTGCGGATCCATTGCGCATCATTAATTGGGAGGAAATTAACCTTAGTAGAGATGCAACTTTGAGGAGGGGCTTGTAGCATTTCAAGACAGACAAGAGAAGAACCTTAGGGAAAAGATAGTCCATTTGATAAAGGTACTTTGGCATCACCGAGGCATTGAGGAATCCACTTAGGAGCGCGAGGACTCGAAGAGGGCAAACTATCTGGAGCTATTTGAAAACAATATATAGTTAAATTTTGAAGATGAAATTTCTTTACAGGGGATAGGTTGTGAAGCCCCTAATCTTTGAAATATTTTCTTTACCCCTTACTTTTAAATTATTTCTTTATAGTCCCTCAATTTCTTAATTAATTTCAATTTTAACCCTAGAATCAAAAACATGCGCCAGCTGGAAACTCGTAAATCCTAAATTAAACCCAGGAACTCAAGAACCATTTCTAAAACCCTAATAATAATTAAAATAATTTAAAAGTATATTTTCCACACAAAAACCCTAGGTTTTCAGTTCTCAGTACAATTCGTCGTTTAATTCAAAACAAATAAACTTTAACCGAATTAAAATTCCAGACCTTAAATAAATTAAATACTACACTTAATTAAATGTTCAAATTCATAAATTAAAGTCAAAGCCCTCACATTTTAATCAAATTACAAATTAACCCCAAGTTATTACCATTACATACATATACATATATATACTTGTACCTTTCTTAAATAAATAACTTTGTACACAAAATATCTTCAAATTATACACAAAAAAAGCAAAAGAAATTCACTCAAATCCACTCCCCGAGGCCGGCTATGCTATGTATATATATATAGGTGATGCCCTTTTGGGGACAAATTGCTTGATTTAGGAAAGAAAATTTGACCTAGGGTACAAATAAGATTATATATTGACATATATATATATATATATATATTGTACTTGTAACCAAGTCAACTTTGATTAAACCTAAGCCTAACTAGAACATGTTTAAAGGTATAATTAAGGCTCTAATCATCATACATGCGATTTCATCCTAACTAAATCCAAGACTATTCAATTGAATTGGAACTAAGGACATTTTGAACTTTTTCGCATTTTCTCTATAAATGCACCAATTCTCTCCACCTTTTTGAGCACAAAACACACTCACACACTTACATATTTGGCTGAGAGAGAGAGAGAGAGAGAGAGAGAGAGAGAGAGAGAGGGGAAAAGAGAGAGCTTTGGTGGTAGAGGAGAGAAAAAGAGAAGAACATTTGTGAAAACTCTTCAACTAGGCAACAAGTAAGCCACATTACCATCTCTCTTTCTATTTCCTTTTTCAAATACATGTTATTAGAGATTTAAAATCATATTTTCAGATGTTTTAATGGTGTTCATTTGTTCAATGTTGATGAATTGGGTTTTGATCCTTCTTCTATTCATATTTCTTCTTAATAGAAGCAAAACTACATTTTTCTTCCCATATCTCACCTTATTTCCAAAGGCATACTACCACTCTAAAAATTTGAGTTATTGATACATTATTTAGTATGTTTTCATGACAAAATAAGTGAAAATTTTCCCTTGGTTGGCCTTTTTTTTTTCACCAACCTTCTTATTTTGAGTATTATGCGTGAAAAATCAATTTTACAACCAGCTTTTGAAAATTCTAGAAAAATGTAGAAACATCTCCTGGACATCGGTTTTATGTCAAAATCTTCCTTAAAGAGTTATCTTTCAAGGAAAATTATTTTTATTGAAAAATAGTGAGCGAGTTATAAGAAAATCCGATTTTTGTAACGGTCAACAAATCTGGACAATGCTAGAGTGTTTCTTAAATAACTAAAACCTTAGAAAATCTATTCCATTTCTGAAATATGTTCTGAAAACTAGATAAAATTCTCTACGAACCATAGGAAGGCCAAGCTCGGGAAAAATCTGAAATAGTCCTTTTGATTTTAATCTTTAAATGATACTGAATTCGGAAATTTAGTTTTGCACTAGTGTTTTATGCTCTTGTCTTCATGAATATGCTTATTAGTATATGATCATGTCTTGGTATGACATTGCATGTGTTATGGTAATATACCTTTTATTTTCATCCTTCGACGATGCTCATACTTATGCAAATTTATTCTCTTGTTATTTGCTTGTGCTAACTAACTTAAAACATTAATCTAAACGGAAAACTTAATGGGGTGGCTAATGGGGTTTCGATCACATGAGTATTGTTATGAAATAAAGTTATGTTCAAGTTGAATTGGTTGGCAGGACGTGTTCCCTTTTGAAAGTTAAAGTCTTGCGCAAGTGGTTGTTCGAAACCCTTAAACGAAGCAGTTGTATTCAGACCCTAAGTGGTTTGGTGTAAGGAAGGAATGGGCAAGGCCCTATTTTACTATCTCTTTTGAGGCCCTGAGGTTAGCGCTACGCGGTATATAACAGTTGGTAGGCATCCAAGGTAAGGTTTACAACAAAGCAGCAAAAAATGGGGCATACCGAATAATCCGCATCCGATTCTTGTGGTTGGGAGGATGAAATCTCTTTGGGAAATTTCTAGACTATTAACAACTAACCTTGTAAACCTTGTTATTCTCTTGAGTATCATGTTTCCTTCCCTTTTGTTGTAATTGTTATTGTGTATTGGATCGGGAAAAAGGGGCGGGGTGTATGTGAATATACTAGACATTCAAAGCTCATGGCATTTCATGCTAGGTATCAAAGGAACATATGAGGCCAACGAAGAGCCAAAGACATTTGAAGACTTGTGTCTGTTTTAGAGAAAGTTAGTAGCCATTTTTGCTTATGAGTCTATTCGTGCTTTTATTTTTGGATTGTAATAGTAATAGAACTCATCTTGTAATTTAAGATTTGAAACACTATAATTATTATGTGCTCTTGTAATCCTATGCCTACCTTCGCGTTACTTATGAGACCTTGTGTTAATACCTTTAAGATCTGTCAAAAAAATAGCTTGCTATCTAAGGTGGTTAGACTTATGAGGAAGGCTATATTGACTGTTCCGACCTTCTTCGGATCTTACTTGGCTATTGACCAAAGGACTCTTTTGTGACGTTACCCTAACCCTTAAAGTAGAATTTGGGGCGTCACAATTGCATTTATTTAATTTGTGTGAATTTTAAATTGTGATCATGTGCTTTGTGTTTAATTTGAATGTATTTGTCTGATTTGAGAATTATCTGTTAGGAATTCTGTGCTGAATTTGAAATTTAAAGTCTAGATGAGTTCAAAAATCGAAATTAGCGAGCTTAATTAACTTGGTATAATATTTAGAGCCTTCTGGAGAGTTTAATTAAAATTTGATTCATTTTAGTAAAATTAAGTTTTGTTTAAATAGTCTTAATTAGTCTTAAGTCTTAATTCATAGCTTAATCTCTAATTAGTAACTAAGCTAATCAACACACGCACACATATATATGAGCCTTAAGAAGAAGAATGAATTCATTTAGTATCATATTTGTGCGGGCAAAGTGAGAGAGAGAGAGAGAGAGAGAGAGAGAGAGAGTTCAAATTTTAGAGAGAGAGAGATAAGCTAGAAAATTGAAGAGAGAGAGAGAGAGAGTTCAAATTTTAGAGAGAGAGATAAGCTAGATAATTGAAGAATTAAGAAGAGAATATCAAGATTTTGCAAGTAATCAACAAATTCAAGACTCTAGTTAAGTACTGACCTCTAATTCATGTAATTAAGTCACCTAGCTAATAAATTCATGTAGAATTTGAGATTAAACACAATAAAATATCTTCAAGAAGATGCATATTGAGTTAATCATACATGCATGCATCATTAGGTAGTGTTTCATCATTTTGGGCATGAATTTTGTTATGTTGAATTTGGAAGTTGAGTTACACATACATCTTTGATTCACAAAGTTTTGAAGTTTAATTTCATGTTTTTGGAGTTATAGAAAAGAGTTTGAAATTAATTTATACATGCATGAAGTTTTGAGTATCAATTTTTAAGAATTCATGAAGTTTTGAGCAAAGGGTTTACAAATAGTCAAGTATTTATGTTTATTAGAGTGTTTTCATGCTTTAGAGCAAGTCATACATGATCTTTGCCTTTGAATTTGCGTTTGGAGCATTTTTCATTTAGTTTTAAAAATCCAAAATTCGACCTCATCGCTCGAGCGATAAAGTTGTCGCTCGAGCACACAGTTCTATTAACCAGTATTTCTATAGAGTTTTGCAGACCACTTGAGCCACCTATAGTTAGCTCGAGCAAAAACAGTTATTTCATGCATTCTGCTCGAGCAATAAAGTCTTCGCTTAAGCCTTGAGAGCATCTAGTACTTTTGCAGACCATGCAGACCACTTGAGCGACCAAAGATCCGCATGAGCAAACATCTCTGCTTCAGCATATTTTGAAAAGTTGCATTCTGTCCATATTTCCATTATCATGTCTCTCTGAGCATTTTTAGGCATGGATTAAGCCTCATGAATGACTTAATAAGCAAGAAATGGATTTAAAGGAATAGAATAGAAATGAACGAATCGATTTAGCTGTATGTTTCAATATATATATGTTTATGTGTAGGTTGATCCACAGAGGAGTGTCAATCAATCTAATCGATGTGAGTAATATCTTAGTACAGATATTTTCATATAATCTATTTTCTAAATGTTCTATTGTAATAAGCTTTTCTGAACTTGTGATTTCTTGAATATGAATGAGCTTTCCATCCATCTTAACAATATGATATTTGTAAATGAAATTGATAAAGTATAAATGCATATGATGGACCCAAGGTTGTTCTATATATCTGATAATACTGAAATATCTATTATGCGCTAGACCAAAAGGTCAGCCCAATGAATATCTGAAATGTGCTTGACCAAATGGTCATTATACTGATCTGATACAACTGTAATAAATTGAACCCAATGTCGTTCTATTAAGTTATGTTCTGTTTTGTTCTATACATCTTACATCTGTTATTGGGTGCAACCCAACATCTGATACCTCTAAAAGGTTCTATGAATTTTTATAAGATATGTTTCTATTCTGAATCTGATACAAGAATGAATTTGATTCCGATCTGAATGTTTATGTTTAAGCGTTGAAACTCATTCATTAAATCTTTTATTTTAATGTTATTCACTAGGCTTTAGCTTACCCTCTTCTCCTATATATGTAGCTGAGTAGCAGGATGTTCCGCTTAGAGTTTGCTTAGAAGATCACCCATATTTGGTGAAGTCAACTGAGGAGTGCCTCTTTGTTGAGGCTTTTACTTTTGTTTTTGTTTGATTTTGTATGACCACGTTATGTATATAAGTTTTGGGTTTTTGCAAGACTTGAATGGTACTTCATGTATATGTAATTGTATATGTAACTATGCATGTAAGTGTGTTTAAATGTGGGTTATTAACTTATAAGTTTTATGTTATGTCAATTATGTATAGCTCATTGGATAAATTTATTATCTACTTTCGCTCTAGACCCTGTATAATTAATTATATTTTGAAATTCTATCTGAGGCCGTAGATAATTTTATAATTACTAGCCCATTATGATCAAAACCTTTAGGGGCCAGTTTGGGTCGTGATAGTTATTTGAACAATTCGTCTTGAATTCTGCAGCTGGTGGTCTTCGAGTCTTCAAAACTTGGTGATGAACTTGTCTATGTAGAACAGAAATCTGATGCTTCAAGTCGCGTTACTTAGTCGCTTTTCTAAGGACAATATTTGCACCCACCAAAAGGTGTGCAGGGGGTTACAGCAAATTTGCCTCCAAAATACAATGAAGCCTGATCTAAAGATCAAGTCTATCGGCGTCTGCACTGACGATAATAGATCAGAATACTCTTGATATAATCAAGAAAACCAAGACACTGATAATCAAATCTGCAGAACTTGATTACCAATAAGAAAAGCAGAAATTGCTTAAAGAAACTCTTGATCGAAAACCCAAAATCAAGAGGGAGAGAGAGAGAGAGAGAGAGATAATTGCAGGAATGCTTCTGAATTTTGTGGATGGAATGAAATGGCTAATTTTGCAGCCTATTTATAGGCCTTGATGCACTTGATCGAATGGTTATGTCCCTTGATCGCATCCGATCAGATCTGACCATTGGATCGACGATCTATGGTGCAGATCATTCTCACACCAAATAGATGCCTTAACTAATCACACCTGATCACGATCGGGTGCCATCTCATCCGTATAATCCCACGCATCTCTAATCAACGGCTATGATCAAATCACTCCAGATCGGACATACAACCGTTTGATCGATTGGTTGACTCACTACCAACGGACACCACGTCACTGCCACGTGGAGCTGACTGTATTCCACGTCACCCATGCCACGTTGGATCCACGTCTTCGCTCCAACCTGTCCGATGCAAATAGGAAAGCGCCCTCATGGCGCCGATACGTCCATGCTACGGGCAAAGTGCGCTATCAAATGCCACACAGCCCACTGCCACGCTACGTACGCGCATGTGTTTGTGTGTGTGTGTGTGTGTGTGCGCCGCGCGCGAATGGTGCAAAGCACCATCCTTGCGATATGAGTGCATGTACACTAGCATTCATCCCATAATACCATATTCAAAGGAATATTCCATGTAACACTTTATTAAATGCTTCATGTTTTCCTCTCTTTCCGATGTGGGACAAAGCCCCAAGCTTATTTCATTCTTTCCAAAGAAAAACATGGAAGGTTTTGAAAACACTCAAAAATAAACTATAAATTTGAAAACCCATTTTGAAAATTCCCCAACATTCCCCTACCATTTTCAAAATATTAGATGATGATTCTTGGTTCACTTGGCAGCCTTATGCATAGGTGAAGATATCTTACGATTTGAATCATTCACTTAGTGAAGACATCTCAAAGTTAGTCAAGATGGCATAGTAGACTTGTCTTTGAACTAGCGATCTTATACAACTAACCGAACATGTCTCACGCACAGTACAGGTTACCTCAAGTATTCAAACAAACCAACACGTGGATTGGCCTTGTGTCTATATCCTATTTCATAAGGGCTCTAGAGTCAAGCCCTTGGACTCATAGGAAGCGACATCACCTCCTACACTCACATAGGTAAGCTTACTAAGAGTACCCCTGTAATTTACAGTACCCTAACAACTCAGTTGTAAGCTTATTAAGAGTTTGCTAACTCATCCTCTTCTTTTCACATTACAAGCACCAAGCACTTCAACCTTGGAATGAAAATGAAATAAAACTAAGTGCTTGCAATCACGACATATGGTATACTTGGACTTATTGAACTCAAGACTTGATGTTTCTTCAAGCGTCAAGTCGAATTTCCATCAGGAGTGATTATGTTAAGTGGGCTTAAGATCCATCCCTTTTGATGTTTTCCACACCAAATCCCTTGCAAGTCCCTTTGTTAAGGGGTTAGCCAAGTTTTCACTTGACTTTATATAACAAATGGTAATCACACCTTCTGTGATTAACTGCCTAACATAACTATGTCTCAATCATATATGCTTGGACTTTCCATTATAGACATGGCTATAGGCCCATGATAGAGTTGTTTCACTATCACAATGCAAAGATATTAGTGGCATAGGTTTTGGCCATATCTTAATCTCTAACAAGAGATTCCTTAGCCACTTTGCCTCTTTGCTACAAAAAGCCAATGCTACAAACTCTGACGCCGTGGTTAAGTCTGTTATGCATGTTTGCTTCTTAGAACCCTAGGAGGTAGCTCCTCCTCCAAGAGTAAAAATCCAACCACTCATGGACGAGTGATCTTCACGGTCAGTTATCCAACTAGCATCAGTGAATCTTTCCAACACTGCTGGATAGCCATTATAGACTATTCCATAGTCTATTGTTTTCCTCAATTACCTAAGAACTCGGTTAACAGCATGCCAATACACACTACTGGGATTACTAGTGTATCTACTAAGTTTTCCCACTGCAAATGCAATATCAGGTCTAGTGTAAGTCATGGCATACATCAAGCTACCTATTACTCTTGAGTATTCTTGCTGATCAACAGCTCTTCTAGTATTAGGATACAATTTCAAATTTGAATCAAAAGGTGTAGACATGGGTGTACAATTATATTTATTAAACTTCTTAAATTTTCTCAATATAGTGCGACTGGGTTAGAATCAAATTATTGTCCACTCGTTTGATCTTAATACCCAGAATTACATCAACCAAGCCCATGTCTTTCATACTAAAGCTAGACGACAAGAAACTTTTAGTACTTTCAATGACATCATTGTCAGTATAGCGATCCCGGTTTTCCCTTTCGTTGTGTAACTGTAATCCGGACTCAGTTCCGTAGATTTGTTGTTGTCTTATCCTCATTTCTATCCCTTACTCTTTGTTTTAGAGTTTTGGGTTGTGTTGGGCAAGTTGGAATAAGTTGGTTGTGTTTTAAAACTTAGAATTTTTGCCTAGGTTTTGGTCTATCCGCTCGAGCTGCGCTTTTGACGCTCGAGCGGGCTTTTGTTGTTGCCTCTCCGCTCGAGCGTGAATTTCCTTCTCTCAGCATTTTGGTCGTCTGCAGAAAATTCTGGGAGGGTGCATCCGGCGCTCGAGCGGATCTTTGGACGCTCGAGCGTGAACCTGTGTCTGACGCTCGAGCGGGGTGTTGCACGCTCGAGCGGACCTATTTTTATATCAGTCCGTGAAATCACTTTTTGAATCACTTTTCACTTTTCTTTTCTCTCTCTTATTTTCCCAAAACCCATTTTGAGAGCTCCTCACTCTAAAACCTAACTTCTCTCTAGGGTTTGATCTAGTAGGAGTGTTTTCCTCACCTTGGGCCTTTGTAAAAAGTACGTTGATCGTCGAGGGCTTCGTTTTGATCCAAGAAATTTAGGATTTGGAGCATTTTCGAGTTTTGCTCTTCTTCTCCTTGGGTTCTACATTTGAGGTAGGGATTCTCCTTGTTCTTTTTCAATACTCCGTCTATAGATAGACATGTGGTAGTTTTTGTATTGCATGAAAATCATATCATGTTGGATTTGTTGAAAATCATGAGGTTGAACCTTGGGTTGGTTGTTGAATTTGGGTTTATTATCATTAGTTGTGATTTGGGTTAATTGGAGTGTTAATTAGCATGTTGTTGTTGAAAGGAGAGGAAACCCTAATTTTTATTTGATTTAATAAATTAATAGAAGGGTTTTGATCTTTGGGCAAATACTTATGTATTTTGGGTCTTAAATGAGGTCATTGTTGTTTGTTGTAGATGATTGAGCCTTTTTTTATCAATATTGAGAAAGATGGAGGAAAACCCTAATTTATTGATTATGACTTAATTTGCATAATTAATTTGGAATGGCTTTGAAAAGAATGTAGTGGATTAAAATGAGTTATGGCTTTATTGTCTTTGAAATTGGTTTTGTGAAAACAAGAGAAAATGGAATTTGTTTTGTGAAATGGGAAAGATATTTCTGAATGAAGTATGAGAATTGGATTGTTGTAATTTGAGTGTTGAACACACATATGTGGAGGTTATATCTTTAACTACAATGTTAATGTTGTTGTTGGATTTGTGATCTCATGATAATTGAGTCTTTTAATAGATGTACTAAATATCTGCATCTAGAGGTTTTGTCCATGGTCATCGGTGGAGGATGACACAGTTGCGTTGAATTGTCGTGTATACATTACACCATTGTTGATTGAATATCGTATGTGATGAAATGCTGAGATACATTATATATGTATACTTGTTAGGGAGAAGAGAGGGGTTGTACTCCAGTGTGTGTGAGAAGATAGGGGATGGACTCCACATACTTATGTGTTCATATACCTTAACACATTGCTTGTATCCTGATAGTTTATGTGTATGTTTTACACATGTTGGTTATGCCTTGTTGTATTGTGGTTGTTGGTGTTATACCCTGCGCTGATAATCAGAGGTACCGTTACCTTCCAGCTAGCGCCTGGAGAACTGAATGCGCTGAGAATCTAAGGTACCACACCCTTCCAGCTAGCGCCTGGTAAATTGGTATTTTGTTGTGAGAAGTGTATCTTTGGCTTACTAAGCACATAGCTAGTAGGGCAAAGTTTTGTTGTTATTGTTTCAGTGTATCTGGGAATATTGTGGATTGTGTTGGTTATAGTTTTGGAGGGCCGAGTTGCCTCATTGGTTTATCTTATGCATGTAGTTGAGTTGTTATCTCCCGTTTATAAAGGTATGCATGTATAATTATGATAGAATTGGGACTGAACCGAAATGCCCTTTTGTCTTTTGGAAGTGTGAAGAAAATCAAACATTCTAGGAATATGTTTTGAAAAGGCACATCTGTTGCATGTGAGGAAAATGGAAGAGAGTAATGGGCTTAGTGAATTTATTTCCTAAGTAAGTGTTAATGTTATGAAAGAATGGGAATGGGGGTTAATGAAAGGAAAAGAAAGATAAATCGCTTATAGCGTTGAATGAAATGGTTGTTTTCGTGAAAAGTTCATACATATATATATTTTGTATAAACTGTCACATTACTATTCTAGTACGAGAATGAGTGTTCATGATCATAGCTATCTGTAAGTTGTTATTGTTGAGGATCATGTTGAGATCCCTACTGGACTATATGTTTATCCCACGTTGTTGAATCTTTTTCAGGTGTTTAGCAGGATGTGCTACAAGATTTGGATTTTCTTATTTGTTGGCCACAGGGCCTCTTTGTTGTAGGCGGAACGCCATATATGTAAAAGGGTTGTACCCTTCATTTGATTATTTAATGTTGTAAGCCTGAGGGCAATTTATTTAGAATGCTCATGTTGTATTTAATTCGCATTCGAAGGAGAGAGAGCTGTTGTTTATTCCTTCTAGTTGAACATTTGAGTTTATTTCCGCATGTTATCTCTGAAATTGAATTAAGTTAATGAACTTGGTAATGACTTCGAGTAATAAAAAGTGGGGCGTGACAGTCAGTATCAAAAATAAACATGTCATCTACATATAGACATATGATTACACCTTTATTGCCAGTAAACTTACTGTATACACACTTATCAGATTCATGTATCCTAAAACCATTTAACACTATTACTTTGTCAAATTTCTCATGCCATTGTTTTGGAGCTTGTTTCAGTCCATATAGTGACTTCACGAGTTTACACACTTTGTGCTCTTGACCCTATACAACAAATCCTTCCGATTGTTACATGTAGATTTCCTCATCTTACTCTCCATTTAGGAAAGTGGTCTTAACATCCATTTGATGGATTTCAAGCTTATAGATTGAGGCTAAGGCAATCAACACTCGAATGGTGGCAATTCTGGCCACCAGAGCATATGTATCAAAATAATCGATACCCTCTTTTTGAGTAAAACCCTTAGCAACTAATCTTGCTCTGAACTTGTCAATTGTGCCATCAACTTTCATTTTCCTTTTGAAAATCCATTTACAACCAATTGGTTTGGATCCAGGTGGCAAATCAGCAAGTATCCAAGTATTGTTACCCATGATAGAATCCATCTCATTGTTTATTTGCTTCTTTCTAGAAAGCAACATCTTGAGACTTCATAGCCTCCTCAAAGGTTAATGGATCTGAATCCATATTCAAAGAAATCATTGTTTGCTTACAATAAGCTTTCCTAGTTCCATCTATAAGGTAAACAATGAAATCAGGGCCAAATGACTTCTCAGTCCTAGCCCTCTTACTCCTCCTTAGCTCAACAAGCTCATTTGGTTCATTAGGCTCAATGTGTTCATGCCGTTCACTTTCCTCTGTAGACATCAAAGGAGTTGATTCATTTTATTGATTAGAATCCAACCTTGGAATGGTTGTGAAATGATTTTCATAAAACACCGCATCACGTGATTCAATGATGGTATTTGTTACCACTGAACCATTGGGCTCTACTACCAGAAACTTTTCTACTTTGCTATGTATAGCATAGCCAAGGAATATGCATTCAATTTTTTTTCACCTAATTTTTTCTTTTTAGGTTCAGGCAATATGACTATTGCTCTACAGCCCTATTTTTTCAGGTAACCTAGATTAGGTTTCTTGTTTTTCCAAAGTTTATAAGGAGTAACATTTCTTCCCTTGAGAGAAATTCTATTGAGTATGTAATAGGCAGTGAGCAAGGCTTCACCCCAAAAACCAAAACTTAAACTGGAGTAAGAAAGCATAGCATTAATCATTTTTGTTAATGTCCTATTCTTTCTTTTAGCTACTCCATTTTGTTGTGGTGTGTAGGGTGCAGACTTCTCATGAATAATACCAACATTTTCACAATATTCTAGAAAATGGTATTCACCGCCTCTATCAGACCTAAGTCTCTTTATTTTGACATTACACTGATTTTCTACTTCTGTCTTAAAAAATCTTGAATTTACCAAGCACCTCATCTTTTGAATGCAAAAGATAGATATGACAGTACTTAGAAAAATCATCATTGAATGTTACAAAATATTTCTTTCCTCCTTTAGTAGGGGTACTATGCATGTCACATACATCACTATGCACAAGTTCAAACAGAGATGTGGTTTTATCTACTTTAGGAAATGGAATGCGAGTAATTTTTTATTGCACACAAAATTTAATTTTTTAAACATATCAACGTCATACTTAGGAATTAAATCTAAATTAACCATATCATGCCTTTTCCTAGTATTAACATGACCTAAACGAGCATGCAATAAAGAAAGAGAATCAACAATATAAGCAGGAACAAATGTATTATTGATAACGTTAAGTTTGAACATTCCTTCATACATGTAGCCCTTTCTAACAAAAATTTCATCCTTAGACAAGACAAATTTGTCCGACTCAATTACTAATTTGAAACCATGCTTATTAAGCAGGCTTCTAGATACAAGGTTTTTCCTGACATCAGGTACATGATAAACATCATTAAGACTTAAGACTTTTCAGATGTAAACTCTAAATCCACCGTCACTTTGCCTTTGATAGCAGCAGTTAAAGAGTTGCCCATGTAGAAACTGTTCCATCACTCACTTGTTCATAAGTAGTGAAACGCCTTTTGTCGTTGCAGACGTGCCTTGTTGCTCCTGAGTCAATCCACTAGTCACCAGCATCTTCAAGCATGTTCACCTCAGATACAACAACCACAAACTTGTTCTTTGCATTTGATGCTTCTGGCTTCTTCTTGTATGATCGGTATTCATTTCTGAAGTGCCCTGGCTTGCCACAATGCCAGCAAACGCCTTTCGGCTTCTTAGCACCTTTCTCAGGTTGGGGATCGCGCTTACACTTCTTTTTGTTAAACCTCTTGCCATCATCCGCCATGTGAATCTTGGAAGTCTGAGCCAATTGGTTTTCTTTACTTTCAAGAAGTCTTGACTTTTCCTCAACTTGGAGGTGTTGAGCCAATTCCTCTAAAGGTAGATCTTTCTTTTTGTGTTTTAAGGTTTTCTTAAAATCTTTCCAAGAAGATGGCAATTTCTCTATTATAGACGAAACTACAATAGATTCATCCATGTTCATATTCTTTTGTCGAAATTGACTTAGAATATGTTGGATCTCATGGAATTGTTCCATAATGGGCTTTGAATCAACCATAGTAAAACGCATAAAATTACTAACAAGAAATTTCTTACTGGTGGCATCCTCGGTGAGGTACTTTGACTGTAATATATCGCATAGTTGCTTTGCCATTTCCAAATGTTGATACACATCAAACAAAGAGTTTGACAGCACATTCAGAATGTGTCCTTGGCAAATGTAGTCGTCATTCTTCCATTTGGTTCTGGTACAGGTTTGTTCCATAATCTCATCTTTTTGCTCTACCAGATATGGGTAGTTAGCACATAGACCACTTTGAGAGTGGTGAGCAAAAAGTGCATCTTCTTTTTCCTACGTCGGAAATTTCCTCCATCAAAACGGTCAAGCTTCATGAAATCTTGAGTCATTTTCTAAATAGACATCGCCATATCTAAATATTGTCTTTAGATTATTGGAACAATTCGTCTTGAATTCTGTAGTTGGTGGTCTTCGAGTCTTCCAAACTTGGTGATGAACTTGTCTATATAGAACAGAAATATGATGCTTCAAGTCGCGTTACTTTTTTGCTTTCCTAAAGACAATATTTGCATCCACCAAAAGGTGTTTAGAGGGTTACATCAAATTCGCCTCCAGAATACAATGAAGCCTGATCTAAAGATCAAGTCTATCGACGTCTGCACTGACGACAATAGATCAGAATACTCTTGATATAATCAAGAAAATCAAGAAACTGATAATCAAATCTACAAAACTTGATTACCAGTAAGAAAAGCAGAAATTTCTTAAAGAAACTCTTGATCGAAAACTCAAAATCAAGAGAGAGAGAGAGAGAGAGATAATTACAGGAATGCTTCTGAATTTTGTGAATGGAATGAAATGGCTAATTTCACAACCTATTTATAGGCCTTGATGCACCTAGTCGAATGGTCATGTCCCTTGATCGCATCCAATCAAATCTGACCATTGGATCGACGATCTACGGTACAGATCATTCTCACACCGAATAGATGCCTTGACTAATCAAACCTGATCATGATCAGGTGCCATCTCATCCGTACGATCGCGCGCATCTCTAATCAATGGCTATGATCAAATCACTCCAGATCAGACATACAACCGTTCAATCGGTTGGTTGACTCACTGCCAACGGACGCCACGTCACTGCCACGTGGAGCTGACTGTATTCCACGCCACCCATGTCACACCCCGGATTTAAGAGGTCCGACCCACGTAAGTAAACCACCTAACGATAGACAATAACTAACAACACTCATGCAGATGTATATAATATAGGCACACAGTACATATGTTATTCTAATTTTATACATTCTTAGATGCAACATCTAAGTCAAATGGATGCGTTGTGACAAAAACATACAAAGATGTTATAAATCAAATTAAAATGCCCAAAGGCTTACATCATATACAAAGGGTGTAACCCTTACAAGAATAGCACACGGCCAACAAATACATATATAGCCCTTGGCCGACAATTAAAGGAACCACCCTACACGGTTCCAAACACAACTTCAATGTCTCAATCCACATCCGCATAAACATCCCTGAAAAACATTTTCAGACACGAAGGGTTAGCATAAAGCCCAGTAGAAAATATTTCAAAAACTAAATATGTTCCACCAGTGTAAATGATCGTGAATGCAATACATACATACATAATATGCTCAATGCATTCTCAAATCCACTTCGTTTCTCAATAAAAACCCTTTCTTTCCAGTCTTCCAAACCTTTCATTTATTCAAAACATTTTCCGAATTCAATACATTAGTTTGATATAAAAATTTATTTCCACAAGTCAATCTAGGTATCTCAATACCAACTAACAATTTCATTGTTAATACCAATACGAATACATCATTAACCAACAACAATTACATTGCTAAAAACCATTTTAAAATCATTTATTTCCAAAACCAAAATGATAATAAATAAAATGGGTAAATCTCCAAAACCAATACAACTTTTCACAGAAATTTTGTCCATGAGAAACCGTCAAACAGGACCCATGTAAACGTAGGCTATACAAGCACCACCATTGCCATTTTACGAAAATTTCGTCTACGGGAACCAACACCCATGTATACACGCGTTTTTTGGGACTTTCACCCTGGACACACAAGCCAACTTAATTCAATGAAGTCCATCCCCTTTCTCCTCCCAAACATCGTACATATATAATGCACTAAAACACAATCATATTCAATGACAATCGATAAGAGATTAGTTTCAATTCACCTAATCCGCATACAATGTTCTACAACAACCATTTCTCAAATTTACCATTTTATTTACTCTTTTCAAATAGCACAATACATGTGATCCAAAATATAATTTTCAAAATGAAATAAATGTCCTTAAAACGTAACACAAGAATTTCCAAAACATACTGTTTAAATCCTCAAAATCCATTGCATGCTCCATGATATGCATGATTTATAAACAGTCCAGTTTGCCTAGTCAACATGCAATTTTAGAACAATCATAGCCATCCTCCACCGATAGCCCAAAACAAATATATCTAAACAAATAAATAAATTCCATTAAAGATACACTTTTCCAAAATATCAAATGGGAGTGATAATACATATCTAACTCCACCATCATCCATAATTATCATTTCAATTTCACATTTCTCAATATTTATTCCATTTCCTCTTTACAATCTCAAAAATTACATTTTAAAGCATAACTCCCTTCCTCTTTGAAAATTCATTTCAATGCAAGAAATAGTTCATTTCATCAAATATCAACTCCAATTTCATAATTACAACCCTTTCCAAGAAAACATTGAGAAACCCCTCTTTTACATTTTGGTTTGATAATGCAACAATTTTCCAAAAAGACCAACATTTTAGGGTTTCTTCAAATTAGGGCTTTTCACTTTTAAAGACTCCTATACATTCTTTATAAGTGGAAAATAAAATTTTGTAGGTAAACCATAGCTCAACAATCCCATTTGGAACAAATCCTAACTTACAAACAAATTATCAAAAATCAATCCAAGAACAATAGAATCTATATATTTAAAATACACCACAAATACACTACTGAACTCATATTGAGTTTAAGAAATAGACTCTACCTCTTGAATCAAGAAGGAAAAAGTTGGAAAAATCATTAGCAATGAAACAACGATCCATTAAGATTAAATGGAAGCCCTTGTTGTGCTTTACGTTTTGGTAGATGGAACTATGGGTCAAAGATGTATAGAAATAGATGAAATCAAGCCTAAGAAGGAAAGAGAAAGGAAAGTGAGAAATGAAGAGATTTGATCCAAAAAGTGGTTTTTAAAGATCTGATTCTGTGTTGTACGCTCGAGCGTCGAAAGTTGCGCTTAAGCACACTATGCTTACAGCACAGATTTGCAAATTTCAAATAGGTATATCTCTCTTGTCCGAACTTCATTTAGGGTCAGTCTTGTGTCCAAACTGAAGCCCCAGAAGTAAGCTTTCCAATGGTTCTAGTATCACATCAAGATTCAAAGTGTAAAGAGAGAAAATGATAAAAGAGTGAAGACTACTCAATAACAATTATTTGAATTTGGAGTTTTTGATTCAATCTCACCCAACCACTATGGCAACACTTCAAATAAGGCTTAAATATTGACTAAGAAGGTTCCAAATCAAGATAATCAAAGAGTCAAATATAATTCCATTATAACATGAAGTACAGAGTGCTACAACCCATGCCACGTTGGATCCACGTCATCGCTCCAACCTGTCCGATGCTAAGTGCAAAGTGCGCCATCAAATGCCACACAGCCCATTGCCCACGCCACGTGCGCGCGCGTGTGCGTATGTAGATGGTGCGAAGCACCATCATTGTGATGTGAGTGAATGTACACTAGCATTCATCCCATAATACCATATTCAAAGGAATATTCCATGTAGCACTTTATTAAGTGCTCCATGTTTTCCTCTCTTTCTGATGTGAGACAAAGCCCCAAGCTTATTTCATGCTTTCCAAAGAAAAACATGGAAGGTTTTGAAAACACTCAAAAATAAACTATAAATTTGAAAACCCATTTTGAAAATTCCCCAACAACAGTTTGTTGCTTTTGTTTTGCTGCCTTGGTTCATTGCACTTCTGAATTCTTTTCTTTGGCTGTCTTTGTTCTTAGGAGTCTTTTTTTTTCGTTTGGTTGTGTTGTTTTGTGTTTTGAGAGTTGATGTGCTTTCTTGGACCTTTCTTCTTTTTTTTAGAGGAGCTTATTGTTTTTCTGTTGGCATTCTTTCTTTTGTTTGTCTTTTTATTTTTTTATTTTTAGGTGGAAGAGTGCTTGGTGTTTGTTGTGTGGGTGTGGTCTATGGTCCAGTTATTAGGCTTTTTCTTGTAGGTGGTGTAGTTGTTTTGTGGGTTCTTTTGAGGGTTGTTGTCTTTGGGATTCGTTGTTGGGTTGGTTATGGATGAGGAGATGTTGGTGGATTTTCCATAGATATGGGTGAAGGAGTCTGAGCAGGAGGGATACTTAAATACCTTATTGGATTTTGGGCCATAGAGATTTGCTAGTTCTTCTTCCAATATCTTAAACTATATAATTTTGTAGTTTTATTTGCAATTTCATACTAAGTTTACCCATTTGTTGTTAATAGTGACAAAATTGTATAATTTGGCAATTTCATTTGCACTTTCATAATAAGTTTTCCTATTTGATGTTAATATTAATGAAACTGTATAATTTTATAGTTTTATTTGCAGTTTGATAATAAGTTTAGATATTTAATTTTAATAGTGGTGAAACTGTATAATTTTGTAGTTTATGAACACTCTTTTACAATCAATGGACAACAAGAATAACTAAAACAACAATACTAGCAACAACAAAAAAGATGTAGAAGTTGGGAATAGCCTTTGTGTCATGAATCATAACTAAATTTTGATAAACATGTTAGGTTTTAGGTGTTCCTAGTGATGAAATTGTAGTTTGTTAAGAAGAAGAAGAACAACAACAACAACAATTCAATGAAACTATAGTTTATGAAAGATCAAAAACAGTAACAAAAAGAAATATACTTAGAACAACAATACTTACGACAACAATAAGAATAAAAATTTGAATGTGTAAAAACAGGGAATTATGTAACTAGAACGTGTAAAAATTTGCAACATTTGTTGAAACCCTATAATGTAAACAAGAATAAAATGAAAGACAAATCTAGAATCGTAGGTAGAATATGTAAAAATAGGATTTATATATTGAAAGTACGTAGAATATGTTTACATAAGAGTTTGTTTATGAAATTTGCTAAAAGTGTTATTGAAACACTATAATAGATGAAGAATACCAAACAATAAGTTACAAATTTGACTGGAAAATAAAATCTAGGGTTTCGAAACTGAGATCTTACTTTTTTCCCCTATTTTTGTGAATCGAAAATGAGGAACTGTGAAGATTCTTCAAAGTCGTGATGGTGCTTCATATTCTTGAGAGTCGTCGATTAGAAAAGTTGATCGGCTTCATGTTGGGCCTAGAGTTTCAAGATAGAGGAGTTGAACGGTGCAAAGATGGAGGAGTGAGAGTGCAAAGTCAAGCGATGGAGGAATAGAAGTGGAAGCGTTAGTGGTGTGATCGTCGGTAGTGGTTGTGCGCATGTAAATTGGGTGATATCTGAGGCGTTTTGGTCTCATTATTAATTTTAGGACTTAATGGAATATTGAATTTTTTTTGGGTCTAAATAGGACGTGATATGTTGGGTTTGGACCTTTGGGTCAGTTCCCCTAAAATAATATTAAAATGGACCATGGTTCAAAACTTATCGATTACAATACCAATTTGGACTCATGCCGGTCAATTTGTTTGAATAATTTTCAACTTGTTTTTTACCGATCAAATAAAATATAGTTAATGGCAACCCAATTGGTAATAAATTCTTACAAACGAAACTCTTTCATAAAAATAATAGAAAACAGAAATGTTCTATTAAACCAATGTTGTTTTCGGCATTGCTAGCTCCAAACCTAGATAAAGAAACAGAATTTCTATTAATTAGTTTGACAATCATCCCACAAAAAATTGTCAAAACCCTTGCTATCATGAATTCAAATATGTGAAAAAGGATTTATGTAAAGGATCTTAATTATTAAAAAAACATAAGGCTTGATTTTATCTAGTTTGGTGATAAACATTTTTGTAAATCAAAGTGTACATAGAATTTTTTACATAATAAAACACAGTGTGACATAAATAATGAAAGTGGTGGACTTTACTTGTAAGAGACCTACTTTTTGTCTCACATTAATTTTTCATTTTGTGAAAATCTCTTATACTTTTGCCGTACAATTTGGGGCATGTACAGGTGTAATGTAAATATAATAATTGTATGAGCAATGTTGGGTAGCCCGAAAAGGAGGTTGGCTCAAATGGCCCGAATTTCACCTTGTCGGTCGTCCGGACGGACGTTCGGCCGGTCATCCGGCGAAGAGGTTGACAATTGCGGTCGACAAAGGTGACAACCGCGGTAGACAAGCTTTCATCCAGTTGTCCGGGTGAACGTCCGACCAGTCATCCTCAGGCCACCAAGCATTTTGCTAATTGTATAGTGTATTAGCCTATTTTTATTGCTTGTATTTTTCATACATTTTTAAAAGTCCATTATGACTTTTCAAGATGGTCAAGAACTTGAATACTATTACAAAAGGTACGCGAATAATGAACCAGATGACCTGTATCCTAACTTTAGATTGTATTAGGTTTTCATTTGTAAAGCTTTCACAATACAAGAGAACATACTTTTTGAGTCGGCAGGTTGCTATCGCAACAAACATAATTGCCGTCGCAAAAAGTTTTTGCAATGGCCTTTCGACGGCATGGTGAGGGACGAGAGTACGGGGTTCGCTAAAACTTTTTGAGTCGGCAACTGTGCCGTCACAGCATCTTTGCGACGGCAAAGAGTATTAATTGAGACGGTGTCCTGCCGTCGAAAAAAAGACCAAAAATCACTGAGGTTAGTGTCTCAACACATGATGTCTCTAATACTATTATTTATGTCGGTTCATTACCGTCGCTATAGATTTTTTTGCGTCTGTAATGTGCCAACTCTAACAAAATTCACCTGTACATTGCATAGGTTTTTTGAGACTGTTAGTTGCCGTCACAAAATATATATATATATATTCATAAAAAAGTTATTTCTTTTTTGTAATTAATACCTGTATTATGTTCGTTGAAATCTAATAAAAAAAAATGCATTCAATCAATAGACATTCATTCATTCATTCAAAAACCAAAAATGTTTATACAAATTCAGTCATCATCTTAGCTTCATTAACATCAAAATATTAACAAAAAATTTGTTACATCAATACAAATAGTATGGTGGCAATATGTTATAAATATTAAGTACAAAAAGCTTGACATCTCAAACCATAATATAATATGTCCAAAAATAAAATTAGCTTCCATGCCACCATTAATTCATCTATTCATCAGTCATTAATTAGTTAGTCTTCATGCAAAACCTGAAAACAAAAACAAATTAAATCAAATATTAGGTTATATAATATATATATATTAGCTTCACCAAGTCATAAACTCAATTTTAGCAGAACATTCCCTAGCTAGTACTATTAGGCCTCACTGAATATAATCAAATTGTCTAGCTCAGTGCTGGACAGTAAAGGCAATTGGGACATTGAAGTGTTGGAAAACTAGGTGTGCTCTTGAACCATACTAGAAATTCTCAAAATAAAATAGGCCCAGATTTGTGACCTTTACAAATGCTCCTTTTTAGGTTGGTTAATGCATGTGGTAAGTTCACTACTGCTGCTACCTATAAACTTATTGCTAATCAGGACATGAGCAGTGGGGATTGGAACTGGATCTAGAATTTCATCTGGCTTATTCTTAAGGGAAGGTTGCTCATATGAGACTCATAAGGAATATGGCCTCAATTGACTTGTGCTCCAGATGTGGATTAGCTAGTGAAGACATGAATCATCTCCTCAGAGAGTGCAACTCCTCCAAATACATTTGGGTTCAAATAAAGGACACTAAATGGTGGGAGGATGGATGTGGTCAGCCACTTTTTGAATGGGTTGCTGAGAATTTGAAAAATAAAACTGAGTTTTTTGGTAAAAAAATGATATACTATTTTCATTGTTACCCTTTGGCAGTTATGGAAAGATTGAAACAAATTTGTTTTTGAAAGCCAAATTACCCCTATTCAAATCAGTCTTAAGAACATGAGAAATTATGTCCATGAGATTGATGAGGCCTTCCAATCTATCCTCCACCCGAATCCCTCTCATCTAGACTAATCAAATGGTTTTGTCCACCTGTAGGAAAGCTGAAATTAAATGTTGATGGCTGCTCAAAAGGAATGCAAAATAGGTTCAACACTATTAAGAAATGCAAAATAGGTTCAACACTAATCAGTCTTACTTTAGGTTCAACATCAGGAAAATAGGTTCAACAGCAACAATAACACTAAATCGGGTTTTCAGTAGGCTAACCCTTAACCTCAACTGCATGTGATTGTGAATATTACATTATGTAATAGAGATACCTGCACAGAAGAACCCAACAACTCATCATCTTGACTATCATGATCTCCTACAGACTTCCTGACTAGTTGACGTCCACTAGAGGCATTTGGAAGCTATATAACCAACACCAATACCATTTTATTAAATATGATACATAGAAATAAAAGAAAAGAAAAGAAAAACAAACAAATTGCCCAAGTTATTCAGTTAGTCATTTTTACTCCACCTGTATGCCACTTGGGCCACCTTGGGACCTTATGAAGTCCATCCAAGCTCTAATTTGCTCGAACTCTACCTTCAACTTCTCAGTGACCCTTTGCTCAATCTCAACCGTCAGCCTTTGCTCGATCTCTTGAGTAACTGTTTGGCGTACTTGTTGAGTGATCTCCTCAACAGTCGATGATGAGGATGCTTGTGATGGACTGACATCTTTTTTGTACACTGCACTTCGAGGCACACCTATCCCATAAGTCTTGCAATATCCGTGTCCATCCTTTCCTACTAGGTTATGGAAAATCTTATCTTGTACCTCTTCTGTCCTGAGGGGCTCGTCTATCATTGAGAGTTGCTCATTATACTCATCCTAAAATTTAAAGATATTAGTATACAAATAGCACAGTTAAAAAAAATATTAACCCAATATGCAAAGGCCCATACCAAAAATAATTTCACATCTGGATCAGTTATCATGCGTGTCTTCATGAAGACACTCATTTTGTTAGTGCTCTCTCCATCAGTCATGATCGAAAATTGCCAAACAGATAAGAGTTAGCATTTAGTTAATTTTTATATAATTGTTAATACAAATCATTACCTTATGTCGTACATCGGCAAAGGGTGTTCTCCCGGTCCTATGCACTGGACCACGCAGCTCCCGATTTTTAGAATTACGGTTAGCAATCTTCTGTAAAAGTAAAGCATTCACATTTTACAAAACTATTAATTAAATGTCATACAAGAGATACATGAATATATTTGTATACCATTGCATCTTTACTACTCCAAATACTCCACCATCACCCTCCATTGTTCTGGCAAAATGTCCAAAGGCACTTTTTCATTGATATTTGGATCATCTTTAAAAGGCTTGTAGTGATTGGTCTTAGTCTTATGTTTGTGATCCTTCCATAATTTGTTACATGAGTCTATGACCACTTGCTTCAACCCTTCTGGAGCATATAACAAGTTATCCTACACAACACAAGGTAATGGAAATAAGATTAGCAAACATTATAATTAATACAGTGGAAATAAAGTAGCAAACATTATAAATGTATAAGACATTTCAAATAAAATTATTAAGCATTATAAACAAGACAAATGGAATGTACAAACAAATAAATTTATACCTGAACCTCCTTCCAAATGCCTTGCACAATATCTTCAGGTACTGAGCCCTAACTAAGATAAGTTAGAGGAACTCGGTGTGGATTGCGCACAATCTAACCCAACTGCCCCTTAAATGACCGTCCTAGTTTATTAAGTGGCTGAAACATGGCATTGAACTATACATTTAGCTTTGCTCCTGTACCCCATTCCTTGATTCCTTAGCACGACCACGACCACGACCATGCCTCCGCGAAGAAGGACCTGAAATAAAAAATTTATTTTAAAAAAAAAATTTAATACAGAACATATCATAAGACAAAAAATATATACCGGAGTCACGTGACTCTAATACAACAATGGGCACTAGTGATGGTTGACTTCTTTACGGTTGTAGCACCAATGATGGTGTCACATCTCTTGGTCGACACGTAGACGTATGTGATGATTGAGAGGTTTCAATGCCATCTGAATCATATTCATGCATCTGTAATAATGCCTCACCCATAGTAGCAGCAACATATTTTATTTTTCCCATAATTACCTGAAATTATATATTTTTGTTCAGTAAGTAAGTTATAAAATGAGACAAGAAAATATACAGATGTACAAAAGGCATACCTCAGGAAACCTAACAAACTAGAAAACAAATAAAAGCAAAACAGCACCTGTAATGGCAAAACAACACAGCAAAACCAGCAGAGCTATAGTAGTCCACCTAGCGAACCAGAACTCATATATTGATAATACAACATACAAATAGATATAAAGAAACATAAACTAATAGATTCTCAAGTTGTAATGCATTACTAATTAGATTGATAATAGAAATAATTAATACAAAAAAAGAGTACTTTCAGATCATCATACAACTACAAATATTCATTACACATCAAATGTCTCTCCTTCTGTTCCTTCCCTCACCCAGCCCACTTCTTCATCCCGGAGCATAACATTTTCTTCCAATTGTTGATCCATATAAGGCTCAGCTTGAGGATCATTAGATTGCATATCAAATAATCCTCTTTGAGACATCTCCGCAACAACATTCCAATCTGGTTCCAAGGGGTCTGGGACATACCAAACTTGCTCTGCTTGGGATGCCAAGATGAAAGGCTCATGATTTTGATGATTATCTCGATATAACAAGTGCTTAAAGTTGACCAACTTGAATTTAAAGACATCTTCTTTCATCCCGCGAATATTGTCAATCCAATCACACTTAAACAACACATATTTTGTGTCATTACTGTACCGGACTTCGATAATGTCAATCAATCGTCCGTAATAATAAACAGCTCCCACACGAGGATTTTTGTCCTTCGGCTAGCATAACTCATTGTATTTGCCTTCAAACAAACACCACTATTTTGAGTTGTTCGATTGTTATCAATGGTGTTGATACGAAATCGACAACCATTGATAATATAGCCATTAAATCTCCTTGCCAAGTTAGTAGGACCATTTGCCAATTTATTGATTTCTTCAGAAATTGTGGCATTTGTCACTCGTAAAGTTTGGACCTATTAAAAAAATAATCAAAATTCAATATAAATAAAAAAATGTTAATATAAATAAACACTATGTAATATAGATGATATATTTAAATATACATACATGATCCACAAACCAAGTGTGGAATGTTTGAAAATGTTCACGTTGAATTTGATGATCATCTGCACGTGGCATTTTGCTTTTGAGGAATTCAAGGTGCTTGCTATGTAAATTGAAAGATATGTTAGATAATTTCCTTGTTTCATAGGGAAAGGAAGGGGAGGAGAAAGGAGAGAGAGAGGAATAATAATAATGGATGATGCAACTTACATTATAAATGGAGCAACTGAACTTGTATTGAATAAGATATATCGATGAGCTTGTGTCCATGCATTATTATCAAGATAAAATATAGTGCTCTCCCCAATAGCACAACCCATGTTATCACCACCATCGTAGTTCCTCACCGGTTGGTTACTTCTAGTTTCAACATCATCCAAATACCGTGCACAAAATTCCATGCACTCTTCCATCAAGTAACCTTTAGCAATTGAACCTTCTGGATAAGCTCGATTACGCACATACTGCTTCAACGTAAGGAGAAACCTTTCAATTGGATACATCCACCTGAATTGCACTGCTCCACCAATCAAAGCTTCATCAGCTAAATGTATAGGCAAATGTTCCATTATATCAAAGAATGCAAGTGGAAATATTTTCTCAAGATGACAAAGTGTTACACTAATGTGATTTTGAATGTATTCCAAATCTGTCGCACGATTCTCCTTGGAGCACAATTGTCAAAAAAAATTGCACAATTCAATTAAGGGTTGAACCACATTCTTGGGCAAGGATTTGCGAATAGCCAATGGTATAAGTTGTTGCATCAAAATATAACTATCGTGACTCTTAAGACCTCCAATGCTTCTATCTTCTAAATGCATACGTCTTGAAATATTTGATGCATACCCTTCTGGCACTTTCACTCCTTTTAGTACTTTGAGAAATATATCTTTTTCATTTTTACTCATTGTAAATTGTGCAGGAGGTAAGTACACTTTGTTGGACCCTTTTGATTGCACATGTAGTGGTCTTCTAATATTCATCTCTTGTAAATCACGTTAAGCACTCACATTGTCTTTAGATTTTCCCACAACTCCAAGTAATGTCCACAAGACATTATCACATACATTTTTCTCTATATGCATCACATCAAGATTGTGCCGAATTAGGTTGTGCTTCCAGTACGGTAGTTCATAAAATATACTCTTCTTCTTCCAATTATGGCTTCGAGATTTGGAAGTTCCCCTCTCTCTTTGTCTCTGTTGCCTTTTTTAAGGTCATCAATCTTGTATTGGGTCAAGATATCTTCTGAATCCAACTGATGCAATAACTCAGATCCAGACAACAATTTAGGTTTGCTTCCCCATTCTCGTTTGCCATCAAATGATACTATCCTTTCGAAATTTATGATTGCTAGGCAAGAACCGACGATGCCCAATGTAGGAATGCTTTTTACCATGTTTCAACCAACATGATACCTTTTTTGTGTTACAACAAGGACAAGCATATTCACCTTTGGTACTCCAACCTGATAAGTTGGCATAAGCTGGGAAATCATTAATTGTCCATAGCAAAGCTGCATGCATTTGAAACATTTGATTGGTTAATGCATCAAATGTGGCAACTCCTTCATTCCACAATTCCTTCAACTCCTCAATTAATGGTTGTAAATATACATCAATCTTGTCCCCAGGTCCTTTTGGGCCATCGATAAGTACAGACAAAATGAAAAATGGTTGCTTCATGCACATCCACACGTGTAAGTTGTAAGGAATTAACACGACCGGCCAAGTGCTATGAACTATGTGCATTGATCTGAATGGATTGAATCCATCAGATGCTAACCCAAGCCTTACACTTCGACTATCACTAGCAAAGACGCTATTTTGTCGATCAAAATCTTTCCATGCAGGGGAGTCAGCAGGATGCCTTAACACACTATCATCAATTCGTTCCTCTTGATGCCATCTCATGAGCTTTGCCGTTTTAGATGACATAAACAATCTTTGCAACCTTGGCTTCAAAGGAAAATATCTCATTTGTTTTGCAGCTTTACGTTTACCATGCCTTTTACCATCATTCGATTTCCATCTACAACTCTTGCAAACAACACATTCATCAAGACTTGCATGATCATTTCGGAACAACATACAACTATTAGGGCATGCATCCCAAGTCTCATATGTGAAGCCCAAATCCTCAGTTACTTTCTGAGCCTCATAGTATGAACTTGGAAGTTTCACACCTTCAGGAAAAGCCTCATTCAATAACTCAAGTAGCATGTCAACAGATTTGTCTGTCCATTTATTGAGCACCTTCATATGCAAAAGTCTAACAATGAACGACAATGATGTGAATTTCTTACAGCTTGGATACAGTTCACTTTGTGCATCTTGTAGAAGTTTGAAATACTTTATAGTTTCTTCATTTGGACCTATGCAAGCCTCATTTGTACTTAGATCATCATCCTCAACATTTACATGTACATGTGGATTTCTTAGAGTTTAGCATTCCAATCATATCATCCCTAACATTTGAATCCACCAAAGTTTCCATATCCTCATTACCATGCAAAGGAACATATGATTCACCATGATTAGTCCAATTTTTATACTTCTTAAAGAAGCCATTACTGTAAAGATGATCCTTCACAACTTCTCGTGAAAAATTATAGCGATTCTCACAATTCCTACAAGGACAACTAATATATGAACCTTCAGTCCTATTAGTGTATGCAAACTTTAGGAATGTATCAATCCCATCCAAGTACTCCCTTGACATCCTAGTTCCTAAATCAATCCAACTTTTATCCATCGTCCCACTTTTCTTAACTTTGCCTGTGAAAATCACATCACAATAATTACTAAAGGTTTACAATTTAAAACAGTGAGCTACAAACTACAATATATATTTATGCATTCCTAAATTGTTTGAAATTGGACAATTCAAAAACGATGTCATCATAGCCAAATACATTAACTCTGTTGAGTAATAACCATAGTGTCTTTTTTCTATTGCAAAACAATTTCTATAGTATTTAGAAAGCAAATATGTTTTAAAAAAAACAATACTAGTGAAATAGATTCTCTCTATATATATTAACAAAATATAATTTCTGTTGTTTCTATTTAAAAAACAGTATGGTGTGTAAAAAACATATAAAACATAAACATATTTATTTTAAAAATTAAAAATGTTTTTTGAAAAAAAAAATGAAACAGTTTATATTCAAATAAGACAATTTTTTACTTTATTATATATTAACAAAAAGCACTTTATGTTGTCCTTATTAAATAAAAAAATAAAAAATAAATAAAATAAAATAACAAACAAACAAACAAACTGTTTCATTGTTTTGTTTTTTCAAAAATAAACATCAAAACAGTTTATAACTTATGACACTATATAAAACAGATTTTTATTTGAATCTGTTTTGATGTTTATTAAGGACAACATAAAGTGCTTTTTTTTAATATATAATAAAGTACAAAATTGTTTTTGTTTATGTTTATGTTTATTTGAATCTATTCTGTTTGAAAAAAAAAAAAAAAAAGTGTTTTGACACTATACAAAAAAAACACTATAGGAATGTATGAATTCCATCCAAGTACTAATGTGGTTTGACACTATAATCTGTTCTGTTTTAAAGTGTTTTGACACTATAATCTGTTCTGTTTTAAAGTGTTTACCTTATGACACTATACAAAAAAAAAAAAAAACAAAAACAGATTTTTATTTGATCTGTTTTGATGTTTATTACTAATGTGGTTTAATTTTCTTAAGAAACACTATACAAACCCATTTTCTGGGAGAACATGGTATTTCTTTAATATGAATAATGCCCCACCACATTAACCCACCACATAGGCAACAGTAACAACAAACTTGCATAAGCTTCACATGGTGCATTAAACAAAAACAAACAGAAGGAATATGTACTTTCACCATAAAGGATTATAAGCCAAGGCATTTAAGCATTAAAGAAAGGACACAGATAAAATTTTAAAAACAAAGAAAATATAGCAGAACCCCAACATTCCTAGAACACTTACAGTCCAAGAGAAGCGAAGGATAGGTACTGATAATAACCACTCCTCCAACGATTACAACTGTTGGATTGTATATGTCTGGGTATATACAATTGGTTGAGGTGATGTTTTGCTGGGTACATAAATTTTGAATTCTACCTTCAAATTCTCTCAAATGGAAAAGGAACAACCCTTTCTTAGTGAGGACAACACAATATTACCCAATTAAAATTCTGCTAGTAGATTACAAAAGTATAAACCATTAATCCCTCATATATAGAAAGCTCAAAACAGAGAACATTTTTTGGGTACATATCAAGCCAAACCCATCGGTGAAAGAACAGGGCCGAAAGATTACAAATGCATACACCTTTTTTCCCCAGTTTGATTCCAAAGAAAGCTCAGAATTAACAAGGGGTGAAAGAACACAAATCGAACACTCAAATCATCTACTATTTCAATTCTTAGAGAGACTAATATATATATATATATATAGAGAGAGAGAGAGAGAGAGAGAGAGCACTTACCCGCAAGAGGACAGTCGGCGGTGTTGGTGGAGATGGAGGAGAGTCGGCGGTGCCGGTGGAGATGGAGAATCGGCGGTGTCGGTAGAGATGGAGAATCAGTGGTGTCAATGAAGATTCGTTTTTAGTGATGAACCAAGATTGAATTTAGAGCAAAAAGAGAAAAGAAAAAAAATAAAGAGGAAGGGTATATATATCAGGTTCTAAAATCTATGTCGTTTTAATTTTTTTCAATTACTTTTTGTGACGGCACATAATACAGACGCAAAAGTAACCTGAACTGACGCGAAAAAAGACGCGCGATGCAATTTTTGGAGCCAAAAAAAGTGAAAAAAAATATTAAATAATTTTTGTTTGAGACGGTAAAAATTTGGACAACGCAAATAATATTTTTTTGAGACGGCATAGTCTGCCGACTCAAATAATAATAGTAAGTAAATTTTTTTTGAGACAGTCTTACTTTGCCAACGCTAATAATACATTTTTGAGTTAGCAAATGTTTCTGTCACAAATAATGGGACTCAAATAGCTCATTTTCTTGTAATGTCATTTGTAAACATTTGTGTATTGTAATGAGCTTTCAAGATTATATATAAAATGCTCATTTTCACATCATTTATTCCACGTTCGATTTTACTTATTAATAAATAATTTTGCTTATTGTGTGTTACTTCGGGGCCTCAGATCACTATTGTTGAATTTGTTTGCAAAGATAAACGTCAAGCCAGGGGTGACGCTAGCTGCAAGTTGATGGGGTCCCATCCCCCATCAACTAATCATAAACCCTGTAAAACATATATATATATATATATATATTTATATTACTATGTTTTGTTCATTATGATTTTCCTCATTAAAAATTAAGGTACCCCACTATATAGTTTGATTTAAATAAATGAATAATTTCTTGATTACATATATATATATATAAGAAATTGTATTTGACATTATTGACATAGAGTTATTATGCAACAATTCTAAAAATAGAACCTCATCAAAGCAAATTGTAAAAATTTATATTATTTTTTGTCAAGACAATAGTATAATATATTTGCTTTTTCTCCTATTTAAAGTTTGACAAGTTCAAAATCTAGTTTGGGTTTTGATTTTTTTAATTATTTTATGAGGTGAAAAAAGTCAATAAAATTTGATAATGACTACTTTTAGTTGTATGCAAAAGCATATTGATTGGAATTTATAACTTAATTTTTTTAGCACTTTTAGTTTAAAGTTTTTGTATTTTTTTTTTATTTACATTTTTTATAGCTTTTGGCTTTTTTTTAATATAAAAGTTGTTTACAAACAAAGCCTAAAAGTTGTTCAGATTAAAAATTTTTTTTTCATTAATTCTTGTAGAATTTGTGGACCTTGAATAGGGATGTAATAATGGCCTGACCTATCTGTAATAATGGTCAAAAAGTTGGGCCCGGGGTCAAGCCCAAGCCCAAGCCCAAGCCGCCGCCCATAATAGGGCCAGGCCTAGGGCCTTGACCGCGGCTAGTCGGGCCTCTTTTTTTTTTGAAAAATAAACGATAGACACATTATCTGTATAGATTATTTACTAGGAATAAAAAATAAAAGAAAATTTATACTAGAGTATTTTAGCTAAGATAAATGAGATGTTTTGTTTGGTTATGTTTCATGGTGGTATTTAAATTTAATTATGTATGACTTTTTTTTTTTAATTATGAACTTATAACTAAAAAAGTATGTAATTATGTAATTTTTTTCTTTCGAAATGAATAATTTTATATATATGAAAATGAAACTTTCAATATTACAATATTAAATTAATTATATAACATTTATTGAATGAATAATTTTTATTTCAAAATGAAATAAAATATTACAAAAATTTATATTATTAAATAAAATAGGTGTAGATTATTGATGATAGTAGAGCAATTGCATCACTATAGGTCAAGTACATCCTAACTAGGTTGGCACCTACTAGCCTACCAATCATTTGCATTATACTCTACCTTAATAATCTAAAAAAAAAAAAAAAGAAATGAAATGAAATGAAATAGTAAAAAAGAAATTGTTGATCAATCATCCGAGGAGACAGACATTTCAGTTGTGTTGCCCGAGGATATGTCATCCAAATCATTTTGAATTTGCTCATTTTCACTATAATTTTATCTTCTTGTAAGTGCATGCATATGATCTCTGAATATCATCAATGCTTCAACCATTTGGGGTGAAAGCCTGCTCTAGTAATCGCTCAGCACCAGTGCACCTGCACTAAAAACTGTTTCCAAAGCAACTGTAGAAATAGGAACGGTTAGTAGGGGTGAACAGCGGATATACTGATCCGCCCAAACAGACCGAACCGAACCAATTCGCCGCATTTTGGACGGATGCGTGATGACGAGGGAACAGTTGTGAATTAGTTTTGGACGAATGACAGATTTGAGGTTCATTTGGCCACAACCGAACCGCCAACCCACAGCACCCCTAGTGATTTGTAAGATTTTGTGTTTTCAATTGAAAAAGAGTTTAAATATTCTGTTGAATATATTCTATTGAAAAAGAGTTTTCAACTTGAATACATTTTTTGAATTAAAAAAATAAATGTATTATTTATCTATATTTTTTGGTTTTTAAATCTAACTCTAAAAATAATAAATAAAAAGAATGATATATGCTGGTTAGTTTTTATTTTCAAAAACAAATATAGATGTAACAATACAGATGCATACAATCTCTACTACTGCTCTGTTCATGGTTTTGGTAGTTTGAATTGTTTTTATATTTTAAGAACCATGTATTGTAATACTTTATGTCGATGAAGCATGCTGTGAATGTAATATGTAGATGAGGCATGCAGTGATTGTAATATTCTAAAGTTTCAAACTTTCTTTATTTGGATGAGGCATGCAATGATTGGAATACTTTTTTAAGTCATTGACTGTAATTTTTTTTTTTTTCTTTTTTTTTTTTGAGGAAGTACACAAGTTGAATTATGTTGAAAATTTATAAAATTTTAAACCGCCAAACCGATTCGCATCCATCCATCAATCCGTTCAATCCACATCCGCCAGATTGGCAGACAGATGCGGATTGATTTTCTCTAATCCGCCAATCTGGCGAACGGATGACAAATTGGAGGTTCCGTGGCCACAATCGACCCTCGCCCACCCCTAACGGTTAGTATATCACAGATCATCTGTAAAACTACAGGCTACATAGTTTTATTTTGTTTCCACCATTCCAAAATGTCAAAATCATCAAAATCACCCACTGACGAGCTTTCCAAATAACATTGTAGTTCAAAACTACTTATGCTTGTATGTTGAGATATTCTTCTACTTTTTATTGTTGAAAAAAACACTTAATCTCCCACCTCAAGATGAGACTACTAGTGTAGTGTGTGTAGGTGTATTTACAGATGCAGCTACCATGTATTCTTCAAATAATTTGTTACATGTTTGTATAATAGGGGCAAAGTGTATTTGATCAACGAAAATACATTCTAAAAATTCTTGTAAACCAATTTCTTTACACTTAAGATCAATTAATATGGCTAAGCCTAAAAGATGAGGCAAATGATCAAAATATTTATCAAATTTTATTTTCATTGAAGTAATAATGGTTACATAATATTCTCTACTTATATATTTTACAAAAACTTTAATTATTTTTGCTACATATGTAAAACAAATGGTGAAATAGGAATATATATATATATATATATAAGAAAATAATTTTGTTGAAGTATCAAAAACTTTTAAAAAATCTTTATACAATGGTATTTGGCACCAATTAAGTTTTGTGGGAGTCAGTACTCCTATTGATGTTGTTGCAAAAAATAAATCTATTGCACTTCTTTATTTATAAGCTATTTTTAACATATTATACGTTGAATTTCACCTAGAGATGGCAATGGCGAACCCACCCGTATATCCAACCCAAATATATAAATTTCTCCATTTTTTCATACCCATCGGGTGGTAAAGGATATTTTTTAAATATCCATTGGGGATGGTATAGACACCCCATTTTTGACCGCCCTTAAGACTTGGGCGCTTTATTCCGAACACCTGATGATGAAAATTACACTGTGCAATCTTTTGAATTCTCAGCGAAGAAATTTAGATTCAAGCTCTAATCCCAAACCTTGTATCCCATTTTGGCCAAACTATTTTAGATCCTAAAACCCTCCTTTCAATTTTTTTTTTTTAAATGTTCCTACGATGTTCTGAGACTCGCATTTCGTTTAAAACATTGCACTTTTTAGTAAACCGAGTAAGGACAAAGTAAAAATAAATGGAAGGAAGACGAACTCTTTGAAAAACATCTTAGTTATAGGTTTGGAGTAGGAGAAAATAGGAGGGGAAGAAAACTAGTTGGGGAGAAGGTTGGGCATCAATCCATTAAGATAGAAATGAGTAGTCTTTACTAAAATAGGAATATCTCTTTATACACTTAAAATTTAGATGTGAGGCCACCACCATGGGAAAGTAGACTTTGGGGCTTCAATTTAGACTCAAGAATCACTTAAAATCGAGTCCGATGAGAGAGATATGCCCGTTTGAAGTCGGGCCTGAAATGCAGATTTTTAGACCAGGCTGGGTCCATTTATAACCAGTCGTACCTCATTGAGGCCTGGTCGAGTGTAGACATCCCATTTTTGACTTCCCTTAAGACTTGGACGCCACTGATTGATCTCTCAGTGATGAAAGTTGTGCTATGCAAACGTTTGATTTCTTCAGCAAGAAGAGCTTCTAAATCCTAACCTTACACCCCATTTTGGACCAAAACTATTTTGAGCAAAATTATTTTAGACCTTAAAACCTTTTTTTCAAAATATTTTTGATAATGTTTCTACGATGTTCCGAGGCTCGCATTTCGTTAAAAGTTACATTTTTCGGTAAACCAAGCAAGGACAAAGTGAAAATAAATGGAAGAGAGGTTAACTCTTTGAAAATCCATTTAAACACCTTATTTTGAGGTTTGGAGTTGAAGAAAATAAGAGCGGAGGAAAGAAAACTAGTTGGAGAAGTGGTTGAGCTTGAAACCGTTAAGAGAGAACTGGAAAGCCTCACTAAATCAGGCTTATCTTTTTGTACACTTTGACTTTAGTTGTGAGGCCACTACCATTGAAAACTAGACTTCTGGGGCTTCATTTTGCACTCAAGAATCTCCTAAAGGTGAGTCCGGATGAGGGAGATATGGCTGTTTGAAGTTAGGCATCAATCCGATTAAGCCAAAACTGAGCAACCTTCACTAAAATAGGTATATCTCTTTGCACACTTAGAATTTAGATGTGAGGCTTCCACCATTGGAAACTAGACTTCCGGGGCTTCAATTTAGACTCAAGAATGACCTAAAACCGAGTCCAGATGAAGGAGATATGTTCATTTGAAGTCAGGCCTAGAGACATGGCCGACAGGTGGCCGGCAGCCACCATTTGTGGTCGACAAACCACCATTTTTGGCCTGCCGGCCATCAGTGATGGCCATCCGGCCACCACTGCAAGCTTGCCGGCCATCAGTGTAAAAACCAGATATTTTCCCTCCAACTGTTCCACACTGTTCCAACTGTCCATTTTTAGATATTTTCAAGCAAAGCTCATATATTTCTATATATAGAGGACTTCCCTCTCATCTTTCAAGGTTAGAAAACATTAGGAGTGAAGAAATATTTTGGAAAATATCCTCTCTCTCTACAATTCTCTCTCTCTTGTACAACTTGCATAGCTTATGCCCAAACACACCAATCCAAACCTAGAGAGCTTCTTACTGAGGTGATTTGAGCTTGGATTTGAGCTCTTAAAGCACTTGAGAGTGTGAAATTAGTTGGTTGTGACTTAAGGGTTCATTCCTCTCCAAGAGGTATACTTCTCTTGCTTTTGCATCATCTCTACAACACTTGTTTTCCATGTTTTCTTGCTATTTTGAAGCTCTTTAAAACCTGTTTTTATGGGTTGGAGCTTGTGGTTTAAGGCTATTAAAGGTAGAGGGGTTAATCACCCTTCTTTGAACCTTGTTCTCTAAGCCTTTCCACTTGTGTTTCTCATTCTTTTATCAACTTTTTTTGAGCTTTTTACCACTATTTTTTAGAGGTTTTCAGAGGATAAAAAAGTGGTTTTGAAGTCCTAAAAATAGAGGGGTTAGCCACCCCTCCTTTGGCTTGTTTACTAGCTTAAATTGTTCCATGTTTTAGCTTTCATTCCAGCACATTTTTGTACTATTTTTGGGCTATTTTTAGGCTGTATAAACTCTGTATTTTTGGGCTGAAACTTGTGGTTTAAGGCCAATAAAGATTGAGGGGTGGTTCACCCTTCCTTGTACCTTGTTTTGAAGGCTTTTACCCTTGTGTTTCCCACCCTTTTACTATCTTTTTCTAAGCTTTTAAACATTATTTTTCAGAGTTATTTCAATGGCTAAAAGCATGTTTTGAAGTCCAAAAATGGAGGGGGTAGCCTCCCCTCCTTGTGTTTTGTTTACTAGCCTAACATGCTCTATGTTTTAGCTTATTTTGCTAGCTTGTTATAGCTTAATTCCAGCATGTTTTAGCCTCTAATTTATGCTATTTTAATTTTGTCTTGGGTTGGTTGTTGCACTTGAGTCTTATATTTCATAGTTATAGTGTAATAGTCCTCACAAGCTTGGTGTTTTAGGCCTTAGACACCATCTCCTTTGAGTGATAGCATTTATTTATGCTTTTCTCACTTATTTTCAGCACTAATAATTTTTGCAACCTCCCTCTTTTCTTGGCTTTTGTTTTGCTTTGAGAGTTGTTTCAAGCCTCTTGTTATTTTAAGAATGAGATTGAGGTTGTTATGCTTAATGGTTTAATCCCTTTTAGGGTTCATCAACGGCATGAAATCTCTTTCATATCTTAAGTTAACTCTTGGTTTAGTACTTCACTCCATTGGAGGACTTAAATTCATCATTGGACTTAATGAATTAAAGGATGGTTGGTAATCTAAAATTGAGTAATTAAAACTTGGGACTAAAATGGTACAAGATAATAATTTGATTATGTTCAATCAGATGTTAATTGAACACACGGAAACTTGAACCATTTCATACTTGTTAGTGATGAAATGATTCAAGTCTCCAAGGTCAACTTCTTCCCTTGATCATTCATGAAATGGAGGAGGTTTGTGTCTTATTTTGCATTTATTGAAATTGCACATCTTGAGTCACAAGCCATCATGCAATGAAATTGCTTGAGTTGGTGGTTTGTGACTTAAATTCACAACTCCTTGGATTTACTCATGAAAATAAGGGGTGAGTTGTGCAGGCAATCCTTCGAAATACCCTTTCTTTGCTCTATTTGTCCTCTGTTGCAGTATGATGAACCAATGCATCAGTGGCCGGCAGAGCACCACTGATGGCCAGCAGGCCACTTTCATAGCCGGCAGGTGGCCAGTAGTCTTTACCAGTGGCCGGCTGACCACTAATGCAAACCTCAGCAGAGTATTGGTAAGGTGAAGCAAAATTGTTCGGGAAGTGTTCAATTGTGCAAATAGAGGCTTTCGAGAGCAAAGCGGAGGTCTTTTCAGGTGGAAACCGAACATGCGCATACACATCTTTCATTTTCCGAGGCGGAACAGCAAATTAGCTTAGTTTAATTACTTAGTTAAATTATTAGTTGTAATTGTTTTGTAATTATTTAATTAGTTAGTTGGCTAATTAGTTCAAGTGTTGTAATAATTAGTTAATTAGTTTAACTAGTTATTCATTTTGATATATAATAATAAGCTTAATTAGCTTAGCCTTAATTAGTTGCTAGTTAGCTTAGTTATTCATTCGGACTCTCCTTCATGAGAGCGTAATGAAATAATGTGTATGACTTCCAACCCCACGTTTTTCTCCCTTTTATTTACCAGCTTTTGATGGCTAGGTTAGGGACATGTTTCAATTAGCATACCTCATGCTTGCATCCATTCATTCGTATTGCATGCGCCAAGGCTCGGCACATCATTCAAACTGCATTGTTGTTTCAATTACTTCGTTGAATACATGTTTAACCGCATGTTATCAAATTGCTTCATATGCCATATTAGTAGCCGAGCCTAGTAATTGCATATCGCATGTGTTGCATTAGTCATCTTGCCTAGTTAGGGATCATGCATATTTTTCTAACTCATATCTTTCTTAGCTTGGAGTACTAGGTGAGTTTTTAGTGCTTTAGCATACTTACATTAATATGAGTGATTGCCATGACTAGCATGCTTGCCATGAGGCTAAATGCTTACTTGCTAAACTGCTTGAATACCTGTGGATGAAAGCTTGTTGCTTGAATTGGAACGATTCAATGAATGTGCGATTAAGCCCACTATGTCTAGTGGCAAATCAGTTTTAAGCCCACTATGTTTGGTGGCAAATTCACAAACTTTAAGCCCACTTGAGGTGGAAAATTCAAACCCTTTTCGTAAAAACAAACACGAACTTGAATCGTTCCAATTTGAGCAAACTAGTCTATATTTGCTTGTGCGCATCACATAATAAAGCTAGCCTAATAACCAGAACAAGAGCACATAATGTTTATAAAAAATCACATCATGATTAGTAGAGGTGAATCTTTGATCAAGCGAGCAGGGGTGCTCAACTCATGACCTTCCCCTCTCATACCCAAGTTCTCGTGCCGAGACAACTGTGGTGATGACGGACACATGACCTTTGGCACGAGTCATAGGTTTCCTAAATTCTCCCAAAATAAAAAACATTTAGGTGGCAACTCTGTATCTAGCAAAGCAGTCCAATTTTGACATTTTTTATTCAAAAATCAATTTTTCAAACGATTTGCCGGATTTGGACTCTTTGGTGTTTATCAATTTCACATTGCACTTGTGAGATTAGATTCAAAACCGTGGGAGTCCGAACTGTAGGGCTTTCTTTCAAACCTCAGAACGAGGGGCGCGAAAAAGTCGAGCTACATCGGGCCTCAATGAAAACTTTTCTTGGGTTGCTTTTTAGGCTCGGTCATGCATTTTTGGGCCCGGCCGTGAGTCTTGGGGCTCAGCGTGTCTCAATGGCGCCAAATAGACAACTAGCGGGAATTGAACAAATATCTTTGTTTGAAGATATTTTTGACCATTTTGGCTCAAATTCTATGAATAGGACCTCCCACTCCAAATTTTAAGGTTAGAAAAACTTTCCAAAAGACTTAGGCATTGACGAGAGCTCTTGAACCTTCAAGTTTCTTTTGTTCTTCAAATCAACTTTCACCCTCCATACACCATTAAAGCTTGGATTTGAAGCTTTCTTGTAGAGAATTAAAGGCATATTCTTAGAACCTAAAGGTTAGAGAATTGTTCTAAGAGATATTTGTAGAAGCCTAGACATAACTTCCTTACAAAAGCTTTCTTCACCTTCAAACCTTCTTTAGATATACATATACAATACATACACCATTAGAGCTTGTTTTTGAAGCTTTTTGCTAGACTTTCAAACCATATTTCATAAACTTGAGGGTGTTTGGAATCAAGTTTGATCAACAACCAAAGCTTGTTCTCTTCAATAGGTATAAGCTTGTCACTTTTTTCCTTGCTTTCATTTCAATCTTTTTCTATCTTTTCTTGTGTTTCCCTACTGTTTTGGACCTATTTCAAGTGTTGGAACTTGGGGTTGAAGAGCTATCAAAGGTAGAGAGGCTTAACATCCTTTCTTGCACCTTATCCCATAGCTCATACCCTTTGTTTTTGCACTCTTTTCTTTGGTTTTCATATTGATTTTCAGACCTTAAAAAGGCTGGAAAATATGGTTTAAAAGTCTTAAAAGTTGAGGGGTTAGCCACCTCTCCTTGATTTTGCTTACTAACTTTATATCTCTTGGTTTTGTCTATCTTTTTTGTGCTCTTTAAACACACTTTTAGCCACTATTTTTTGGGCTGTTTTAGGACTGTTCTTCGACTGTTTTGGGGCTGAAATATGTGATTTAAAATTGCAAAAAGTTGAGGGATTAGCCACCCCTCCTTAGGCTTTGTTCCATGGCTTTTTGTCTACTCTTTTTACTTATTTTCTCTTACTTTTAGCTACTATTTTTGTACATTTTGAGGCTGTTATGGGTTGTTTAATCCATCTAAATAGTTTATGCTTTGAATATCATACTTGTTGTGTTGTAAGTCCTCATGGTTTCGGTTGTTTAGGCCTTAGACACCGAGTCATTTGAGTTGATAGCTTTATTTACTTAGTTTTCATACAAAGAGTTTCATTTTAAATAATCAATCTCACATAACCATTTTTGCAACCTCCCTATTTTCTTCTTTTCTTTTATTTGAGAGTTGTTTCAACCAATTGATAGTTATTCAAAGCATGAGAAAGAGAACTATGCTCAATGGCTTAATTTCTACAGAGGTTCATCGTCAACGGCATGGTCTCTCTTTCATGCTTAGAAGCACTTCTCGTTTGACTTCTCCTCTCATTTAGTGGACTTAATCATCACTTTGGACAAATTAATTAAAGCATGGCAAGGACTAATAAAATTGGCCTAAATCAATGAAACCGACATAAAAAAAATGAAGTATCTTGCTTGGGTTCGGCTGGACATTATGCCGAATCCATTGTGTCAAGGGTTATCTTACATCAATTCATGCTATTTTGATAAACCTTGAAGTGTCTCTACCTCATTCTTCGAGTTGATTCCATGATAGGAGGGAGAAGTGGTTGTTGTTCATTACATTTATTGAATTTTTTTGTCCAAAATCGTGTTCAAAAGCATCAAGCAATCAACTTGCTCGTTGATGGTTTTGGAAACGACCTCGTTCTTCTCTATGAGGCTACCATGAGAGAGAAGAGTAGAATGGACAAACACAGTTCAGAATAACTCTGTCTGCACTGTTTTCACTTCAGAACACAAAAATAGGATTTTGCACAAAATTAAGGCACGGATGGCCTTATTTAGGCCTAGCCGAGCTTCATTGAGGGTCGGTCGACCATCAATGTTTGGTAAGGCAGTGTGTTTTGCAGAAGCAGAGGGCAGTGGCTGAAAGTGAAATAGAATGGTCCGGGCAAATAGAGCAGTTTCTGGATGCTGCGCATGCGAGGATGCATGCGCATCCTTGTTTGATGTTTAATTATTAATTATTATTGTTGTAGTTAATTATTGATTGTCGTAATTACTATTGTTGTAGCAATGTTTTGTTAGATGGTTAGTTTATTTTGTTGTAATAAATTAGCTAGTTAGTTAATTATAGCTTAGCTAGTTAGTTACTTATTCATTCATTTGGTTTTGTAATAATTAGTTTAATTCAGACTTTTGGACTTTGATTCGCACCATCTTGTACGAGGGCAAAAATGTAATAAGTTGTATGTCTTCCAACCCCGTGTCTTTCTCCTTTTTACTTACCTGCTTACGATGGTTAGTATAGAACATCATTTTTTTAAATTAGCATTCTTATGATTTGCATCCATTGTCTTGCATGCATCCAAAGTTCGGCTCATCAGACTAACCCAATATCAATGTTCAAATTCATTGCTTGCATATGTGCTTTATCGCATGTCTTGAATAGAACCATATGCCATGCTCATGGCTGAGCTTATAAAATACATAATGTATGCGTTGCATTTAGTCATATTGCATTAGTTAAGAGCATGCATATTTTCTAATTATTTTGCTTTGTTTGGCTTGCCCTGGAGTACTAGATGAGCGTTTATTGTTTTAGCATCTTGCATTGAATGTTTGTATTGCCATAATAAGCATGAATACCATAAGGCTAATTGCTTACGTGATATAACTCTTTTAATGCCAGTGGATGAAGGCCTTTTTACATAAGTTGGGATAAATTGATTAATGTACATGCAAACTCACCTTTTCAAGTGACAAGTATCAAAAACAATTTTCAAACAAAAATGAAATCAAATGTTTCAACTTTTACAAATTAGTCTATACTTGCGTGTATCACCTAGTAAAGTTAGTTTAATATTCGGAACAAGAGCATCTAATGTAGATAAAAATCACATCATAATTAGTAGAGGTCGATCTATGATCGGGCGCGTGGGGTGCTCAATTCATGATCTTCCACTCTCGTACCTAAGTTCCTGAGCCGAGACACTTTGGTGATGATGGATAAGTAGCCTTTGGCATGAGTCTCGGGTTTCCTAAATTTTCCAAAAATATTTAGGTGGCAATTCTGAAATCTGGCAAAGCATTCCATTTTTGGTACTTGATTCAAACATTGATTTTCCAAAAAGAATTGTTAGATTTGGACTCTTTTGAGTTTTCACTGTTTCACATTGCACTTGAGACATCAGATTCAGAACCACGAGAGTCCGAACTGTGGGGCTAGTCGTCTTCCGAAAGGAGCACGAAAAGTCGAGCTACAAATGGGTCAGGTAAGGGTACCCGCCTATTCCCCTATATGTTTTCATTAAACAGAACTAGGGTTCTGATTTAGCACTAGGGTTCTCATTCTCAGTCACTCTCTCTTATCTTCTTACTCCAGCATCGGTAATTTGGGACGACAACGATCTCGCGGGGCAATCTTCATCGGCGGTTACCACGGTGGTTCTCTGGCATGGTGCATTTCGCTCTGTCGTTCTCTCTCTCTCTCTCTCTGTCGTTCACTCTTTCTCTCATGTTCTCTTTCTCTCTTTCTCTCTTGTTTGAATTGAATCATGTGATCATGTTGATATTGTGTGTTTGTTTTCCAAGAATTTTGTATTTTCTCTCTTACTCTGTTTCTCTGTTTTTTATTTGTTGAAATTTTGGTCGATGAATTATTTTTTGTGTTTGTTGATATTTTGTGTTTGTTTTTTATTTTTTGAAATTTTTGAAATTGCCCCAATGTTGAATCATTTTGTGAGTGTTTGTTATCTTTTGTGAAAATTCAAGCTAAAAAATTGGTCTCTTCATGGAATCATTTTCCTATTGTGTGTTTGTTTTTCGGAAATTGCCATGTTCTTTCTCACTCTATTTTTCTACTTCTCACTTTTGTTTTCTTTATCTATATGAGGTTCATTGGTATGTTTTGTTTGTGATTTGTTGTACAATTTGAGCACATTGTGTGGCCATTTTACCTAAACCAGAGCCCTTTGTGAGAATAAATTTATCATAAAAAAACAAAGATTTTTACTGTAACTGGCCATTGTGGAGTTGATATTTGTCTTTAATTAAAATGGGATTTTCTTGGTAGCTTCAATAGATTTCACTTAGTTCCTCTCAGTTTTTGGGGTTTTAGCAAAATCAAAACTCTAACCCGTACTCTATCATCTACTAAATCGCTTAGCTTCTTTATTCATATATCACTACTATATAACTATCATACTTTTTTCCACGTGATTTTTTTCCATTCAAAATGTTAGATTTTGCTAAGATAAGAGGACTTCTTTCCGTAATTTTAGCTTGCTAGATTTGTACAATACAGATCATCAAGGTTTGAGATTTTCTGGAATAATGTAAGCAGTATAAAACATTTTTGGTTACTTGAAGTTTGAGATTATACTAAGTAGACAAGCTTGATAGAAGTATGGTAAATGTTGTGTAATAGCTATTATTTTGTTTCTGATATTTCTTACAAGCTATTAGGCCCTTTGTGTTATTAGCTATTGTTTGTTTTCATGGACTAGTATGGCAAATGTTGTAATCGTGCTAGCTTTGTGTTGCTTATGAATGAAGAACAGTGAATTAGTAACCATTATTGGTTACTTATTTTTCATTTCATTTAATCCTCTAATTGGAAATATTGCTATGAACTTTTATATTACCCTACTTGTTACTCAAGAGCTTGCTGACTTTTATATTACCCTATTTGTTTTCCTCTTGTTATTCATTTCTTCTGCTAGATCGCAAAAGTAGAATTTCAATCCCAGTAACTTGTAATTCTTCTAACCAACATGTTGTGGTTGTTTTTGTCAGTGCACAATGTTGCTACACATTTGAACTATCTATATTTCTTAATTAAAGTTCATATTTGTTGGTTGTATTCTTTTGACAGCGATATAATTGCTTTGGCAAAAGACAACTTATGCACAGTAGTCTTGATGAAATGTTGTTGTTGCTGGAGTATTACTACTGCTGTTGGAGTGTTGCTGCTATAAGAAATTAGAGTTGAGATGTCAAAGAATGCGCATTGTTGAATTGGAGTTTTTGTTGCTTTTAACTTCTTATTTTTTTTTTTTTTCTTTTGCTTTTAGTTGAATTAGTGTGTTATAAATATAGATGCCAATGAAATTCGATTGAAAATTTTGTAAGAAATTTGGGTCGGATTACATTTGAGTTACTGATTTCATCTAATATTAAATCTCTCTTTTCCATGATTCTTGTAAAAAAAAAAAAAAATCTTTTATTATCTTTAAAATGTTTTGATGTGGCGCCACCAGGTGAAAACACTCATAATTATACAACTTTTATTTTTATTTTTATTATCAATCATTAAAAACTTATTTGATTGTCTTAAAATTATATATTGGATTATTTTAAAACGAACTTCTTAGTTAATTAATTAATTAATGTGTATTTGATTTTGTTGTTAAGCTAAAAAAATTAAATCAAAGGTATATTTAACTTTGGTTGCGAACCTTTAAAAAAAAAAAAAAAAGAGTAAAGTTGGGTTAGGAAAAATCCAAACCCATTAGGGGATGGGGAGGGTAATACCCATGGGGGATGGGGAATGAGGAAAAATAATTATAGGGGAATGAGGATGTGGAATTAATATCCGACCCATTACCTTCCATCGCCATCCCTAATTCTACCTACTATCTACATCTAAAATTAATTTTTTAAATGACATATTTTCTTGTTGACAAATTTTTCTATATTTTGAAATTCGATTGGCAGAAGACATAATAGTAACAACTGTATTTTTTTACTACAAGTACAGAAGTCTTGTATATATGCATAGTTTCTTTAACAATCAAATTTAAAATATGGACACAACAACGAATATAAAACAAATCACCATCAACAAGTAATTGTAAAGTTGATTTTAAATGGGCTAGAGTTCGATTATAGTATGCTGCATTATCTAAACTAATCGTAAATATTTTATTTTGTAAAACTCACTCATATAATACATTTCTTATTTCTACACCAAGCGAATAACTAGTATATGGAAGTTCAACTAATTTAAATGAAATAATTCTTTTATTTAATTTCCAATTATTATCAATAAAATGTGCAGTAATATATTGATATTCAAAACCATTATTTGACCACAAATTTTTCAATATGTCAAATAATTCACTTTTAATATTCTCAAATTTCTTTAAAATCTTGTTCTAATAGTATTTTTTAAAAAACTTTGATATTGCGGTGCAAAACTTTCATGAATCATTTCGGTAAAATTAGGACATTCACTACTAGTAAAAGATTATTCTTTTTTAATAATATAATTAACTATAGAATTTTGTGCACGTATAGGATCATATGAAAATATTTATAAATTACTAGTTAATGAAACCCCTAATTGCATTTGACTTTTAATATCAGGTTGTTGACTTTATAAATGTTTGTTAGCGTGCCTTTTTAGATGACTAGTACTCCCTGCAGATGCAACACTAAGTAAATATGCACAATATTTACATTTTGTTTTAAATAATTATACCATCAGGATTATTTATAGATATTTTTCAAAATGTTCCCAAACAGTACTAGTTATGCCCCTAGATGATGATCAAACTGTTGGAAGAAGGATATTAGAAGGAGAATCAACAGATTCGTATTGTGTAGTATATGTATCACATCGACATAAACATTAGGCATATTAGGATCCATAATAATGTAAGTAGAATAATATATAAGAATTAACAATTAATTTAAATAATGTGTAAATACAATGAGTAAAAAAAAATAATTAATATATGTGCACAAATAATTAATGAAAAAAATGAGTAGCTAATAAATTTAATTAAATTAATTAATGTTACCAACTGGTAAATGCGATACAGAAATTAGCTTCTTCTGATGAAAGTTTCTTGTTGTACAATTGCAATTGTCACTTAGGATGATACTTCAAAATTAATTCAGAGTTGAGAGAGATTGAGAAAGTTTGACTGTGTGAGAGAGAAAGAGAGAGAGAGAGAGAGAGAGAGAATTATTTGTGAGATTTATTTTGAAAAATGGAGGATATTTATAGTAATTTAAAAGAGTGAAGTAAATTTATAAATATATATATATATATTACTGTTGTAGTAAACGGTAATATGACCGTTTGAATATATATTTTTTTTTTCATTCATATTTATTATTGGCCGATCATACAAGTCTTTTGGTCGGAAAAAGAAATTGGCCTGGCTGTTGTCTGGCCGGACATCCGTGAGGACAACTGGCGCTCCAGTTCAGTTCTGCTGGCTGCAATGGCTAATTTTCAAAGTTGAACTTTGCAGCGGCCATTTCTTGAATGGGAAGAAGGAATGGGCCATGTTAGACAGAACAGAGCACTAAGCTCTGCTATATATACAGAGCAGCAAAGCTCTTGCTTGCACTGCCATATTTATCTAATATTATTTGTGATAATTATCTGATTTTGCTATTGTTCTAATTGATATATTAGTTTGTAATTTTTATTGGGGATTATTTATTTTAGGGTAAATTATAAATACACCCCTTAAGATTTGATTAAAATACGAATCGCTCCATGTGGTTTTGGAAATTACATTCCATCTCCTGAGATTTTTAATTTCATAACAAATCGTCCATTTTATTAATAAATCATCAAGTCAATTAACAGTTTTTAATGATATTAGAAATATGTTTCAATTAATAATTTAGATAATTTTATTATTGTATAGGAGAGCAATTATGAATTTTATTTTTTTTAGTTAATTTTGTTAAATAAAAAATACTAACAATGAGATATTTGTAATTTTTCAAACCACAGAGGACAATCTGTACTTTAAGCAAATCTCAACGAGTGAATTTGTAATTTAGCCTTTATTTTAATTTGTAGAAACAAAATTCACCTCCCTCTTAGGTTGCTTTTTGGGTAATATGTTAAAATATATATTCCTCCTTTTTTTTTTTTTTATCCATTCATTGCAAGGAAATGACATTGACTGTTGTGTTATTTTATTTCGTTTTTATTTATTTATTTATTTTGCAAGATCAATCTTTTATTTATTTATTTATTTATTTATTTATATATTTTTAATTATTTAACCATTGCAAGTTGCTTTTTATTTTTAGTTTTTTGAAATTTGACCATCGGGTGGCCTGGGCCGGGGCAAGCCAGGCCTCAAATGAAGGGTCCGGGCCCGGGCCTAACCGGGCCAAAAAGGGCCAGCCCCACCTCGGGCCTCAAGCCGGCTTCGAGCCGCCCATAGGTCTCTAGCCATCTTTACACCCCTGAACTTGAATATGTGCGTGGGTGACCCCTCTCTGAATTTGGGGTGGCTGTTGTGCAAGGATGCACAGCAATCATTGATGTACAGTCAAATGAGCCCATTTTATGGCCCATTTTGATAATCGAACCATTCACATTTTAGAATACATCAAGTAAAACATACCTGCAAAAAAATCAAGTTAATCGGATATCATTTACCTTTTCATCCATTTACATTTGTAATTATTTAATACTTTAAATCACAATTGTTATTTATTTTTGTAGGTAAAAATGTATGTGGATGAATTGGTAAACGATATCCAATTAACTTGATTTTTTGCAAGTACGTTCTACGTGATGTATTCTAAAATATGAACAGTTCAGATTATCGAAATGGTCCTATGTGGCTGCACAATAATGGCTACTATGCCCCCCTACCCACATAGTAGCCACCCCAACTCCCCCACCATCTCTAAGGCCATGCTTGGTTTTCTTTTGAAATCATAATTTCAATAAAAAAATTTCAATTTTTTTTTTTCAAAATTTATAATCAAACACGCAACTCAAAACTATTCAAAATTCAATTCAAAAATTATTTTCAAAACTTATAACCAAACACACAATTCAAAACTCTTTTCAAAACCAAACTGTTTTCAAAACTCTATTTTAAAAGAAAAAATTCAAATATATATATATTAAAAATTTATTTTTAGAATCATAATTTGAGTATTGAGTCGTATTTTGAGTTATGAGTTTTGAATTGGGTTTTGAAAAAAGAAAATTTATTTAGTTATGAGTTTTGAAAAGAGTTTTGAGATTGTATTTTGAAAATTTTTTAAAATATTTAAAAAATTTCTTTATTTTATTTTTTTAGGGTAAATATTTTATATTTTAAATATATATTTATTTATTTTAATATGCACTATATTTCATATATTTATGTGCTGTATTTTTTAAAATATTTTAAATATATTTTTTAAATATTAAAAAATTTTAAAAAATTAAATATATAATTTTTATTTTAAATATTTTTTTTAATTTTTTATTTTAAATATTTTATTTTATTTTATAAATATATTTTTTAATATTTTAATTTTTTTTATTATGTGCTTGGTTTCGATTTAAGTATACAGTTTTAAAAATAGTATGGAATTTTGAGTTATATGTTTCGTTATGAATTTTGAAAATAATTTTTGAATTGAGTTTTGAGTTTGTATTTAGTTACGATTTGAGTGTAGAGTTCTGTTTTGAGTTTAAAATATTAAAATTAAAAAATTAAAATATTTACAAAATAAAATAAAAATATTTAAAATAAAAACATTTAAATAAAAATTATATATTCACAATAAAATAATAAAATTTTCTTAAATATTTTTAATATTTTAAAAAAATAAATCTAAAAAATTCAAAATGCAACTCAAAATTCAAAACTATTTTCAATTTTTTTTTTAAACTTATATCAAAATAAATTTTTTATTTTTAAAATTAAACTCATAATTTTATATCCAAATTATAATTCTAAAATTAACCCCAACATAGCGTAAATATTTCTAAAGTTACCACTGTGTCAAGCCACGCGTTGACGAACTAATTGAAACGTCCAATTATTACCATACACGTGTAGGCTTATGATGCAATGTCGGCATGTGACGGTTAACATATTTTGATATTGACCACAATAGAAATATTTGGGGAGGGTAATTGAGTGTAGGAGCAGACAACCATTCATTATTTTATTTGACACAGAATAGAGAGTGAGAGACGCAACTAATTTGTGCCACAGACGCCGGCACGACAGTTTATGGAGCACCCAAGTTGACGATTGCCACCAATGTGTGACTGTTTTTGATTCGTCTTGGGATATGGTATCTCAACAACAATTTGATTGATGGAAAATATAAAATATAAAATTTTTATATTAAATAATTAAAAAATTAAAAAATATAATATATTATAATTGATGAGAATTATCGTCACGTGATAACTAAAAATATCAAATAATTTTTCCCATTATATATATTAGGAGTGAGCAGCAGATATATTGATTTGTCTAAATCGATCAAATCGAACCAATTAGTCACATTTTAAACGGATACGTGATAACGAGCGGATGGTTACGGATTGATTTTTTCAATCCACCTAATTTTGAACGGATAGCGCATTTAAGATTACTTTGGCTGTAACTGAACCGCCAAATTGCAAACACTCCTAGTAATTTGTAAAATTTTGTGTTTTGATTTGTTTAGATATTCTATTTATGTTTTCAATTAAAAAAAAGTTTAAATATTCTGTTGAATATGTTCTGTTGAAAAAAAGTTTTCAACTTGAATATATTTTTTGAATTAAAAAAAATACATGTATTATTTATCTATATTTTTTGTTTTTAAATCTAACTCTTAAAATAATAAATAAAAAAATAACATATGCTGGTTGATTTTTGTTTTCAAAATATATATATATATATATATATATAACAATACAAAGGCATACAATCTCCACTATTGCTCTGTTCATGGTTTCAGTGATTTGAATTGTTTTTATATTTTAAGAACCACCGATTGTATACTTTATGTGGATGATGCATACTGTAATTATAATATTCTAATGTTTAAAACTTTCTTTATTTGGATGAGACATGCAGTGATTATAATATTTTTTTAAGTTATTGACTGTAATATTTTTTTTTTAAAGAAATATACAACTTGAATTATGTTAAAAATTTATAAAATTTTAAACCGTTACATCAATTCGCATTCATTCGCTAATCTACCAATCCACTCAATCCATATCTACAAAATTGACAAACAAAAAATCTATCAATTTAGCAAACAAGTAATAAATTAAAATTTTCGTTGTCGCAATCGGTCCACCCGCACCGTAAGACATATCCAAGTGCACTTAAAAATCTCGAATGTGCCGAAATCCTTAGAGATTGCTTCGGATTGTGACAATAGAATATCTCACAAAATGAAATTTACACCACACCTCTCAAGAATATTCCTCACCCACCCAAGACAACTACTAAAAACCCATACCCTCAAGGGATTTGATTTAGTGGGGAGGAAAAAGTAATTAGACAACTGACAACTTAAGAGATTGTACGTTTTTGAATTTCACAGAAATTAAACATTCCTTTTTTTTTTTTTTTTTTTTTTACACAAAAATGGAAGTTTTGAGGGGCATCACGACCTCCGTAGGCCCAGGCCCCGGGATAGCCGGTTGCCAACCTGATTCAACTCAACTCACAGAAAGGGACCTACCACTGAGGCACCAGTGGAGCTCATCAATCGCCCCAGCCATGGACAACCAGTGGAGCTCATCAATCGCCCCATGGACAAGTTTCGATCGAAATACAACGCGAGGTCTCCACAGAAAGTTCCTGAAAATTTCAGAATTTTCGCGCCCCCCAAGAGTCGAACTTGACTCATGACTGTGGGAAGGCAATGCCTTCACCACTGGGCCACAATGCCTTCTCAAATTTTAAAATTATTAGAGATTTGTTAGATCATTAATTTTAAAATTTTAAAATTGATCAAGATATACGTAAATTAATTTGAACTCCTAATTTAAAATAATAAAAATAAAAATAAAATAAAACTAGTAACAAGCCATTACCATCCTAAGGAAAACCAAACTCAATTTCTCATCTAAATATTCATCCAATGCAAACATGATATAAAATTGGGAATTAGAGTTGGTGCTAGCACTGTGCTGTGAGCTGGTTAGGGCATACCTCGAATTTATTTTAATGTTTCAAAATTGTTTATAGTGTAAAATTTATCAATTAGATTATTTATGAATTCAAGTTAAGTAGATTTCTGTAATTTATAATAAGATCACATTTATGCTTTTAAAAAAAAATAAACGGTTAGTAAGATTTTAATAATTTTTTTAAAAAATAATTAAGGATTGATCATGAGATTTTACATGCCTGATTAATCTCACTTTTTATAGAGATAATATGCTCAATAAATTTTATAATACGAACGATGTAAATCACTAAAATATGATGGAAATAATTCTCCCAAGAGCTGACAGCAAGGGTGCTGTCACAGCACCCATCCCAAATCCATAAAACTGTGTTACTTTACATGCATTTGTTTTAGGAGTTTTTTATTTATTTATTGAATAAAGGTTGAGACCTCCTTTGGGAGTCACCCCCTTCACCTCCTTTAGTTTTGATTGGTCAACTTTTCTTTTTCTTTTTCTTTTTTTTTCTTCTCACCCAATCCCCAACCTCCATGTGTGTGAGGGGGTTGTGGGGGTGGGTGTTTTAAGGGGGTCTAAATCAATGCCCTTATTTATTTTTTCCAATCGTTGGAAGATTATTTATAATTATCATGAGAATTATATTATATCAAAATGGAGAATTAAGTATATCAAAAAAGTCATACTCCATCCGTCTCAAAATATTAATTTTTTATTTTATTTTTTATTGTACTAAAATATTAGTCTATTTTCAAAAATCAAGTATAAAAATAATATAAATTTCTTGTTTTGTCCTTCTTTTAAATTCATTAATAATATAAAAAGTACAATTATGGCATTGACATTTTCCAAAAAAATGTACTATCAAATGATAATTTTGGAAAATCAATTATTCTAAAGTGCAATAATTGTACTCTCAAAAAAAGTTAGATCCCAAAAGGGACTATTATTTTGGAATGGATGGAGTAATAATCTTTTCTTTTTTCCCACTAGGTAAACGCTTTTTTTAAAAAAATGGTTAAAAGTTATCTTTTAGCCTTTAATTTATTTTAGATCATATCAATTCTTTATTTTTTTTACATATTTTTTCAAAAAAAAAAATCATAAAAAGACAAGAATACAGATTTTAACTAACTTCTCCAAACAATCCAAAATTTACTCTAACCTAAATCTAATCGGAAAGAAAAACAGGGATCACCCCCAAACAACCCACATGGGACTTGAATTCACAACCTCCATTGCAAGGATTAAGAACATACTACGGTCTTGTTTGGCAAGTGATTTTTTTAGTCAAAAAGTTATTAAAAAAGTTAAAAAGCCAAGAACTTATATCAAAAAGTCAAAAATTCTCTTTTCTCTCTACTTTTTACACATCTTTTTGTAAAAAGTCAAAAAATATCCCAAACATATTAATTTTTTTTAGGGTCCAGCTTGTCTCAAGTTGAGATCAAGACTGGACCCATCCAATCTGGCCCATGGACTCATTTTTTGGGCCCGTTTTGATAAATCGAACCGTTCAATGTATAGAACTCATCGAGTATTATATGTCTATAAAAAATCACGTTGATCGGATATCGATAGGTATGTGATCAAATCAGTTTTGTATAAAAAAAAAATGAACGGTGAACAAATTAATGGTTGACAAAAAACTGTTTTGATCACATAACTATCGATATCCGATCAACGTAATTTTTTACAGGTATATAGTACTCAACGAATTTTACACAGTGAATAGTTCAGATTATTAAAACGGAACCTGTGGTATGGGCCCAACAACACCATCCAGTCCGATCTCGGACTGGAGCAAAGTCACTGTCTTTTTTTTACATCATATTTTAATCAAAAAAATTAAAAATTATTAAAAAAAAAAATTCCCAAACGGGGCATACTGTAATACAAGGTCTCCTACGGCCTCTCAATGTCAGGATCAAATAGTGTGGATGGAAAGTGTTAAGAGTTCTCTTTCTCATACTGTCACTACTGACGCAATTCTTTAATTGCCAGACTTTCATGTCTTCCATAAAAAATGAAAAATGCTTGGGAGCACTAATTAGTGCTCCACTAATTAGGTGGCAGTGGGTCCCGCCAGTAATGATGTGATGTTTTGATTTTGGAGTTGTATTTTTTTTTTTTTTTTACTTTTTTAATGCATTAGTGCTATTAGTGGTGGTGTTTTTAGTGGGATGAATCATTGTTGATAAAAAATACAAGGCCTAGAGTAAACAAACAATCACAATCTCGCCACTAGCAAAAAATCTATAGGAAAATGCCTCCGACCCCCAGTGGGGGTGCTGGGGGTCGTGCCTGTCAAGCTGCCATTGGTTCAAAAAAAAATTGTTTTTTTTTTTTTTTTATGTTGTCCACCAATCCCATGCTGTCACGTCACTGAGGGTGCGACCCAGTGAGGGTCTGAAGCACGGCCCAAATCTATAATAGGAAGGAAATAAATGAAAAACAAATAAATAATTCAATAATCTCATTATGGAAAAAAAAAATTAAAAAATTGTCTTTGTGGTATTTTAGAAAACAGCAATGTTAGGTATCATGAAAAATCTTTCATGAAAATAATCATGAAAGTTTTGTGACCCTTGAATTACACTTAGAATAAAACACCACACATTAATCACGGTAATCTAAGGATCATAACTCTTTCATGATCCCTAACTTTTCTCTTTAAAAAATTGGTAAAAAGTTAATTTTTTAACTTATTTTTAGCATATTTTATCTTTTTATAAATAAAAAATATAAGAAGTTATGTGATAAAAATAAGTAAAAAACTAAAAATCAACCCTTTTTTTTTTGTCTCAAAACCCCTTGGTCAAAGTGTCCTACCTGTAAGTTTAAAAAACAGCAATGATTTATATCATTAATTTTGATATTTTAATGGAGTACTAATGACATGACGATGGACAAAAAAAAAATATATAAAAACAAGTCAAGATCAAAACATCACATCACTATAGATAGAGTTCGCTGCCAACTCATTAGAGACTTTTAAAACTCAAAAATTAAAATTTCAAAGCATTTTTCTTTAAAAAATCCACGAGTGGTCAGCTAGCAAACTCTATTTGGTTGGTCGGTATTGGTTGTAGTACATTTCACTTGCCCCTTGGCAGTTTTAAAAAGTATCAGTTCTCCCACTTGTTTGAAAAATAAGAGCATTTTCTCCCACCTTTACATTTGCTTATTAATAGCCAATAATTCTATAAATATGGAATTACTCACAAAATCGAACATAAAAATATAAATGCAGCAATTTTAGTGAAGTAATCTCTTTAGTTGTTGGATTTACTATCTAATGTATATGACTAAAATTATTTTTTATAGTTGATTTTGTAATTGATTTTCTGTCGCTATAATTATTATATCAAATAGAATAGAGTAATACTTTTGAAAAACTTAGAATAATTGAAATTTAATCCTATTTTTGCAATATATTAAAATAGTGAAAAAGTTATTAAAACAATAATAATGCTTTTTATTTTTTTTTATATATCTTCTCATAAAATGATAAAAAATTAATTATTATGATAAAAAATCAATTAAAATAATTAATTCTTAAAACGACCATTAGCCTATGATAATATATACGAAAAGGCAAGTTAGCTACTCTAGTATAATTATGTAGACAATTAACGGGCCCGGACCGCCCGCGGGGGGGGGGGGGGGGGGGAATTCATTTTATAATATAATAATTATCAAAATAATTTTAAATTATAAAAAATGCCACAATCAAATTGTCACAAAAGTTAATAATTTTAAATTATAAAAAATGCCACAATCAAATTGTCACAAAAGTTATTATGGAACGAGAGTAAAAAGCAAAATCCAAGTGTAAATTGAAGAATGTTGTTTCATGAATCATAGAAGAAAAACGGAGAGGCTCTTAAAAATTATTTCTTTATTTAATCTTAATAGTATGGTATGATACATGTTAATTTTGTATTTGTTACAAAATCAATTTTTCTTTATTACCATGCCATTGTGAGTGAATTCTAAGTTCAAATTGTGAAATTTTGGCATTCTCTTTTAAGAATTATTTTATCTACAGTTTAGAGAAATAAATGTGTACTTACATAAATAAAATAGAAGAATTTAAAGATCAGTATTTTCTTCTCAAAATAAGAAAATTGCTTCGTAGCTTGAAATTTTGAAGGCTCGAGTGGCCTGAATGTCAAAACGACGTTGTTTTGACCCTTTTTTTTCTCTCTCCTCTTTTCTCTCTGAAACAGAGAGGAGAAAGAAGAGGAAGGAAGAGACAAGATAGAGAGAAGAGAGAGGAGGAACACACACAGAGAGAGAGAGAGAGAGAGAGAGAGAGAGCCGAAACTCCCTTCACCCACCGGCCACGCCATCACCGTCGCCTATCACGACCCTTCTCTATGTATATACACAGATCTGTGTATATACACATAAATCTGTGTATCTCTCTCTCTCTCTCTCTCTCAGTGTGTTCTCCCTCTCTTCTTTTCTTCTTCCTCTCATTCTTTTCTCATTCTTCTTTCTATTTCAAACGAAAACAGAGAGTTGGTGCTCTTCTCTCTATTCTCTGTTCTTTTCTTTTTTTTCTTTTTCTTTTTTATGAAATGAAATATGTTGGTTCACAACACAACAATTGAGCAGAGTAGAAGAGTTGAGTTCCTTTCTCTTCTTTCTTCTTCTTATTCTTTCTAAACTATAGGCCGACCGGAAGAGGAAGGAAAAAAAGGAGGGGAAAGGAGAAAAAGGAAGAAGAGGGGGAAGGAAAAAGAAAAAAAAAATTATTTTGATTTGATTTTAGATTCAAAAAGAACAGAGGAAGAAAAGGAAGAAAAAAAAAGAGAGGAAAGAAAAAAAAAAAAAAGTGCCAACACGACATTGTTTTGACACCTCAAACCATAATTATTCAAACTACCTAACGAGATTGTCAAAATAATTACTAAGAGCATCTCCAACGCTTCACTTTTTTTTTCATCAAATCTGAGTCAAAAAAATGACTTTTCACCAAATCTGATACTGAGCGCTCTAACCCTTCATTTTCATCAAATTTTCATCCGGGACAACCGGGTGGTCGACCGGCCGGTTGACCGGTTAGGCCAAAAAAAAATTTTTTTTTTTTTTTTTCTGAATTTTCTGAACTTTTTTTGAACTTTTTGAACTTTTTCGGGACAACCGGGTGGTCGACCAGCCGGTCGACCGGTTAGGCAAATTTTTTTTTTTTTTTTTTTTTTACGGTTTGAACTTGAACTGTTTGAACCTTTCACTGGTTGACCGGTTGGTCAACCGGCCGGGCAACCGGTTGGTCAACCGGCTCCTCTTTCCAACGGTCAGGAACAGTGTTTTGATGAATTCAGTATTCTCTCGCCGATTTGATGAATTGTTTGATGAATTGTGGATTTGATATCAATTCTGATGAACCGTTAGAGTGATGAACAGTGCCTTTTTCATCAAAATTTAAATTTGATATCCATTCTGATACACCGTTGGAGATGGTCTAACACATAAAAAAGTACATTGTTTTAACTAATAAAGTTTGTAAACTTTATTATTAATTTATTATTTTTTTACAAATATACATTGAACTATTAATTTCCCAATAAAATAACTCAAAAATTCTACTATTTTTATTTTTATGATGAAAATTCAAATTTGGTCATTTTCCTTAAAAAGTATATTTTATAATCAAACATTGAAACATAAACCGTACAGTTCAATGCTTATACAAATTTGCATAAACTCATTAATATATTCACAGAGCACCAACATAAAATAACTCAATTATTAGATCTTGATTTAATTCTAATTCATAACAGAGCACCAACATAAAATCACTCAATTCCAACAATCAAACAAATTTGAATAAACTCATTTATATATTCACAGACCTTGAAATTCATAACACAATTCCAACAATCAAACAAACCTTTAATTTCTTAATAAATTTGGTGAAATTCCAAAATCAAAAAAAAGTAGATCTATCCCAAAACAAAAAATAAGTTGGGGATGAAAAGTGCGCACAAAAAAAAAAAAAAGATACAACTGAATACAGTACAATTCAACTCATCACTTTCTCTCTCTCTCTCTCTAATAATCTGCCAAAATCATTGTAAATCTTGATAATTCTAGTTATTTTAAGAGTCACAATTTATAGAGAGAGAGTACACTAATGGATCATCAAAATCAAACTTATCGGTGAGCTGTGACCAATGTTTCAATGAACCTCAATCCATCAAATCTGGGCGCAAATTTATCCGCAGAAGCCACATAAGTATCACTATGTTTGCTCGAAACAGCTTCCTATCACAAATAAAAAAATCAAGAATCAGTAAAAGTATCCGATTCGAAGAGAGTGGAATTCTCAGGAAAAAAAAAAAAAACACAATAAAAATGAGATTCATCAATAAATCAAGATCTGTAGGTATGTAAGAAAAGCGAATGAAGAAAAGTCTGGGAATTGATTTTCACAAGACGGATCTCTGTTCGGTGGTTGAGAAAGTGGTGGAAAAAAAGAGATCCATACTTTTTCTTTCCCTTTCCAGGCAGCCAAACAGGCATAATTCTTCCGAAAAATTTCAATCCACAAAAACTCAATTCTCACAACAAAAGATTAGAAAATAAAATTCACCTCCCGAGAGCTTTGCGACTTGGAGTAGGTTGAGGGAGTTGAAGAAGACGGCGAAGAAGAGATGGCAGTGGCTGAAGCTGCGGCCATGGACGCCGCGGCAAGGATCCCTGATTTCTTCATGTTGTTTGGTAGCCGAGAATTATGATTTCAGAAATATAGGGAAGACCCAAGAAAATTTTCTCGGGAAAATACAAAAAGGAATTTGAGAGAGTTTATGCGTAAGTAGGAGGGTCTTCGGCGGCAATATATATTGGGGGCTGGACCTTTTCAGTGTTCGAATATTTACGCGGCAACCGTCACCCACCATTCCCAAATTAAATGACAATTTTACTCTTGCTTTACTTGGAATCTAAATTTTTTCTTTAAAATTTTCACTTCACAATAATGCCCTCAAGCTTCTTTTACTTCGGCCTAAAAGCAAAATTTTGAACTTTCTAATTTTTTTCGGTTATATTCCCTTTTTATTTTTTTATAAATTTTTTCCAAAAAAATCTACTTTTAATTGACTTTCAAAAACAATACCACTGGCCTTGTTTAGCAAAGGATTTTTTTCCACTTTTGAGATTAAAATCCACAAAAATATAAAATAGACTAAAATAATTAATAAGATAAAATGTCACATCAAATTCATAATAATTTTATATTTTTACTCATAAACATCATATTCAACTATAAAAAAATCTAATCATTTTCTCAAACACAAATATTTTAATTTACTAAAATAACTAAAAATTAAAATAGTCAACTTTCTAAAGAAGGCCAGTGTACTATTGAAATGGCTAGTAAAAGTAGGGGTGCAACTCGGACGGGTTTAGTCGGGTTGGAGGTTTGCTCAGGCCCAACCCAAATTGTGTTTGGCAATGCCCAAGCCCGCTCAAGTCCGACCATCAACCCGAGCTTGGCTGCCCAAGCCCGGACCAAGCTTCATAATTTGAACTCAGGTTAGCCCGAATTGCCCGAATTTCACAAGGCAACAAATAGTGCTTACCACAAAAATCCCAAAGTTTAAAAGCACATATAACTTTATTGAAAGAAAAATGACCTCAAACAAACCCACCAACAAAAAATAATAATATCCCTCTTTCTTTTTGCATTTTCTCAAGAAAATCTGAGATCAATGCATTACAAATAAATAAATAAATATAGTGATCAAATAAATCAGAAGTTGCTAATCATCCTCTTTATCTAATCATATGCATAACATAACCAAAGAAACACAAAAACAAAAATTTACTGAATAATATATATATATATATCAACTTGGAATCAAACACAAAAGCAGAGCACAGGCATAACCCATAGCTGATATTTCTTGTTGGTTCTTAGCATAAGCACTCTTTGTCTCTGTCTCTGTCTCCATAATCAAACCCATTTTCTCTCTTTGTCTAGACCCGAGAACATGGAACAAAGTGGAAGAAGAAAGTTAAAATCCAACTAGTCAGTCCCAAAGAAGAAGAAAGAAACAACTACAGAGAAGAATGGGTGTGGCTCAGCTCGAGCGCCTCAAATTGCAAGACCAAGACCATTGGAAGAAAATAACCCAACCAAATATATACACAAAATTTCACTAACATAAACATATTTTGCAAATCTATTAAGAAAAATTTTTAAACTCATAGATCCATCGGTTTTAAGTGGTAATCGAACGACGAGTGACCAAAAATAAAAAAAAATTGAAACACAAATACAAACACAGAGAGGGATCTACCAGTTTTGTATGGCATCGTTGAGAGTTGAAAGGGTGCCATTGTTGTTGGTGGCTGCACTTCATGTTCATGGCCCTTGTATCTTCGCTGTTCTTCAACTCTGATGAAGAAATGAAATGAGAGTCTGAGACAGAGAGGGAAGAAATGAATATATAAAGTGGGGTTTTGTTTTTAGTTTTAATCTAATGGTCCAAATAAAAAATTCTAATCCAAGGGCCAAAAACCAGCCAAAAAAAAAAAAAAACAAACAATTAAGGGCCACCTATTTAATTTATACATATATTATATAATTTATATAATATATTAAATGCAATTCGGGTTAAGGTTGCTCGGGTTATCTACATATTCTGCCCAGGCCCAGCTCGAATTACAATTCGGACATCAAAAATCTACCCAGACCCGTCCAGATTACAAGATATTGTTGCCCCAAGCCCTAAAAAAACTAGGCTAGGCACAGGTTGCTCGGGTTGAACCTGCTCGAATTTCACCTCTAAGTAAAAGCCATTTTGAATCTAGATTTATGGCTTTAAGAAAAAGCACAAAAATTAATATCCTCAATCTTATTTCCACCTCACAACAGTCTGTTTGGAAATAAACTATTTTAGTTGATTATTTGATTTTTTAGTTATTTTAATATGATTTAAAAAGTTTTGTTTGAGATAATAGTTATTTTTTTGTAGTTAATTTGATAGTTATAAAAAAAAAAAAAATGATTATGAGTTGAATGTGACATTTTCTCTTATTAATTATTTTAACCTATTTTGTCTTTATTGACTATTTTAACTAAATATCCTCTAGCCAAACAAGGCTAATACCACTCAAGCTTTTGGAAAATTATTTGGTGATTCGAAGACAAGTCCATGTAACATCTCAACTTGATATGTAGCGGCAACATGAATTTTCCGTAGACAACTTAACAAGTTTCAAATGATAAATAGTGTGGAGTATTACTTTAGGACCACTAAATAATATTGTGGGGAGGTATTTCAAGAATGACGTCACGTGGCCAAGGTGCCTTCAAGATGTCGGCTGAGTTGCCACGTAGGTAGGCCATGTTGCCGAATTGGTTGCGGTATTGTTCAGGTTCGGTGCGATAATATCGGAATTCTGAGATGTTTAAATAAGGGACAAGAGTCCTAAATCAAAAGAGGGTCTTGGTCTGTATAAAGACAAGGCTCTTGAGGAGTCTTTCCCTATCCAGCCGAGATTCTGAGATGAGCACTGAGCTTGAGTCTTATGAAGTGAGACTTTCGAGAGACTAGGTCACTACTGGTTATAAAAGTGAGGCACCCTCGCGAGTCTAAGGTACGCATTATTCTGTGAGTTTAGCACTTGTTTGACGTCTTTGAGAGATAAGTTGACTGAGTTAATCATCGGAGTGCCCCAGGGTGGACAAACTACCGCAGTATTCTCATCTTCTTGTTAGCAGGTAGTTGGTTTCATTTATTCTACCTTGTGCTCTGTAGCTGAGTTTCTCGTTTGGTTTTGTGGTTAGAAATCAACACTCACAAATATCTCCAAACTTTTTCACTCTATATAATTTCAAATGTCATTCTTAATAATAAGATGAAATAAAATGCAATTATAAAAGCTCCAAAAATAATTGTACATGCACGGTGTGTGTCAAAAATCTAGTGCATATATAAATTTGGGAAATTCTATAATACACACCTCCTTCACGGTGTGTATACTTTTACAATATTTGTATGAGAAATATTATGTATCCTAAATAGTCTACCAAATATTTTACCAAACCTCTCACATGGGGTGAGATTCACACAAATTTACATGTGTGTGAGTCCCACACCTATGTGAGAGGTTTGATAGAATATTTGGTAGAATATTTGGGGTCTCTAGCATAACTCTACCTGATCAGTGTGTTTGATTTGAATTTTCTGGATTAATTTTTTGAAAACTGACTTTTTTTGTTTTCGTGTTTTTTTGTTTTTAGTGAATATTTTTTAAATTTTAGACATTTTTTTTTTACTTTTTTAGATGCACCTTATTTAGATGTATCTAAAAAGTAAAAAAATTGTGAAAAAATATTTTAAAAAATTAATAAATACATAAAAATATAAAAAATGTACTGAATTCTTGTATTTTTGGTATTTAGTGAATTTTTAAAACATTTTTTTTACAATTTTTTTACTTTTTAGGTGTATTTATGTTAGGTGTGTCTAAAAAGTAAAAAAAAAAATTGCTTAAAATATTAAAAAAATTCAGTAAAAACAAAAAATACGGAAAATAAAAAAGTAGAATTTTCTGAAAAATGTTTTTTGAAAAGTGGAAACAAGCAAGTAGATTTGTATCTTTAATTATGATATATTATGTTGTTAATTATAACTTATTGTAATATTAATTATCATATTATTTTGATTATGATCCAAGAATTATTCGTTATACCTTATATGATATTTGGTTATGGCTTAATTTATTTTTTTAGTTGTAAATCTCATAATATTATTTTATCCTATTTGTGTAATCAAAATCACAAATGATATAATTTGTATATAATACACACTAATAGCATTATACAAGTATATAGATATGTGGGAGCCGAATAATGGCAAAATCAGAAAGTGCGTACCTTAGAAGACTGATATTAATCGGCTGTATCCTACGAGAATGGGAAGCTGAATATAATATATGTGCCGAATAAGTGTAGATCCTTAGAGCCGAATAAGAGAAAGGACAAGGATTAAAAAGTAGGCCCTGGCCCTGAGGATCAAAAGGAACAGGTATAAATACAGGAACAATGGATTGAGAAAGGTATGTAAGAATCACTTCACTTAACTTAGTAAACAAGCTATCCTGATTGTCTGAACTGACTTGTTCGTCGGAGTGCTAATTCTGGCACCCCGACCGGAGTGTTTGTATCTTTTCAGGTGACTAGCTGAGGATCACTAGCGTCTCCCAAGATCTGAAGAGTATTTCCAAACCACTTTTCTACAAGATACATCTTACACATGAATTTTTGGAAGCAGGAGTTAAAATTACCTTTCAAATACAAATGATTAATTTATTAACACTAAGTTTAAATGATTTTTTTTTTTTTTCCTCAGTGTGATGAAAATTAACTACACAAGTAAAATACAACCAGTAGCTCTCTTGCATCTATGATATTGATATCATCAACATATACAATTATGAAATTCAATAAAATTTGACCACACACAACTCGACATATTGACAACATAAAATTTCTTTTTTAATTTTTTGTGCCACTCCTAATATACATAAACTTTAGGCCTTGCTTGGCATATATTAAAAAAGTCAAAAAGTTAAAAAGCCACTATCCTATTTAAGTCAAATCATCTTATTTAAGTCACATCACCTCTCTACCACATCACTTTAAACCCAACCCATATTTCATAAAAAGTCAAAAAGTACACTTATTTAGAACATTCCAAACCACCATTTAATAACATTCCATTTAGTTTAGCAAATAAGAAAAATTCCTGGTAGCTCGAATTCCGTGGCCCGAATTCGGCTCGAAACCCAAAACAACGTCGTTTTGGGTTTCGATTTTTTTTTTTCTTTCTCTTCTTTCTCTTCATTTTCTTTCTTTCTTTTCTTCTTCTTCTTCGTTGAACCAGGCAACACAGGCGAGAGAGAGAGGAGAGGAGAGGAGAGGAGAGAAGGGCACCTGCCGCCGTCGATCGTCGCAGCACGCCGTCGATCGTCGCAGCCCTGCCGCAGCTCGTCGCAGCCTCGCTTCCGGCCCCGACTCCTCCTCCAGCCCCATTTTTATGGCCCCCTCCCCTCCAGTCCTCCTCCTCCTCTTCCTCTTCCCTCCTTCCTCCTCCTCCTTATCCTCCTCCTCCCTCCTTCTTCTTCTTCTCTTCTTCTTCTGCTCCGAATTCGAGCCAAATTCGAGCCTTCGAATTCGAGCTACGAATCGGAGCTTAGCAAATAATTTGTTTTATGTTTTGTTGTATTTTTAAAATTAATGTATTAGTAGTGACGGTAGTAAAATAGAAGTGCCGAAGGTAGTGACAACAACAGTAACAGCGTGGTGGTGATAATAATAAAATAGAAATGATAATAGTGATAATTATGAGACAATGAAAGTGGTGTCAGTAAAAGTGATGGTGAGGATGATTGCAGCAGAGGTGATAACAATGTTTTCAAAACCGGACCGGTGAGCGAACCAGAAAAGAGATCGGGTGGACGGGTCACCGGTTCAACCGTCGGGTCAAAACGGTCGAACCGTGACGTCATAATTAATATTATATAATTAAAAAATATAATTATAAATTATAAATAAATAAAAATATATATAAATAATCAAATAAAAATAAAAATTGTTGCATAGTATTTATTAATAATATTTAATAAAGTCATAATTGATAAAAAAAAAGTCACTTATTTTAAAGAAATTAAAATTTTTGAACATTCCCTCCAAATAAATTGATTGAATGCTAGATTTAATTTTGGAGGGAAATGAAATTCTCAACTCTTCCTCCAATCAATATGTTTCAAATAATTTGATTGAATCCCATATAGAATTTTGTAAGTTCTCTTTGAAAAATCTTTTCCTATAAATAGGAATAGACTTTCATAATCTTCTCAAGCTTTCAATAAGACTCTTCCTTATGAGAGGAGACTCTTGAAATAAGAATTTTTAGTCAAAATTTTAAAATATATTTATATATATATATTATATAAATATATAAAGAAAAGAAAGGAAAAAAAAAAGTAAAACCGAAAAAAAAAAGAGACCGGTCTAACCCTCCTGACTCTGTCCGGGTCACCGGTTTTGCCAGTTCGACCACTGGGTCACTGATTTTTTCCGATTTTGGCCCCACTTCAGGTTTAGGGGGTTGACCAGACCGGAATAAGACCCGATTCCCAATCTAACTGGTTCGACTGGCCGGTCCGGTCTAATTCGGTCCGGGTTTAAAAACATTAGGTGATAAAACTTTGATGGTAACATAGTGAAACTCTCAAGTTTAATTTGTGATTTTAGATTTTTTTTTTTTTTTTTTTTTTTTTGGTCTTAAATTTTGGTGGGAAGGGGCAAAGTAAAAGCGGGCAAAGCGAGTGAAATGGGTAATCTTTCTTCTAGAAGCTGACCATAAAAAAGGGGGTAGTTTTGTAATAAAAGTTTGCGTTGATGGCTTTGCGCGGCACCTCGGGGAGTTGATATTTTGGAGAGAGGAATTGGTATTGAGAAGTTAGTGCTGATAGGCTGATCTTTTCAAGTTGTGACCAAATCATAGGTCGACGCGTGTTTGGTTGTCATGAGGTCACGTCGCTCCACCAATTTGACGAGTTAGTTGAAGGGCCATATATATGAATAATTATCCTTTTTTTAAAATTTCAAGTTAGTTGTGTACTTAATCAACGGTAAAGATTTAAATGAATATATTGAGACATTTGAAATGATATAAAAAAATAGAAAAATTACGTAACTTAAATAAATATATTTATTTAAATAAATATTAAGCCCTCTTATAATTTTAAAAATAATGTTATATATATCAATTAATGTGTTAATTAATATATCAATTGATGATATGGTATAATTTAAAAAAAATTTAGTATTTATAATTTATATAATAAATAAAAAATAATAATATTATAATTAATATTAATATATTAATTTATATATTAATTAGTGTATATAGCACTATCGGAATTTTAATAAAAAGATAATCAATAAGATAATATTCATTGATTAAACCCACAGTATTCCCCAAAAAATAATTTCTTTGTGGATAGTTCTTGGGAATAAGTGGGTGGTGGTCCTGCGACGGAGTGGGAGAGAAAAATTGACAGGTTGGCTGTTATAATATGTGAATTACCAGTTTTACCCCTCTTCATTAACTATGCCTTGTGCATGTCCATGACATCCATGATAAACTGCTAATACAAACCTCTGATTGGCCGTGAAATTAATGTGAATATTATTTAGGAAACTTATCAACCAGTGTTATGATCAAAAAATTATAAATAAATTACAAATACATTCTTTAAAATTTATTTAAAATATAAATTATTTATTATAATTTTAAAAATTATATTTCGTCATTTTAAATTTTTAATTACATAACAAATAACTCATTTTATTAATAAATTATTAAGTCAATTAATACTTTTTAATGATGTCAGAAATATATTTCAAATAATAATTTTGATAATTTTATTGTTGTATTGAAATATAGTTAATAACTTTATTTTTTATGTTAATTCTATTAAATAAAAAATTTCTGATAAAGAAATATTTATAATTTCCAAAACCATAGGTCGGGCTGCAAATGAATTAAATTGTTTACAATTTCGATTTGGCTCGGCTCGACTCGTTAAGTAAATGAACGAGCTTGAGTTAGATTTTTAAACTCGTTTAGTAAACGAGTTGAACTCGAATTCAAATAAGATCGATTTGTCAAGTTCAGCTCGATTATTTTTATTTAAATTATAAAATAAATTATTTATTATATGTTAAATAATATAAAATATGTATAACTAATAGCATAAGTATATTATTAATATGTTTAAATAATATAATTAATAATAATAATAATAATTCATCATTGAGCTTGAGCTTAGGCAAAGCTTAACTCAATTCGGATCGTTTGCAACCCTAATCACATGGGACAATTCGTATTTTAAGCAAATTTTAAGGGTGCATTTATAATTTATCCAAAAATTATTACATATTGATAAAAAAAAAGAAAAAAGGGCATATTACCAAAAAAAAAAAACAACAACCAGGGTTTTGCATGCCTTTCAAATTAAACCCCAACATTTCAATTGTATCAATTTAAACCTTAAATTTCTTATTTCGTATCAATGTTAACCATCCATCTATCACAGTTAACTTGTTTGATGGGAAAAAAAACCTAATGCACACAAGACATATTATCATTCGCTCATTTATCTTTTTCTTCTACCTACCTACACCATCATCTCTTTTCTCTTTCTTCCATCATCCATCATCTCTTTTCACCTTTTTAATAAATAAATAAAAATGTGAATCCCACCATCTCCTCCTCTCACTACTATCCATCGCCATCAACAAATTGCCGGTGCCCACACCATCGACAGTCCTCTTCTGCAACCACTAGCCCTCAAGTCCACTACTCCCCACCTCTCCTGCCATCACTTCTCTTAGATCCACGATGGTTCACCCTCACACGTCATCGCTTCACTCAAATCCATTGGCCTCTGCCCTCAGATCTGTCGGTGCCTTCACTACTTTCTTTGGAATCGTCACTCACCTATCTCTATTTCCTCAGATTTGCCATCCCCCTTTGTACTTCTCTCAAATTCATTACCCACCTCCATTGTCTCAGAAGATGGGGAGAGAGCGACGATGGTCGGAAGGGTTAGAAGATCCATGAGAGTGAGTGGCGGAGCAAGAGAGAATGGCTTGGGAGAGAGTGAGAGATAAAAGTGAAGCCATGGCTGGCTCACTTGTAGAGAGAGAAAGTGTAGGTGGTTAAATCTATTGCCAGAGACTGGTGTGGTGTTTGGTTTGGTGTTGTACCTAGTTGCGTGTGTGTGACAAGAAGTCTTGATGTTTGGTGTGGTTGACCATTAGATCAGAGGAAGATGATATTAGGGCCATTCACTGAGGGTAGGAAATGAATGATTTTGGCGATCATGAATTGCCAGAATTCAAAGTGAGAGAGAGAGAGAGAGAGAGAGAGAGAGTTGATCTCATGTGTTTAATGTACTGTAGCTTTCAGATGGGTGGTCTCGATTTATTTGAGGGTTGATAAATCTCGATACTAATTTGGTGTCGGCAAAATCAAAGTTGAGATCAAAATAAAATTAAAAGAACCAGTAAAGTAGTGCCACTTGTTCTATTAAATTTTGTTTTGTTAAAAAAGTTAGTAAAACTGGACGGAGGATAGGAATTGAAATCTTAGTAAAATTTTAGGGTTTAAATTGATACAATTGAAATCTTAGGATTTAATTTGAAAGACACGCGAAACCCTAGGTTTTTTTTTTTTTTTTTGGTTGTGATTTGCCCATAAAAAATTATAAATTTAATTATTAATGTGTATAAAATTTACCACTTATTTATAAATTTATTAATTTTTTTTTTTGTAAAAACCTACACTCTGAAAGTTTTCCTATTATTTAATGCCATTTAGCCACGTCAATGGCTTCGATTAGTCTCGAAATTAATTTTTTAATTTTTTTAAAAATATATAAATTAGTTGAAAAAAATATAAATTTTATTTTAAATTTGATTCTTATAATAAAATAAATTCTAAATTTTTTATTTTGTCAATTTAAACTTAAATAATTTTAAATTCAAGTATTTTGATTTATTTTTAATCTAAACCATTCACTTATTTTTGTTAAATAAAAAAGATGAAAAAAGTATTTTAACCATTAAACACGTGTAAATAAAATGTCTAAAATCCCTTTTTCATTGACTTTAATAACTAAAATACTATTTTTTTTATCTGTTTTAGTTAACAAAAATAGACAAATGAATTAGATTGAAAATAAATCAAAATAAGACGGTTTAAATTGATAAAATTAAAAATTCATAGTTTATTTTTTGTTACAAGGGTTAAATCCACCCTTTTTTTTTTTTCACCAAATTAGTTTGATAAAAATAAATATCAAACAAATAATTGTAAATTTTTAAAAATTATTTTCGCTCTCAAAAAAATGTAAAATTATTTGAAAATTATATCAATGGGACAACAAGCTCAAGCAATTGCAAAAATCAATTAACTAAGAGAGAATGATGTGAGAGAATTCGACAATTTTAATAATAATCATGCTATTGTAATTATACCATCTTATTAAGCTTTATTATAGGAATAGTATTAATAATAAATATAAATGACACCTATCAAATCAATGCCTTAATGACATATGTAAACTACCAATAGGTACTTTGGAGACTTATTACCCAATAGGTCCTATTTTGGAGACTTATTACCCATTAAGTCTTATTGATAAATTTATTAAGTGATAAAGATAAATATATCAGTCTTTTATTTTTATGAAAAAATTTATAGTGATAAATTTATCAGTCTCTTTGTTTTTATGAATAAATTTTTAGTGATAAATTTATCACTCTCTTATTTTTATAGTGTTAAATTTATTAGTTAGGACCTGTAGGTAAATAAATCTAGTTAATAGGACTAATTGGTAAGTACCCCTATGAAATATTAAAGTGGCACCTTAATTGATAGTGCTAAATAATTGGATAGAATTCAGTAGTGTTACATACACCAAGTATATTAATTAGTGTATTAATATTAATTATAACATTATTATTGACCTCATTTATTAATTACATTATAAATATTAAATTTTAAATTATACTACATCATTAATTAATATACTAATTAATGTATATAACATTATTCAGTTGAAATTTATGGAGGAGGAATCACTAGTCAGTGGGGATTGAGAAAATTCACTACAAGAAGATAGTGAGAATCTTTTAATCATTCCAATAGACATGACATGTAGATTTCTATTTTCAAACATATCAATGTTTTATGAATTAATTAATTATTTAATTAATATATTAATTGATAATTTTATATAATTTAAATATTTTTTTTATATTTATAATATGTATAATAAATATAATTAATAATAATATCATAATTAATATTAACACACTAATCAATACACTATTTAATACATATAGCACCTCCGTTTTTTTCTCCCTCGTCACTGCTTTGGTCTCATTCATCACTACTTAATGCATGCACTCTCTCTTCTTTTCTTTTCTTCTTTTATTTTTGGTTTATTTTAATAAAATCAGTGTATAAATTTTAAAATATAATTCTAATTTTTATAAAATTAATATTATTGAGTAGATATCGACAATATCTTAAATACAATACTAATATTAAATATTTTTAATTAAAATGAGATGTATTGTTAACTAAAAATTATAAATGACTACTAAAATTGCTTAAAATTCAACCAAATATTTTATATTTCAAATTTAAAAATAGTTACAAAAATTAGTTTAAAAAATTAATTGCATAGCATAAAAATTTAAATTAGTAATTCAAACTTTATAAAAATTTACATAATTAAAATGATTAGTATGATTTACGTTAATATAAATAATATATTTTCTCAAGATACTTTTTAAATAATTTTTTTTTTCATTTGCTAAGAGAAAACGTAAAGACTAATAACAATAATAATAATGTTAGGAATACCAAAACAACTATCATAAAATCTATCAAACACTCACATAAGTGCTCGTTTGGGGAGTGGCTATTTTAGCCAAAAAGCCAAAAAGTCAACTAAAACTAGTCACATCACCTCTCTACTTTTCTGCACATCTTTTCGTAAAAAGCCAAAAAGTTACTAAAATAGCCTGTTCCCAAACGAAGAGTAATTTTTTTAGTAAAACATTTAGTATCTCTAGCATTTTTGTAAAATTATACAATTAAAAAAAATAATATTCAAATGTACAAAAATTAAATCAAATCTAATATAATAAAATAATATTTAACCCGTATAAATATTAATTCAAATCATACAAATAATATATGTGTATATATATATTTAAACCATACAAACATAAACTCACAGATTAAATTTGCACCCTGCACATATTAAACTTGCATTCGGGCATAGATTAAACTTGCACCCCACCTAAACTAGATTTCCACAACACACAGATTGGACTAGCACCCCATCCAGACTAGAATTGCACCGTACATACATTCAATTTGCATCCCACACAAATTGGAATTGCACCTAATACAGACTAGAATTCCACCCTACATACATTCAACTTGCACCCCACACAGACTAGATTTGCTCTCCCATAGAGATTAGACTTGCACCGCACACAAATTCGACTTGCACCATACATATACTAGACTTGCACCCCCACACATATTGGACTTGTATTCGAGCACAAATTGTAATTGCACTCTTTCATATATTTAACACTACGCCAAAACAGGGCATTAACGGCGGTTTTTTTAACAGCGGTTTTCGTTACCGCCATTAAAGATACTATTAAAGACGGTAACGAAATTGCCGTTAATACCGCCGTTAATGTATCTTTAACGGCGGTTTCGTTACCGCCGTTAAAAAAACCGCCGCTAAAGTATCTTTAATGGCGATAATGAAACCGCCGTTAAAAAAACTGCCATTAAAGCCCACTTTTAACGGCGGTAACGAAACCGTCGCTAAAGCCCTCTCATTACAGCCGTTAATGACGGCGGTCTTTGTCGGCAGAACTCCGGCGGAACTCCGGCGAGTGGTGACCACGCGCGGCCAGAGGTTGAACATGACCATCTACAATAAAGCAAAAGTAATGTTTAAATATTTATTTAGGGAATATATTTCATATAGAGTGGCTGTGGTGGAGTGGTTGGCGTGCGTGGATTAGAGGTCAAGGGTTTGAGACCTGAGGGGTGCAAGAAGAGAGAATTACTTTTTTAAAAATTTAAACCTATTTACGGCGGTAAAGAACCGCTGTTTTTGGTCCTATATTACTGCCATTTTTGGTCGACTTTTAACAACGGTAATTTACTTTTTACAACGGTTATACCTTTTCCGACACGAGTATAAACGACGGTCCTAAATTACTGCCGTTAAAGGCTTTAACAGCGGTTTTACATCCTTTAACGGCGGGAAAAAACCGCCGCTAAAGCCCAATGTTGGCGTAGTGTGACTTGCCTTGCACATAGATTGAACTTACACCCCATACAGACTAGAATTGCACCCTACATACATTCAACTTGCACCTCACACATACTAGACTTTCACCATCACACAAGTTAGACTTGCACCCTATACAAAGTGGACTTGCATCCCCACAATATGTGCCAGATTACAAGTCAAATATGTATGGGGTGCAAGTCCATATCGGATGCAAGTCTAATCTATGTAGGGGAGCAAGTCTCATTTGTGTGGGGTACAAGTTAAATGTATGTAGGGTGCAATTCTAGTCTGTATATATGGGGTGCAAGTCTAGTCTATGTACGGTGCAAGTCAAATATATGTGGGGGCAAATCTAGTCTATGTGTGGTGCAAGTTCAATATGTGCTTGAATGCAAGTCCAAAATCAATTTTTTGTGAAAATAACCATTTTACCCCTAGACCCATTTTGTCAGGACCCAAACCCGTCCTAGAGGTTTAGGCCATGACTGGCCAATAATCTTAGATTACCCGACCTTAAAGACAGAGCAAATAATTAATATTAGTAAACGGAGCTTTGCGGAAGCAATCATAGAATGTAACTATGTCCTTTGAGCTGTGCATATATGCAAATTTCACAAGTATTTCAAACTTAAAATTCATACATCCATTCTTATATATATATATATACATACATAGGTACAACACATCCAGTTAAACTTCTTACACATATCACCCATTCAAAACAAGTCCTCAAAGAACAAAAACAAAATAACATAAAATAAAATGGTTGACACAGCTTGGCTCCGCTTGAGTCCAAGTACGCCTCATCACGGAGGCACTTCAAACCGGCTTAAAAGTGGACTCCCGAGGTTGCTCTAGACTTGACGTTCCATCTGCTTACCTACATATAATCATTCATTCATTCATTCCATTAAACAAAAGCCCTTGGTATTGTTTCTCCTAGGTGAAGACTTCACTAAAGGATGCCACAAATACATTTCAAATGAGATACTTATTCATTCTATCAAAATAGCATTTCAAAATGACATTCTTGAAGTAATTCAAAATACATTGGAACATATCTTTACAAAGATACTATTCACAGTGGATTGGCATAAGTGTTGGACCTCGGATGACCACCTACACAAAACACATAACAAGGATATACATTGAAGCACACGTACAAAACAAATATCACATCTTAATTCAATTCTCTTACGTGTGTTTCTAGCTTATTTTATGATTAAGAATGTCTCAACAATGCCTAAGAATGCCTAAAAGGGCATAAGGACTCAAATATGCACATATGAGTGTTTTCCAAAAATTACTGAAACAAGGTCTTTGCTTGAGCTCACATTTGGTAGCTCGAGCGGTGTGGCCTGACTGCAAAAGTACTAGATGGTTTCAAAGTAGGCTCAAGCCATCACTTGGTCGCTTGAGCCAACTACAAATGTTTACAAAAATGTTGGGAGCATGCAAAGTGCGCTCGAGCGACGGGTCCATCGCTCGAGCGAACTGGATGAATTCTGGAAAGGTAAAAAATGTGTCATTCATGTTCAAAGCTTGCATGACTTGATAGAAATATGTAGAAACTCTCTATAAAGCATAAATATATATGAAACCACACTCTCACACTTCTTTCAATTTCCTAAAACAAGACTGAAAACTTAATGTTCTTTCCATGTATATAATGAAATAAACTTCTTTTCTTTCAAAACATGATATTATTTCCCCTAGGCAAGGGCCTTATTCCATTAAACAAAGGGTCTTGGTTTTATTTCCCCCATGTGAGGGCTTCACTAAAGGATGCCACAAATACATTTCAAGTGAGACAATCATTCATTATGTCAAAATAGCATTTCAAAATGACATTCTTGAAGTAATTCAAAATACATGGGAACATATCTTTACAAATATACTACTCATATTGGGTTGGCACAGGTGTTGAACCTCGGATGACCACCTACACAAAACACATAACAAGGATACACACTGAAGCACATGTACAAAATGAATATTGCATCATAATTCAATTCTCTTGTGTGTTTCTAGCTTATTTTATGATTAAGGATGTCTCAACGATGCCTAAGAATGCCTAAAAGGGCATAAAGACGCAAATATGCACATATGATTGTTTGCCAAAAATTACTACAAACAGGGTCTTCGCTAGAGCTCACATTTGGTCACTCGAGCGGTGCGACCTGATTGCAAAAGTACTGGATGGTGTCAAAGTAGGCTCAAGCCAAGTGCTATGCAAAGTCGAGTTCGCTCGAGCGCACACTTGGTCGCTTGAGCTAACTACAAATGTTTGCAAAAATATTAGGAGCATGCAAAGTGCGTTCGAGCGACAGGTTCATTGCTCGAGCGAACTAGACGAATTCTGGGTTTTCCAGATTGTAATTTGAAGTTCAAAAATGTGTCCTTCATGTTCAAAGCTTGCATGACTTGATATAAATATGTAGAAACTCTCTATAAAGCAAAAATATATGGAATTTATGAAACCATACTCTCACACTACTTTCAACTTCCCAAAACAAGACTCAAAACTCAATGTTCTTGCCATGCATGTAATGAATTGGACTTCTTTTCTTTCAAAACATGATTAAATGAGATGAGAAGTGTCAAGTCATGGAAAATCCTTCAAGTTGATGTGTCTAAGCTCCATGCATGTATGAACTTGTAGAAAATCAACCTTAAAGATTAAGAATTATGCATGCATGTCCAATTTCAAGTCAATTCTACAAGAATTCAAGTGATTCTAACATTTTCCTCTCAATTACATGCAATTGATTCTACAACTTCATGAACTTAACTTCTACATGGATTATTTACAAGAATTTTGGGTGATAATCTTACCTAAAGCTTGAATTGAATGTATGTTAGCTAAATCTTCCTAATTCTTCTTCAATCTCTACAATTTCTCTTCTTCTTCTTCTTCTTCTTCTTCTTCTTCTTCTTCTCTCTCTCTCTCTCTCCCCTCTTTCCAATCTTAGCTACACTCTTGATGAAATGAGCTCAAAACATGATTATGTCATATATATATATATATAAGTAGATTAAGTTAAGTTAATTAAGTGAGGTTAAGGTTAATTAATCTATTTTAAGCTTAGTTAATTCTAATAAAGTCTAATTAATTTATTCTAATTGTTTTAATTTGAATCAAATTTTAATTAAATTTGCCATATGATCCTAAATATTTCAATTAGTCAATTGAACTAATCAATTTGGGTTTCTGAATCTGTTTGGGCTTTCAATTTTGAATTCTAAGTCGATACTCTAACAGATATTCCATATGCAAACAGATAAACACAAATTAAACACATATTCATGCAATTATACTTAATAAAATAATACATAAATATAACATGCATGTCGGGGTCGTCACACATTTTTAGCCAAAAAACCAACTTCTTAATCCTAGAACGCCCGATTGTGTTTTGATTGATCGTATTGTTCAAAATTAGTGACCCTTTTTTTTATCAAAAACATTGATCTGAATGCAATTCAGGCTTACTTATGCCACAAGCAAGCCAAGAGCATAGGGTTATGTAGTTGTGCATGCATGCATGGCACATGTACCTAGGCAAAATGCACATTCACATGTTAGATGTGAGTGTACACATTGTTTGTACGTGTGCACGATCGTTGCGCGTACGCACTTGGTTTGTACATGCGTACATTAAAACATCGCAGAGTTATTTTTGGTAAGTCAATTTTGGTGGAATTTTGGTGGGAACGGCAGGTGGGCAGCAATGAAACCCTAAAAGGGTTCCAGAGGCTTCCCCCAACTCTATAAATAGAGACCCTCTCCCTCTCTTTGAAGGGGTTAAGAACTTGGACCATTTTTTAACCTTTTAAGACCAAAACACCACACCTCTCCCCTAGCTTCAAAAATAACACACCTCAAGGAAACTCTGAACTTCTTAAAACATAAGGCTTGAAGAACTCGAACTCTAATTGAAACCCAAGCTTGAGGGAGGTTTGAAAGCAAAAAAAACAAGGTTTTCTTGCCTTTTCTTGAGTTTGCTTCAAAATAGTAGGTAATTCTCTTATCTTTTATATTCTAGTACCTCTTTTATTTATGTTTTCAATAGTAAGCCATGTTTAGGGTTTTCAGTAGTGCACTCATATGCCATGCAGCTTGCATATTTAGACTTTTTATTTTTATTTTTATTTTGGTTTATGCCTGGTAGGCCAACAATGGAAGCATTTTATCTTTTGAGGAGAGTAATAGAAAAGTATAGAGAAAAGAAAAGAAAAGAAATATTGATATGGTGTTTATTGACTTTGAGAAAGCATATGATAGAGTGCCCCAGGATATAATATGGTGGGTGTTAGAGAAGAAAGGGGTGACAAAAGGTTATATTGATGTGATTAAGGACATGTATGAAGGGGTGGTGACCACTATTAGATCGTCTACTGGAGAGACAAATGAATTTTCTATTACTGTAGGGTTACACCAAGGATCTACCTTAAATCCTTATCCTTTTTGCTTTAGTTATGGATGAGTTGACGAAAAATATTTAGGATGGCGTGCCATGGTGTATGCTTTTTGCAGACGATATTGTGCTAGTGGATGAGACTAGAGAATGAGTTAACACAAAGTTAAAGACTTGGAGAAAAGCTCTTGAATCTAAAGGATTCCGGATAAGTAGAACTAAGACAGAGTACATAGAGTGTAAATTTAGCAACAGTAACTATGAAAGCAGAAGAAAAGTGAAGATTGAGAATCACGAGCTGCCTAAGAGTGAATATTTTCATTATTTAGGGTCAATTATCACAACAGTGGGGGAGATTGATGCGGATGTGTCCATAGGATTAAGGCAGAATGGTGTAAGTGGAGAAGTGCGTCTGGGGTACTGTATGATAAACGAATACCCACTAGACTAAAAGGTAAGTTCTATAGAACGGCTATTAGACCAGCGATGTTGTATGAGACGGAATGTTAGGCAACCAAGAAATAATATATAGATAAGATGAGTGTGGCTGAGATGAGGATGCTCAGGTGGATGTGTGGCAAGACTAGACAAGATAGAATTAGGAATGAGTATATTCGGGAATGGGTAAGAGTAGCACCGATAGAAGATAAGTTGAGAGAGAATCGATTAAGATGGTTAGTCACATTCAACGGAGACCAATAAAGGTTGTAGTGAAGAGATGCGATATTGTAACGATAGATGGGAGTGTTAGGAGATGGGGTAGGCCTAGATTGACGTTGGCTAGCGTTGTAAATAGAGATATGGATCTACTTAATTTGACTAATGAAATGGCCTTTGATAGGGCCACATGAAGAAGAAGGATTCATGTAGCCGACCCCATTTGATGGGACTTAAGGCTTGGTTTGGTTTGGTTTGGTTTGGTTTTAACATGTTTAGGTTCGTTTAATCATGTAGAATCCATGTGTTAGGCTCGGTTTGAATCATCATGTAGATAGTTTGTATCATTGCTTCTCTTTTTCTTTGTTTGCTATTTGCTTTTTGTGCATAAATATCATTAGTAGCCTTAAACCGAGCCTAGGTTCATGTTTTGTATGATTAGTTGCATATTTAGGTCATATTTACTTTATGTATTGCATGTAAGACGCATAAACCGACCCCATTTGATGGGATTTAAGGGTTGATTTGGTTTGGTTTGGTTTGATTTGGTTTATGTAAGACGCGTAAAGTGGGCATCTGGGTAAGTCCTCTAAATCTTCATAGCATGTGCTTGTGCCTTTTGCATTTTCTTTCAATAATTCATATTTATGTGCTCTTTATAAGCAAAATTGTTTGTTTTGAGTGTTTTTGTGGATATTGTATATTTTAATTTATGTTTAAAGCCATGGATTATCAAAATCCATTTTTTATAATGAAATTTTATTTTTTTTAATGTGAATATGGCTTTATTCATTTAATCTAAAATAAATGATGTTCGCTTTTCTTCAAATCAAGTAGTTTTAGGTTAGTTAAGGGATTTAGGTCTAAAATAATTTTTTTTTTTTATGAATAATTAACCATTAAAATCATAAAATAGAGAGTGAGTAGAGGCCAATCTTAGGATTGGGCAAAAGGGGGTGCTTCTATGCAAATGGCCTTCCCCTTTCGTACCTAAGCTCCCGAATCTGAAATTTTCTTGGTTATGACGAACTGGCCTTAACTTAGTTTTTATTGTTAAAGGTTTCTTAATTTCCCTTTAAAACTTAAGTGGCAACTCTGCATCAATGAAACAAGTCGGTATGAGAAGTAATGCCTTAGATTTGAAAAAGGCACGGTACCCATAGTTGGCAACTCTATTGGAAAATTAAGTTAGTTTGAGTAGAAAATTTCTATTTTATGAGACTAGTGGTTAATTGTTAATTGCTAATTGCATTGCATCATTTTAGAACTAATGAAACTTACCTTATTGCATAATATCTTGGACACTATTCGCGGGTTATGTTACGTCAATAAGGCAAGCATCAGATTATGCGATTAGTACTGTTTGATAATTTCCTTGTGGAAATAGATGTATATTAATAGTAATAATTGATGTACCATTTTGTGACCAAACCTACATTTTGCATATAGAGAACATTAGCACATTCCAAACTAGGACATGATACCCACCCTTCTAGGATTTCAATGTTGCCTTTTTGTATGATTTAGTGAATTTTAGATCATACTTCCAAAATTAGGATAGGGTAACCCTACCTCCAAATAGGCATGAACACAAATTATGTGATTATATGGTATCTTGTCTTGAATGGAAATGGTTTGATTTGATTCCTAGATCAATAATCAGAAAGACAATGATTTTATTTCAAAAATCTGGAGAGTTAGAAATGACAGTGATTTGATTATGAGGCAATCTGAGTTATTTGGGGCAGTGATTCAATTACAAAAATTTGGGAGAGTGATTGAGATTATGATTAGGATTCTGTGGAAAACTAAGGGATGGTTTTCTAAATTAAAGTATTTGAGTTGGAATTAGAATTCCTATCTTAGTGATCAATTAAGAATGACTGTCTTTTCAAAATTTAAATCTCCAAGAAAATATGTGATTAAAAGACGACAACTAAAAAAAAAAAAAACTTTCCAACCTAAGTAAAACTATAGAGATTATGGAAGATATTTGATTGAATAAGAATTTTAAGGTCATAATAAGTGGTGACTTTTTGTTGGTCAAAGTAAGTTGGTGTGGGAAGCAATGTCTTAGACTCGAAAAAGGCACGATACCCACAAGTCTGTGTGGGGTATAAGGTATGTGAGGAGCAAGTCTAATATGTGATGGGTGCAAGTCCAATCTGTGAGTTAATATTTATATGGTTTAAATATATATATATATATATATATTATTTGTATAATTTGAATTAATATTTGTGCGGGTTAAACATTATTTTTATTATATTGGATTTGATTTAATTTTTGTATGTTTGAATATTATTTATTTTATTTTTAATTATATAATTTTACAAAAATGCTAGAGATACTAATGTTTTACTAAAAAAAAATTACTAAACACTCATATAGGTGTGAAATTCGCACCTATGCGAGTGTTTGATAGATTTTTTTGATAGTTGTTTTCATATTCCTAACATGATTATTATTTTTATTAGTCGCTACGTTTTCTCTTAGCTAATAAAACTAATATTTTTTTTTGTTAATCTAAAAAGCACTTGGAGAAAATATATTATTTATATTAAATTAATCATACAAGTCATTTTAATTATATAAATTTTTATAAAGATTGGATTACTAATTTAAATTTTTATACTATGCGATTAATTTTTTAAACTATTTTTTGTAACTATTTTTAAAGTTGAAATATAAAATATTTGGTTGAATTTTAGTTAATTTTATTAGTCATTCTAAATTTTTAGTTAACAATACATCTCATTTTAATTTAAAAAAATTCTAAAATAATAAATTTTTAGTTACTTTAAATTATTATTTTAAAATTTAATTAAATATATTTAATATTAGTATTGTTTTACCGATATTGTCGATACCTACTCAATAATATTAATTTTATAAAAATCATAATTATATTTTAAAATATATACACTGATTTTATTAAAAAAAAAACAAAAGTAAGTAAAAAAATGAAAGAAAAAGAAAAGAAAAATAAAAATAAAAATAAAGGGTGAGTGCATGTATGTATGTTTATATGATGTGAGAAAGTCAGAGAGAGAGAGAGAGAGAGAGAGAGAGGGTCTCAGAGAGGAGAGGGGAAATTTTTTTGGTTGGTCTTAGAGCATTACGTGATTTTGTTCCAGGCCAATAACAAATATTTATATTTTTTTTATGTTTTTTAATTATTTAATATAAAATTATAAATATCACCACTCTACTAATTATAATGCATGTGGAATGTCATGTGATGTTATCTTTAGACCGACCAATAACTCTAGGAGGGAGAGAGTATGAGATTAAAGGAGTGATGAGGTAAAAAAAACAAAAAGAAGGTGCAAAAGAAATCGTAGGGTTTGGTTTAATTTTTAAATTAATTTCTGAATTAAAAATTTAAAAAATATATTTGAGTTACCATTTTTTAAAATTGTCTTTTCTCTCTCATCCTCTATTTTATTTATTTTATTTTTTATGTATCAATCAATCATTTTTTTACTTTCCTCTCTCATTCTCTCATATTTTACATATCAATTAATCAATTTTTCTCTTATACCTTTTCATTCAACTCCCCCCAAAAAAAAAGAGACGGATCCCCACCGGTCTAGATTTTGGACTGGAGGGCGCTGTTTAAGCCCTTGGGGTTCATCACAGGCTCCGTTTCGATGATTCAAATCTTTTATTTTGTCGGGTGTTTCATGTATTTTATTCACAAAAAAATTAGGTCGATCCGATAATTATAACTTGTTCAATTTTTTACTAAAAAAAGACAATTATATTTTTAAAAATAAAACCATACATTTTTTAATAATGCTTAAGAACTCTAATTTGAGAGTTCTAATGCAGCTCTAATGATGTGGAGAGTGCCTATGTGAAGATGAGGCCCACACTCCTCTCTATCTCTCTTTCTTTTCTACCTCACTAGAGTTTCATTGAGCTCTAGTATTAGAACTATGTACCATTACTGTACATATTTTTAGTTACAAACATAATAAATTGAACAAGTTATAGTTATCAAATCAATCTAATTTTTTTTGTGGACAAAATATTCAAAGTGCTTAATATGTGAATGATTCAGTTCATCGAAACCGGATCCGTGATGGGCACAACTAATGCCAACCGGAGGGGATCCTCCTCAAAAAACCAAAAAAAAAAAACCTACAAATCATTTGAAAATTATTTTTAAAACTTATAACCAAACAAGTTTTCAATTTTCCTAATTCTTTTTAAACACTTATCTTTCAAAATATAACTCAAAATTTTTTTTTTTTTTTGAAAACTAAATCAAACACAGCATTTCTTGCCATGCCTATTGAAATTATTAAAAGATTCTCACTATCTTTGTAATGAATTTTCCAATCGCCACTGACTAGTGATTCACCCTTTTATGAACTTGTCATAATCACCATGAAGAAAAATCAAGAAACTAAAAATACCACTAAAAACGATTGGGATGTCTCCTCTTCCTAAAATAAATGAATCGGTCCAGTTTGCCCATATTGTAAGTCTTTAAATGTAAATTATTATAACAAAAAAATATATTGATTTGATAATTATATTTATATAATTTTATAATAATTGTTTCAAAAAATATACATATACACTATCTATATTTAAAATAATACATGCTTTATTTTTTGTACACAAATAATTCGGATACAATTATTAGATTAATTTGAGTTTTTCATAAATAATCTACATATTATAAAATGAACAGAATAATCATCCAAATAGACCCGTGATGAGTTTAAACTGAATATGGCCAGTCGAACTCATTGTGTAAAACGGAAACAACTAGAGGTGTTAAACGAATCAAACTACTTAAACTTGACTCGTGTTCAGTTCATAACAAATTTGTTCAAGATCGACTCGTTATGTAAACAAGTCAAATTTAAATACAATTTTGAACTTATTAAATTATTAAGTCAAGTTCAAACAACCTACTATTCGGCTCAATAAACTTATGTACATTATAAAAAACTAAACTAGTCGAGTTTTATTTGTGTTAAGCTCATTAAAAGCTCGTTTGAAGTCGACTTATTATGTAAACAAGTCAAATTTAAATATAATTTTAAACTTAGGCCTCGTTTAGGAATATGTTATTTTAGTAATTTTTTGACTTTTTACAAAAAGATGTACAGAAAAGTAAAAAAAAGTGATATGATAATTTATAGTGACTTTTTAACTTTTTGATTAAAATATATAATTGACAAACGAAACCTTATTAAGTTATTAAATCGAACTTAGTCAACTTTCACTTATTTTCAACCTAAACAATCCAATAACTACTCAAAAAATAGGGTAAATTACAAATACATTTGCTTCCTATGATTTGTAAAATTACAAATACCTCATTGTTAAAATTTTTTATTTAACATAATTAACTAAAAAAATTAAAATTTATAATTACTCTCCTATATAATAATAAAATTACCTAAATTATTAATTGGAACATATTTCTAATATCATTAAAAATTATTAATTGCCTTAATAATTTATTAATAAAAGGAGCGTTTTGTTATGAAATTAAAAATTTCAGAGAAGTAAATATAATTTTCAAAATCATAAGAACAATCTGTATTTTAATTAAATTTTAAAAAATGTATTAATAATTCACCCTAAAAAATAAGACATGTCCATGCTTACACATGCATGCATTCAAAGCAAAAGAGTTTAAAGTGTCTATTATAGACATTTCAATTAAATACACTTTTGGCATGAATCTTGGCTCAACTGATTTTTTTATTTGTGTGGTTATAGTTTAGTCCACATTGTCCACCATCACTTGCCGCGTGGCATGCCAACTGTTCTTCTTAACCACTCCTTTTAACGCCTATTAGTTTAGTTGATTTATATTCAATTTTCTCTTTTTAATTGGTCTGGTTGGTGTTGGGTGTTTCTGAAGTGTTGTCAACCATGGCATATATGCTGTCAACTTTCTTGTCAGCAAAGTTAATCATTTGTGTAAATGTTAGATTATTATTTAATGTCTCTCATTGTGGGGAAAATTTCAATTTGGCTATATTTTAAAAAATAATTATAAATTAGTAATAAAATTTAAAAATATTAATGATTTAAATTTAATTTTTTTTTTATCAATTTGTAAAAATTTTGTAAAAATTACAACTAGGTGGTAATTTTTTCAAAATTATATGACGTTTCCAGGTAAATTTATGTGGTATTTTAATCTAATTTCATTAGTCAAAACAATAAACCTTAAAACTTTTGTATTAATTTTAGAAAGATAACATAGCACCTGCCATGTGATAAATAGGACTAAAGTAACCAAATCAAGCCTTAAGTCTTAGTAAATGGGATCAGTTATATGAATCTTTTTTAGTTAGTCAAATTAAAAATATTCATATCTCCATTTACTACACTAACCCACGTTAACACTTCGAACTACCGTCACTGTATTGCATCTTTTTACTACTGTTTCTATTGGTCTCCGTTATATAAATAGTACTAAAGTATTATTCTAAAATCACCAAACAACTTATATAATCTAGAGATCAACTACATTAATTCCTTATATATATATATATAACAATTTTAGCAATCTGATTTATATAAAATGAAAAATGATTTCATGATTTGAGGACTTACATAAAATTTGATAAAATAAATGGTTAAATTTCTCCATACTTTTTTTAATTATTATATTTAGGCAAACCTTATATGATTATGGGTCCTAATTTTCAAATATAATTAAAATATAACAATATATATATATATATATCTATGATTGTACATTTAAGCTCTACCCATGAAACAACCAGACAAAGACAGCTAAAAGTGGAGTTATTGAAAGAACAAAAAGCCAGGAAGGGACCAAATTTTCCAAGGTGAAAGGCCGTAGAACTTGTCATTGTCCTCTCTAACTTTACTTTCACTTTCTTAATTCACAGTGGTTGTGAGAGGCTCACAAATATGGCCTGGCCCCCCATGGAATCTCCATGTAACCAAACATTAGGTGACCATATATATTTATTCCAAGAGGGATAAAATATGAGGATCCAAATGGGAAATTCTAAAGCTTTTCTCCGGTTCAATTTTAGATTGGAGGATTCAATTTCATGGTTGTAGGTTCATCCTTAAGCCTATCTTATTGATTTAAATTGTTCAATTTATATGAATTGTGTAGTAAATCATTCGTAAAAAAATAAAATAAAATAACACTACAACAAAAAAGGCCTTTGGTGACAGACTGGTTTTGTCTCCAAACATTAAATTTTCGTCACTAAAGTGATTTGTGACGAAAAAAATTTGTCACCAAGTTCGTGGCCTATACGTCGTCACTGAAAGTACCTGGTGACGAAAAACAGTTTCGTCGCTTATTTTTGATTTTTGGCGACGAATTGTTTCGTCTCCGAATGTTGAATTTTTCGTCCTCTATAACATCAATTTCGTCGTCAAAACTAAATAATATTTTATTTTAATTGTTTTTCGTGACGAAATATTTCGTCACCAAATAGATTTCAGTGACGAAAGTTTTCCTCACCAACGATATGGATTAAGGTGACAAAAAAATTCGTCACTAAAATGAGCAGAAAAGAAAATTCTTCAATGACAAAAAACATTTTGTCACCAAATATTTCAATTTAGCAACGAAATATTCAGCAAATGTGACGAAATTATTTGTTTGGTATTGTATCATTAGTGAGAAAATTATTCGTCATGTTTTTTGCAAACTAATAGCGACATTTTTTATTTCGTCACTAATAAAAATTAAAATTTTTGAAAATAGGGATACTATTTTCTTCCAAAATTTTTTGTTTTCAGTAACAATTCACTGCGCATTTCAATAACCTGTTCAATAAAATATCTATTACAAATCAATACAGAAATCTGTTCATTTTCATAAACATCATAATCGAATTTCAACACTATCCACAAAAATACAATATGAACTGCATGCGGATTATAAAAACGTCTACTAATATGCACAAAAATATAATATCATCCGCATGCAGATTACCAAACACATCTCCTAATATCCAACAAAAAATATGTCTACCAATATCAACAAAAATAAAATATCAAGGGCGGATTACCCAACATGCCTTGTAATACCAACAAAAATAGAAAATTTACAACCAACCAAAATACATGTAAGGTAATATGAACATTCTAAAACAAAATGAGCTACCATATGCCCTCCAAATTACCAAACATGTCCATATCAAATCTCGAATCTGCAAAAAAATGAAACACAAAAAAAAAAAAAAAATGCAAGTTAGACAATTATTATCTTATCCATAAAATATACAATTTAACATGCATTTTTCGAATTAGTTTTCAAATCGGGAGTCCCATGCTAGTTCCGTAAGTTTCCACAACTTACATTGGTCCCTCCCGAGGTGTTTGAGGTGTTTCCCGGGCCGTCTCGTGGCTGTTGCACGATTTTGGCCCCCGAAGGTCTATTTTCAAGCTTAAGTGTGAAAAAGTGCCTTTTTGGACTTAGTTTTCAAACCGGGAGTCCCGTGCTAGTTCCGTAAGTTTTCACAACTCACATTGGTCCCTCCCGAGGTGTTTGAGGTGTTCCCCGGGCCGTCTCGTGGCTGTTGCACGATTTTGGCCCCCGAATGTCTATTTTCAAGCTTAAATATAAGAAAGTGTATTTTTGGACTTAGTTTTCAAACCGGGAGTCCCGTGCTAGTTCCGTAAGTTTCCACAACTTACGTTGGTCCTTCCTGACGTGTTTGAGGTGTTCCCCGGCCGTCCCGTGGCCGTTGCACAATTTTGGCCCCCGGTGGCCTATTTTCAAGCTTAAGTGTGAAAAAGTGTATTTTTGGATTTAGTTTTCAAACCGGGAGTCTCGTGCTAGTTCCGTCAGTTCCCACAACTCACATTGGTCCCTCCCGACGTGTTTGAGGTGTTCCCCGGGCCGTCCCGTGGCTGTTGCACGATTTTGGCCCCCGGTGGCCTATTTTCAAGCTTGAGTGTGAAAAAGTGCATTTTTGGACTTAGTTTTCAAACCGGGAGTCCCGTGCTAGTTCCGTAAGCTCCCACAACTCACATTGGTCCCTCCCGAGGTGTTTGAGGTGTTTCCCGGGCCGTCCCATGGCTGTTGCACGATTTTGGCCCCCGGTGGCCTATTTTCAAGCTTAAGTGTGAAAAAGTGTATTTTTGGACTTAGTTTTCAAACCGGGAGTCCCGTGTTAGTTCCGTAAGTTTCCACAACTCACATTGGTCCCTCCCGAGATGTTTGAGGTGTTCCCCGAGCCGTCCCGTGGCTGTTGCACGATTTTGGCCCCCGAAGGACTATTTTCAAGCTTAAGTGTGAAAAAATACATTTTTGGACTTAGTTTTCAAACCGGGAGTGCCTTGCTAGTTCCATAAATTTTCACAACTCACATTGGTCCCTCCCGAGGTGTTTGAGGTGGTCCCCGGGCTGTCCCGTGGCTATTGCACGATTTTGGCCCCCGGTGGCCTATTTTCAAGCTTAAGTGTGAAAAAGTGCATTTTTGGACTTAGTTTTCAAACCGGGAGTCCCGTGCTAGTTCCGTAAGTTCCCACAACTCACATTGGTCCCTTCCGAGGTGTTTGAGGTGGTCCCCGGGCCGTCTCGTGGCTGTTGCACGATTTTGGCCCCCGAAGGTCTATTTTCAAGCTTAAGTGTGAAAAAGTGCATTTTTGGACTTAGTTTTCAAACCGGGAGTCCCGTGCTAGTTCCTTAAGTTTCCACAACTCACATTGGTCCCTCCTGAGGTGTTTGAGATGGTCCTCGGGCCGTCCCGTGGCTGTTGCACGATTTTGGCCCCCGGTGGCCTATTTTCAAGCTTAAGTGTGAAAAAGTGCATTTTTGGACTTAGTTTTCAAACCGGGAGTCCCGTGCTAGTTCCGTAAGTTTTCACAACTCACATTGGTCCCTCCCGAGGTGTTTGAGGTGTTCCCCGGGCCGTTCCGTGGCTGTTGCACAATTTTGGCCCCCGAAGGTCTATTTTTAAGCTTAAGTGTGAAAAAGTGCATTTTTGGACATAGTTTTCAAACCGGGAGTCCCGTGCTAGTTTCGTAAGTTTCCACAACTCACATTGGTCCCTCCCGAGATGTTTGAGGTGTTCCCCGGGCCGTCCCGTAGCTGTTGCACGATTTTGGCCCCCGGTGGCCTATTTTCAAGCTTAAGTGTGAAAAAGTGCATTTTTGGACTTAGTTTTCAAACCGGGAGTCCCATGCTAGTTCCGTAAGTTTCCACAACTCACATTGGTCCCTCCCGAGGTGTTTGAGGTGTTCCCCCGGGCCGTCCCGTGGCTTTTGCACGATTTTGGCCCCTAAAGGTCTATTTTTAAGCTTAAGTGTGAAAAAGTACATTTTTGGACTTAGTTTTCAAACCGGGAGTCCCATGCTAGTTCCGTAAGTTTCCAAAACTTACATTGGTCCCTCCCGAGGTGTTTGAGGTGGTCCCCGGGCCGTCCCGTGGCTGTTGAACGATTTTGGCCCCCGATGGCCTATTTTCAAGCTTAAGTGTGAAAAAGTGCATTTTTGGACTTAGTTTTCAAACCGGGTGTTCTGTGCTAGTTTCGTAAGTTTCCACAACTCACATTGGTCCCTCCCGAGGTATTTGAGGTGTTCCCCGGGCCGTCTCATGGCTGTTGCACGATTTTGGCCTCCGGTGGCCTATTTTTCGACTAGTTCCATGCCTACATGTTGGAATAGTTTTCAACTTATTTCTCGACTTAGTTTCATGCCTACATGTTGGAATAGTGAAAATTCACTCCACGTAACCTAATACAAAACACAATATCTCACCAATATAAATTTTCCCTACCATGTTGACTTTCACATCAACTCAACTCATTCACCAAGAAACCCCCTTAGTTCTCTCTCCATTTCATATTGAGATTTACATCCTAGATGGATTTATATACCTCCCCTATATTTTTTCCATGATCTCCATCCTCCGCCTCAAATCCATGTATATATTTTTTTTTGGTAAGTAAGAAGAATTTTATAAAAAGGGCACCAAAGGGATGCGACAAAGATGAAGGTTGAACAAATTACAAAGCTAAGTTATCAACAAAATCTAGAAATTGAACCAGGTTGGGAGTAACTCCCCCATCCCCAGGAGATCCAACTAAAGAAAAAGGCTACAAAATTGCTCTAAGCCCATAACCTCAAGGGGTTGGCCTAGTGGTCAAGTCCTGAGGCCTAGGGGTGTGCTCCCTTCAAGGTCACAAGTTTAAAACCTCCTAAATGCCAACAATTTTTTGGGGCTAGTCCATACAAGGCAAAGCCCTGGCTTTAATTGGGACCTCCGCAAGTGGTCGGTTGGATTGGTCCCCCGGATTAGTCGGTCCAATCAATGCTAGCTTCTCTTTTTAGTTAAAAACCAGATAAAGCTATATATGCATATTCTGCAATTCTTGGCATTATAAGTATGTCTAGAGAGTCAAAAGTGTAGCATATACAATATTTTTCTAACCCCAAATAAGACTTCATTAGGTTCCACCAAAATATTTTCACATCCCTCATTTCCTAATATCTTCTACGAACAACTTTCTTCAGCATGAAATACCAAAATTTTTTGACAAGGAGAACACATTTTTTTTGAGGTTTGGCCTCACATAAAAGTGGGATTCTCAAAAGTTTGGAGGGGCCGACACACCTCTGACCCCCCGTCCCTCCACCTCTGCATCTCATACAACAAAAAATTTAAATTTTTGAGTAAGCTTGGAAAAATACTATCCTTCTCCCTTTCTGTCAGTATCCATCCTCTAGTTTTTAAAATAGTATTCCATCATTCCATGAGCTTGAATTGAAATAAATCATAATACAAACAACTGGTTTATTCTGTTATGCTAATGTCAGTTGACCTGTAGACATGATTTCATGTACAGGGTAAAGATACACAGGCGCAAAAAATGTACAAGTCCTACCTTACAGATGATCCAGGCGGGTACATCTCCATCACGACCTTTGTCCAAGTTGTTGCATTACTTCCTAAAAGATTTCTTCCCAACTGATTCCCACCCACTATTACAGCTACACTGCCATTTTTACTTGAAGCAGGTTGTCTTTACTTGATCATTTAAAAATTAAGAGAAGTAAAACAATATGGCAATTAGATAACAACGAAGTTCAAATAATACAATCTTCCACAATCTCATATATTCAATTAAGGAAACTGAAAATGAATCTACTGCAGACCTTTTAATTTTAATTTTTATTTTTCCAGAGGATTTCTTCTTAGTAATGATAAATGAAATGAAAATGGAAACTAGTGCTTACTTCGAGGTCAATAATGTCTTTCTTAATAAGGCATCTGTCTCATTAGCAGCCCTCATTGCATCAAGAACATAGCTAATAATAAAAATTGAAAAAAACAAAACAATCATATTAGATAGAAAATGAGATAACATTTTGGGTTAATTACATCAAGACCCCTCAACTATCAAGGAATATCACTTTACCCCTCTTCTATGAACTCGTACACTTTGACCCCTTAAACTATAAAATTGTATCACTTTCACGCCCTCCAAATGGGGTGTATTTGCACAATTTTTATAGTTTGGGGGGGGGGGGGACAATATGTATGGATTCATAAATGAGTGGGTAAAGTGATATTCATTGATACTTGAGCGGGTCTTGGTGTAATTAACCCTAATATTTTCATGTGCTGCAAGCACTTCTAGACTGAAACTTTTTGCAATAATAGTATAATTGCAATTCATTGACATTTACCCAGGAGAGGAACAAGAGGTCAAGAAATATTGAGCCAATGTAGCAACAAACAACAATAAATATATTGCTGTGTACCTGAGAGAGAGAGAGAGAGAGAGAGCAAGAAAGAGAAATAACATTAAGAATTAAAAACAATTCAAACCAGTCAGTCATCAAGAGAGGATTTGTGCACATAACTAAGATGTTCAATAAAGTGAAAATTGTTTTTCCCAAGTCTTTATCGTAGTCATGGAAGATGTTCAGAATCATGTCTGAAGGCTTACACATCAAATGAGACTCATGTTAGCCAAGTCCAATAGATTGATTATCAAAAACCTTGCCTTGCTTCTGCACTGGCATATATTTTGGCATATGAATCTTGTATAATATGACAATTTTGGATGCATCAGTACAACACAAAAAAATTAAGGAAGATAAAAAGGGATCATAAAAATAAGTAGTCAGATCTCAGCTGAATTAAAAAAACTCACATCAAAGTTTCCTGTATAACCTTACAAGCTAGGAAAACCTTATTTAATTTCATAGTTCATCTTAAGAACATGAGGCATTAGCTGTAATAGTCCATGAAAAAAAGTAAATTTGCCGTTCTTGAGTTGTATATAGATTTTAACAACATTTGGACATTTTTCCCAACTAGTAAGTTCCCACTTCAATTACCCCAATTCAGTCCATTTGCCAACATAACAAAACACAAATGACACTTATTCACTTCTATAGACGCGCCCGAACGTCCCGGGAAAATCCCGTTTTGTTCATTGGGCTCACTACAGTTCAGACTCAAATGTCACGGTTCTGAATCTAATCTCGCAAAGTGCAATGCGAGACCGATAAATCACCAAAGAGTCCAAATCCGGCAAATCGTTTTGAAAAATAGATTTTTAGAAAGAAGTGCCAAACATGGACTGCTTTGCCAGATACAGAGTCGCTACCTAAATATTTTATTTTTGGGGAATTTAGGAAACCCTGACTCGTGCCTAAGGCCACATGTCCGTCATCACCAAAGTTGTCTCGGCTCGGGAACTTGGGTACGATTGGGGAAGGTCATTTCATGAGCACCCCCGCTCGCCCGATCGACGATCGGCCACTACTAAACATGATATCGAGTTTTTGAAAACACATGTGCTCTTATTCTGGTTTATTAGTCTAGAATTACTATGTGATGCGCACAGCATACAAGTATAGACTGGATTACCTAAGTTGGAACAAAGCATCGTATATCCGTTTGTTTTGAAAATGGATTGAAGTTTGCTACTCGCAAGTAGGTTAAAACACAGGTTTCGACGAATTATTCTAACTCAAGCAACCCAACCTTCACCCACAGGCATTCAGGCAGTTATATCACATAAGCACATAGCCTCATGGTAAGCATGCTGTCATGTTAACACTTACACACATGCAAGATGGTAAAGCATAAACACTCATAGTGTACTCCGAGCCAAAACAAGGAACATGTTAGTAATCGAATGTATGATCCAAGTCCATGTTAAGATGACTAATGCATCGCAGACAAAATGCAACTAGAATATGCTCGGCTAATCTAAAGATGGCATATGAAATGCGACGATTCGATACACGTATTCAACTTGGAATTGAAATACAATGCAGTTAGTATGATGCGCCGAGCCTGATGCATGCAATACAGATGAATGATGCAAACATGCATAGCATAAGGATGCTAATTGAAACGTGCCCTAAAACTAACCATCAAAAGCAGGTAAGTAAAAAGGAGAAAGACGTGGGGTTGGAAGACATTCACACACGCACGCACACTTATTACAGAATTCGCCCTCTCGACGGAGGGTCCGAATAAATAATACAAGCCAAATAATTAATCAACTACCCTAGCTAATTAAACATTACAAGACCCTTAATTAATTTAACAAATTAATTACAAAACAGTCTAAGTATGAAACTAAAGAGGCCATCGCAGCTCCGCCTCGGAATGATTGAATGATGCGTGCTCGATCACCTCGCTCGGAAACCCATTGCCATGCCACATGTTGCCTCTGTTTGCACTGCTTTGCACCTCTGAAAACTATTCCAGCTTCTATGACACTTTTGAACCACCTTGGGGTCATTCTGAGAGTCCACCGACCAAGGTATAAGGCCACCGGCCATGGGAAAATGGTCATCGACCAGAAGCAGGGATCTCGGCCAGATATTGTTAGCCGGCCGGCACTGAATGTGGCCGACCGGCCATTACTTCCTGCAAAATTCTGTTTTTGCTGCAGTAGAGGACAGACAGTGCATGTCAAGGAATTTACAAGACAATGTGTGCACGACCACCCTCCCTATCATGCTATGAACTCAAGGGAGTATGGCTCTCGACCCTCGGGCCACTGATCACGCATTTTGATGCATGATGGCCAAAGGTGCCAAGTGTGCAAATTAATGTAGAATGAATGCAACAAAGCAAATGAATGCTACACACTTTATCATGTTGGATCAAGAGTGTCGGTGACCAAGGATTGAGGCACGTCTCGTCACTTCAAGTATGAACGTCCCTCGTTCCTCGTGTTTGGTTTGACACCCCAAACCAAACATAATGCAATGTATGTATGCCAGATACAATGCAAAGCAATGCAACTAATGTAATGCAACATGAGCAATGCAACCCAATGCAATCAACCTAAGAATACAAGCTAAGTCAATGTAACATGAGCATGTCAAGAATCATGCAAACAGTCCAAACAAGCAATCACCAATACAATGGAGGAAGCATGCAATAATACATCTTGGAGCAAGTATGCAATGGTAATGGACCATGTAAATGCAAAGCATGCAAATATCATGAAAGCAAACATGCTTAATGGACTTAAACCCAAAAGGGGGGGGGGGAGGGGGGAACCTCAGCCATGCCCTAATCAGTGGCCAAAATACCAAGACTAAGACACCAAAAGGCAAGACACACATGCATACATATTAGTTCACAAGCTAGGCAACAAAAACACAACCCTTAGGGACACTCAAGGGGTGACAAAAGTGGGAGCATGACAAGTCTATATGCTCTGAAATTACATGCAAAGTGAAGCCATATCATGCAAATAGCTCAAATAAAGCATGCCAAGAGACTTGAAATACAAAGCTAGTCAAGGGCTTTACACTACAGCCATACCAAACAATGCTCAAATGACCTAAAGCACTCAAAACGGACCTAAGGCAGGTCAATATGGTAGCAAAAACATGCTGGACTCACAACAAAGATGGCAAGAAAGATAGGCTCCCGAATTAGCTCACAATCAAGGCATAAGGGCACAACTCTTAAACACAATGAAAGAGTGATAATCATGGGAGCATGGCAGAAGTTTATGGCCTGAAATTACATACCAAATGATTCCATATCATGCAAATAGCTCAAATATGACATGCTAGGGGGCCCAAAGTGCAAGGCTAGCAAAGCCAAATACACTATAGCTATACAAAGCGAGCCTCAAAAGCCCAAGAACAACCAAAACAGTCCTAAAGCATGTCAAAATAATGCTAAAACATGTATAGAGTATAGCCAAAATAAGCTAGCATGATTGGCCAAAACATCAAGCATGTTAGACTAGTAAGCATGGATTACACTACAAGTGTATAAAGCATGCAAGAGGTGAGCAAGACAGCCCAAAACAGAGCTATGGAAGGTCTGGAAAGTCACAAAAATGAGCCTTAACAAAGCTTTCAAGAAGTAAAAACACATGCTCTTTTGGAGGGCCATCAATACAAGCAAACAAGAGAAGAGGAGGGGGGACAACCCCCTCCTATTTTGACCCTCAAAACAAGTTTTCTACCATTGAAATTTCTCTAGAATTCAGTAGTTTTAAGGCCAAAAGGAAGTTGTTTTAAAAGTTTGAAAGTTGGCTCACAAGGCCTTACAAGCCAAGGAGCAAAATGGAGGACAACCCCCTAGCCAACCAAGGCACAAACCAAGACTATTAGGACTGAAAAACAGAGGAAAAACAAGAGTTTTTGTAGTTCAACACCACCCCCAAAACAGCCCCAAAGTAGTGTGAAAAGATGGCCAAACAAATGTGTAAAACAAGCTTAAAGGGGGAGAGATGTTACCCTTGATGTACAGCTGCAAAACCAGCTCAAAATCTGAGCCAAAACACCCTTTTGAGCTCCAAAAAAGTCCCAAGTAAGCTTAGAGCAACCTCCTCCCAAAGATGGACCACTTTCACCAAGGATGTCTAGGCAAAAGAGAGGTATTTCTCTAAGTATAGCTCTTGTTATGCACACCAAGGCAAGAAAAGAGAGAGAGGTAGAGATTTTAGGTCTGGAAGTTGTAGAGAGAGAGAAACTTTTTAGAGTGAGAAGCTCCCAAGCTTCTCCAAGAAGGTTCTTTCTTGAAAATGAGAGATATAGTCTCATATATAGCAAAAATGAAAGTTGGCTCGAAAATATCTGATTTGGGACAGCTGGAGCAAGCTGGCAACAGCTGGAGGAGAAATATCTGTCAAAAATATGAGTTTTGGGCACTTTTGGCCGGCCGGCCATCTTTAGTGCCGGCCTGCTATTTGTGATGGCCGGCCTGCTACTTTTTTGGCCAGTCTGTTACTTTTGTGGCCGATAGCACATATTTGTGGCCGGTAGCAAATTCTGCTCTGCAGGTCCAACTTCAAATGGGCATAAATCCTTCATATGAACTTATTTTCGGGTCATTATTGTACCTAAACTGAAGCCCCAGAAGTAAGCTTTCCAATGGTGGTAGCCTTGCATAAAAATTCCAACTGTGCAAAAAGTTATGCCTCTTTTGGTGAAGCCACTCAGTTTTAGTCCTAGCCGGATTGATGCCCAACTTCAACCAATCATATCTCCTCCATCCGGACTCAGCTTTAGGAGATTCTTAAGTGAAAAACGAAGCCCCGGAAGTAAGCTTTCCAACGGTGGTAGCCTCATAGCTTAAATCCAAGTGTATAGACAGATAGGTTTGATTTAGCGAAGATCGCTCGACTCTTTCTTAGCGATTCATACCCATCTTCTTCCCCAACTTGGTTTCTTCCCTCTTCTCCTCTTTTCTTCAACTTCAAACCCCTAAGTAAGGTGTTTTGAAAGATTTTTCAAAGATTTCAACTCTCTTTCATTCATTTCGACTTTGTCCTTGCTCGGTTTACCGAAAAGCGCAACATTTAACAAAATGCGAGCCTCAGAGTATCGTAGAAACTTTATTTCAAAAATGTTTTGAAAGAGAGGGTTTTAAAGTCTAAAAATCATTCAAAATAGATTTGGTCCACAATAGGGTGTGAAGTTTGGATTTGACTCTCCTCTTGCCGAAGAAATCGAACCTTTGTCCTGCACATCTTTTATCACCAAGTAAACCATCAGTAACGCCCAAGTCTTAAGGGCGGTCAAAAATGGGGTGTCTACAACTTCCAACTGAGTTATGAGCTCATTATACTAACATTTTATCTTCCATAAAACAAATTAAACAATCAAATATTGAATGGTAAACAGAGCTCAAAATTAAATAAACACACAAATGTTGGATAGAAACTCTACGTTCTTGGAGCATAGCAATCACAAACTCATTATCAATTAATCAAAGTTAGTGAAGCCACATGTTATGCTAGACCCAGTTTCAGTACAGGTCTTTGCCTCCCCAAGTCCCAAAAGATGCAAAATTTTAGGTTAAAAAGAAAATAGAGGGAGGGAGGGAGTGAATGAATACCATGGTTCTCGCTTAGTTTTGTCTGTCAAATCCTTATAAAAAATGAAGAGAATGCCGACATAGATCAGATGTAGCAACACCAACGCCAATTTCAAACACAGAGAAGATCTCCGAGCTAGAAACCCACCAACCAAAGACATCAAATTGCAGATAAAAAAGTGTACATCTTGATGGATGAATGAATAAACAAAGTGTACATCAAATTGTGTTTTGTATTAGGTTACGTGGAGTGAGTTTGTTTTCGACTAGTTCCATGCCTATATGTTGGAATAGTTCTCGACTTAGTTTCATGCCTACATGGAGATATTGTGTTTTATATGTAAAAAAATCTGCAACCAATGAGAGGGAAACTGAGGAATGAAAGGTGGGGATCAACTGAAAAAGAAAAAAATTGAGAAGTGGTGTAATCAGCTGCTGAAGTTATATATACATATATATTATATGTATACAGAGCATTATACAGAGCATATACAGAGCATATTTTATATGTATATAGAGCATATTTCATATGAATACAGAGCATATACATCAGACAAATACATCAGAGGGAGCATCGCGCGAGAGAGAGAGAGAGTAACAGTGGTGGTGTTCTCCGATCGGCACAGCAGCGGCGGTGAGGAAAGGAGGGGCTAACGGCGGCGGTGGTGGTGAGGGCTGTCGGCGGTGAGGGCTGTCGGAAATGGTAGCAACGGCGGTGAGGGCCCTATGTGTGAATGAGTATAACGTGTGTGTGTATGTGAGAAATAGGTTTGAACCGAGAAATTATTGTGTGTGTTTGAGACCTAAAATATTTAGTGACTAAATTATATTTTGCTGACAAAATTATTTCTTCACCAAAGATAAAAATATTGGCCACAAAAATAGTTTTGTCACTAAATGATATTAAAATATTAAAAATTATTGGTGACAAAAATATATTCGTCATTAATAATTTTATAATTGGTGACCAATTTTTTTGTCACCAAAAGTCTATTAATTTTGGCGCCTTCCGAAAATATTAGCGGGAAAATATTTGGTGAAAAAAAAAATATAAATAATGACGAAATATAATTTTGTCACCTATTTTTTTTATTATGATTTAGATTGGTGACGAAATTTTATTTTTGTCTCCAAAAATGGTACATTTGGAGACAAAATATGATTTTCGTCATTAAAAGATACGTATTTCGTGACAAAAAATTTTTTCGTCATTAGTTTTCATCTCTAAAGACTATTTTTGTTGTAGTGTAAATTGATCAAACACAAAAAAAATTACTTAGAATCTCATTTATTTTGAAAAAATTAGTTAGCAAAAACAATTTCAAAAATGGATAGTCTATTTCTTCAATACAAATATAAATTAATCATGTGGCTGCTAATATTCAATCAACTTAATTCACTAAATAAATAATTTGTTCAACAATTCCTACATATTAACCAATTCATATTAACAAGATAGGCCCAATGGTGAGCCCACAAACATGAAACCTGTCTCTTGGACTAGAGACTAGGAGTAGGCGCGGATCAGTTGCAACCACGAAACCTCCAATCCGTCATCCGTCCGCTAGATTGGCGGATTGGAGAAAATTAATCTACATCCATCCGCCAATCCGGCGGATGCAGATTGAGTGGATTGGTGAATTGGCGGATGGATACGAATCGGTTTAGCAGTTGAAAATTTTACAAATTTAAAATTTTCAACATAATTCAATTGTGCACTTCCTTAAAAACACAACATGGGCAATGCAATATTCACATAGTGGGCATGATTCAAAACAACCTAGGCAGTGGGCAGAATTCAAAACATTGTGCATAATTCAATGAGCATAAAACATAATTCAAAACAACCTGGGCATAATTCAAAACAACTTGGGCAGTGGACAATGGGCATAATTCAAAACAACCTGAGGCATAATTCAAAACAACTTGGGCAGTGGACAATGGGCATAATTCAAAACAACCTGGGCATAATTCAAAACATTGTGCATAATTCAATGAGCATAATTTAGTGGGCATGATTCAATATTGGTTCCGGTTCCGGTTCCAGTTACAGTCATCCAAGTTACACATAAAACATAACGAAAACATTGTGCATCCAAGTTACAGTCATCCAAGAGTTTCAAAAAAAAAAATTAAAGTCATCCAAAACAAGAGTTCAAAAAAATAAAATAAAAAAAAGTTACAGTCATCCAAAACATTATGCATCCAACAAACACTGTGCATCCAAACAATGGTAATACAGTCATCCAAAAAGAAGTAAAAAAAACAATTCATTCCCTTGAGCAAAACCATGAATGAGTCATCTAAACCTACATAACAAAAAAATGAAATTATTTAATAAGGAAAACACTAAAAAGTCTTAAACTCAACAAATAAACATATGTTAACGGCATTTAACAAAGGAAAAGTATTTTACCAATGATATTAAGCTTCAATAAAACTACTTTCCTGGGATTTGAACATGAACTTGATTCTGAAACAACTACACATAAAACATAACATAATAAAAACATGTGAAGTGAAGATAATGAATCTTGAATAATATAAAATAAATGAAATTTAAAACAAAATAAATCATTGTATATTACCCGAATCATATTGTTGTTCAAATTCTTCAACATCATCCATTGCTTGTCGAAGGCATATTGGAATGTTACTTCGGAGCCAATTTTGTGTACAAACAAGAACTTCCACCATCTTGGGAGCAAGTAAACTACGAAATGTATCAAGTATACGACCTCCTGTACTAAAAGCAAACTCATATGCAACAGTGAAAACACATCTTGTGCTATAAATGATAATACTTTGTACTTTGTTGCATTAACCTTCCACCACTCCAAGATGTCAAATTGAGCATTCTTCCCACCTTTCTCAATATCACCTAAGTACTTATCCAATTCCGACGTACTCCCACTACTTGAAAATTCCCTCTCAAAAAATGAGTTAAATTGAGAGTTCACAATAGAGTGTGGGTCATTTTCATCTATCACCATATCTACTATTTCATTTACATTTGAGCCATGCACATTTGTTGAATCAAGCATGGCATAATGATCATACAATTGACTCAAACAATTTTTTACATTGTCTAACATTTCTTTCACTTTCATCACATCTCCACCAAAAATTGTTGAAAAACAAAATTGCAAGCATGTCATTTTTCTTCAAGGGTCAAGAATAACCACAACGTACAAAAAGAGATTGATTTTATCCCCATTTCCCCAATATTTGTCAAACTTTTCTTTCATTTTCTTTGCCATTAAAGACAAAATAGGATCGTTGTCTTTGATTAATTGTCCAATCATATTTTCAATGACAAAAATTTCAGTGTAGAATGTATTTGAAGTAACAAATGAAGACCCAGAAAATCTCTTTGTTATATTGTAGAACATTATAAGAAATTTCAAAAACACCCTACAATTATCCCAATCCTCGACGGTAGGCATCTCTCTCCTGTCACCCCCATCATTATCCAAAAAGTAGCGTTTATAATTGTAGTCCTCCTCACCTATTCTTTGAAAAGTACTCTCAAATTTTTCTGCCGTCTCCAACATAAGATATGTGGAATTCCATCATGTTGGCACATCTAGGCACAAGAGACTCTTACTCTCAATTTTCAAATTTTCCACATACTTTTTAAAAGAGTCAAGGCGGTTTGGAGAAGGCCTTACATACCTCACTGTATGCCTCACATTCGCTATACAAGACTCAAGATCCTTCAATCCATCACTTACAATGAGATTTAGAATATGCGCACAACAACGCATATGTAAAAATTTATGGCCCAAGGCAGTTCCCTTCCACAGTTTTGTGGTTCCTTTCAAGAATCTAATGGTTAGATTATTGGAACTCGCATTATCAACAATTAAGGTAAAAAGACCATCAATATCCTACTCTTTTAACGGTGCCTCAATTTTTTTACCAAGTATTTTTCCTTTATGGTCTTCAACTTGACAAAAATTTATGATCCACTTTTGTAACTTTCAATCATCATCAATGAAATGTACAGTTAGACACATACAACACAAATTTTGTATGGAAGTCATGTGTCTATAGTAAAGGAAATTCTACGCCCCTTTACAATTTTCTTTAATCTCTCATTTTCATTAGTATATATGTCTACAATGTCCCTAGCAATGGTATGTCGAGATGGCATCTTGAACTTGGGTTGCATGACATTACAAAACCTCTTAAAACCAACCCCATCCACAAATCTAAAGGGCAATTCATCAATTACTATCATATCAGCAAGATACCTCCAAACAACTTCTATAGAAAATGGCGTAGCCATAACATTAACAACACCCTCCCCACCAACTTCTCTAGGTTGAAATCCCAATGTTCATTGCCCATAAGTATCCCTATATGGATACTTTGTATAATTTTTCAAATGACTTAACAAATTATTTGTTCCGTGACTCTTAGAGCCTGCCATATATTCTTTCTTACAATGATTGCATATAGCTCTATCTTTCTCATCAATACCCTCAGTCTTTTCAAAATGATCCTATGCCTTTGATGTTGTTCTCCCACTACTACTAGTTTTGGCCAGGGGTGGTCTAGGAGGGGAAGCATTAGATTGGGTAGAGGGGTTTATAGAAGATGATTCGGGCTCAACATTATGACTCACAAAAAATGTTTCTTTACTTGGAGGATCCATGACCAAAAGATTATCAAATAAACTGCCAAAAACCAATAAAAAATCATTCAAAATATGCTTTTCAAATCCATGCTCTTTTTAAACAAACTACCATCAAACTCTAGAAAGTCATCAATGTAGAAAATTAAGTACAACAATCACGGAAAATTCCATCCAAGTCAAACACCAAAATTTCAGTTGAATATCCCCAATCCATTACTTGAATAAATAAATAAATAAAAATTCCAAGTTTGAGCAAGGCAGGGGTAGGAAAGAGTTGAAATGCCACCACCGCTGTTTCTTTAATTTTCTGTGAAAGTGTATTCTAAATTTCAAATTTAAACAAACTACCATCAGAGAACAGATTAATCTAATATTTTTTTCCATTCCAGCCACACATTATCAGAGAACAGATTAATAACAAGTCTAATATACAGTGTAATAACAAGTCCAATATACACTGTAATAACATAACTAATTTCCTAAAAAATGAAAGTGTATTCCAAATTTCATTTTTAAACAAACTATCATCAGAGATCTCAAAACAGATTAATAAAAAGTCGCAGAACAAATTAATCTAATATTTTTTTTCAATTCTAGCTACACTTTATCAGAGAACAGATTAATAACAAGTCCAATATACAGTGTAATAACAGAACAGATTAATTTCCTCAAAAATGAAAGTGTATTCCAAATTTCATTTTTAAACAAACTACCATCAGAGATCTCAAAACAGATTAATAACAAGTCAGAGAACAGATTAATCTAATATTTTTTTCAATTCCAGCCACACTTTATCAGAGAACAGATTAATAACAAGTCCAATATACAGTGTAATAACAAGTCCAATATACAATGTAATAACAAAACAGATTAATTTAATATTTTTTTCACTCTTGGATGCAAATTAATCTAACTTTTTTTTTTTCTATGAAGTCCCTTACAAAATCTATTGCAGATAAAAAGAAAAAGAAACCAAACCTCTGTGGTTTTCTCTCTGTAATCTTCCTTTCTCTATGTGTGTAGAACTCTCACACTATGAATCTTACCACCTCTCTAGTTTTAGAACTAGAACAAAACCAAAAAATAAAAACAAAAATAAATAATAGATTAGACTCTAAAAGAGAGGTTTTCAAACTGGAACCAAAAAAAGAAAAACAGATTATAGATCGAGAAGAAGAAGAGAAAACAGAGATTTTCATCTTCGAACTGGATCAAAACAAAAAACAAATAAAAAATTAAAAAAAAAAAGAACGAAACAGATTAGATTGCCGATCGCCTTTCGTTTTCGAACTGGAACAAAACAGAACAGATTGATGAAAAGAAGATGACAGTAGAGGAGAAAAAGAGAAAAGAAGAAGAGAAGAATAGGAAAGAAGAAGAGAAGAGAATATCTCACCTCAATCGCCGATCGCCTTTCAGTGTAGATTGTCGCTCGCCGCTGTTGATCAGACAATGGAGAAGGTCGTTATCGCCGTCGCTGTCGGTAAATGGGTCGGGTTTTTTGGGGGGAGAGAGAGAGAGAGAGAGAGAGAGAGAGAGAGAGAGAGATAGAGAAAGAGAGTCTGTCGAAGAAAAGGGCTGGGAGAGAGAGAGTGTGGTGTGGTGTCTCTGTCTTTCTGTCTCTGATAATGGGCATAAAAAATGTAATAAAAAAAAAATTGAGAGTGGCGGACGGATCAGGTCCAGTGGATGAAATAGCGGATCACCCGTGTTAGATTTATTTATTTTGATGATTTATTTAATTATGTTTTAATTTACTTGGAAGAGAAAAATAGAATCAAAATTTATTTTGATGATTTATATGAAAGTGAAAAATAGAATCAAATTTATTTTGATGATTTATTTGAAAGAGAAAAATAGAATCAACATTTATTTTGATGATTTTATGTTTTAATAAAATCAAAATTTATCTTGTCCCATTATTTCTCACCTAAACCTTTATCCTAAATGTTGTTAGAATGTATTTAATATTTGATTAAATCAAGAGTTCAAACAGCCCCAAAACAGAGGTTCAAATAGCCCAGCACAGCAGCAATTCAAAAGGTTCAAGTGGAAGATATTCAAATTTGTAATGATGAAGTGGAAGATATTCAAATTAGTAATAATGGAGTACAACGGCTATAAACGGCTATAAATTCAAATGAATACAAATTTGTAATAATGGAGTGGAAGATATTCAAATTAGTAATGATGGAGTACAATGGCTATAAACGGCTATAAATTCAAATGACTACAGCGGCTATAAACGGCTATAATTTTCATTATATATACCAAAGCCTCTAATGTAAACAAGTTACAAAGACCTGAAAATATTCTTTGATCTATAATCACTCACATCTATTCTCAGAAATTATACACTAAGCCTTATAGCTTTAAGCCCATCTTTTCTGTGTGAGGTTTACAGAAAAATCAGAGCTTCATTTTTATATCTATCTTTGAGAGATAATTCTTGTAGCTTTCTGTGAAAGCAAAAACACATTCTTTTCAACCTTGTAAGAGTGTAGTACATTCAGTGTTCTTGACTTAGAAAATCAGTGTAAAATCTGTGAAGGATTGCTCCATCTGTGAAAAGGTTGCTAGCATCCTGTGAAGCTAGAGTATAGTGGAAAATCTCAAGTGAAGCTTGAGGAGTGGACGTAGGTCGAGTTGAAACTGAACCACTATAAATTTGATTGTTTCTCTCTCACTTATCTCTTTATTTTATTTTAAATTGTCATAGCTATATTTCACATTTTTACTGTGCTAAAATCATTAACTAACATAGTTGTTAAGATACTTGCTTTAATTATTTTTATTTCATTAATTATATTTATCTATTGTGCTAATCATAATTTTTATTAGGGTATTATTAATTTTAATTATAAAAACCTAATTCACCCCCCCTCTTAGGTTGTCTGTTGGGTAACAATTGGTATCAGAGCCTAGACCCTTGCTTTAGATTTAACTATCTAAGAGTTTCGATCCATGGCAACCTTAGCTAGCACTAGCACTACTGAAGGACAAGCCACCAATAGGCCACCATTATTTGACGGAAACAACTATAGTCATTGGAAAGATAAGATGACCCTATACCTACAAGCCACTGATTATGCTATGTGGATTATTGTCACCAAAGGTCCAAAAATTCCTACCAAATTAGTAGACAATATTAGTATACCTAAAACTGAAGATGAATGTGATGAGAGGGATCACAAATTATTGCAAGCCAATGCTAAAGCCAAACTCACCCTTGTTTGTGGATTAGACTCTAAGGAGTATAATAGAATTTCAAGTTGTGATTCGGCAAAAGAAATTTGGGACAAACTTGAAGTAACTTATGAAGGTACAAACCAAGTAAAGGAATCTCGTATTGATATGCTTGTTCATAGTTATGAATTGTTTAAAATGAACTCTGATGAATCTATTTCAAGTATGTTTACTAGATTTACTGAAATTGTAAACTCTTTGAAATCTCTTGGCAAAACTTATACTAACAGTGAGTTGGTAAGAAAAATTCTTAGGTGTTTACCAAAGAATTGGGAAGCAAAAGTCACCGCCATTATAGAAGCAAAAGATCTCTCCACACTTGGATTGGATGAGCTTATGGGTTCCCTTATGACTCATGAGATCACCATGAAAGGACATGAGGATGTTGAAAACAAAAAGAAAAGTGAAATTGCATTCAAAGCCTCATCAAATGAAGAAGAACATGAAAACTCTAGTGAGGATGAAAGCTATGCCATGTTTAGTAGAAATCTCAAAAAGCACTTCAAGAAAAACAATTATGGAGGAAGAAGACCTTTCAAGAAAGAGTACAACAAAGATAACAAGAAAGAGCCTATTATTTGCTATGAGTACAAAAATCCTGGACATATGAAGATGGATTGTCCAAAATTGAAGAATCATGGAAAAGACTACAAAAGAAAAAAAAAAGGCCATGGTGGCAGCTTGGGGAAAAAGTGAAGATGAAAGCTCAAGTGATGAAATTGAAAATGAAGTAGCCAACTTATGTCTCATAGCTCTTGAAGATGAAGATTCTACTCAAGATGAGGTAACTACTCTTTATGAAGAACTTGAAAGTGTATTCCATGAACTATTAAATGAAGTTAGAAAAGTTTGTACCAAAAATAATGTGTTGAAGAAATCTGTTGCATCTTTATCTATTAATGTAGAAGAATTAAAGAAAGAAAAAATTCTTTTGAAAAATGATTTTAATACTATCTCTAATGAGAAAATTACTTTAAAAAACAATGTTGATGATTTAACAAAAACACTTGAAAATTTTGTAAAAGGTAGAGATAATCTTAACATGCTTCTTGGAAATCAAAGATGTGTTTTTGATAAAGCAGATATTGGATATGACCCTATTAAGAAACAAAAGAATCTCAATACAATTTTTGAAAAGACATCTCTCATGACACACTCTCATATTACTTGTCATTATTGTAGAAAGAAAGGCCATTATATATCTTATTGTCCATTCAAAAAGAATATGAACATGGGAATTAAAAAGATTTGGATTATTAAGGGATCTAACAAAACTAACCAAGAAGGACACCAAAAACCAACACTTGATTGTCATCTTGTAGGTTTGTTTTAAGTTCAAAGCTAAAGAAAGGAAGTGGTACCTTGATAGTGGATGTTCCAAACACATGACCGGAGATAAATCATTCTTTACTAAACTATAATCGAAAGATGGAGGATTTGTTACTTTTGGAGACAAAAAGAAGGAAAATCATCGGTATTGGTAGCATCGGTATTTCTCCTAACCATTCTATTGAAAATGTTTTACTTGTTGATGGACTTAAGCATAACCTACTTAGTATTAGTCAATTATGTGATAAAGGTAATCGAGTTATTTTTGATAAATCACATTGCACAATTGAAAGCACAAATGATCATAAAGCTTTATTCGTTAGTAATCGCCATGATAATGTTTATGTTTTTCATCTTAATGATCTCTATGCTAGTGATGTTAAATGTTTATATGTTAATAATGAAAATAGTTGGTTATGGCATAGAAGACTTGGTCATGCTCATATGGATTTAATTGCTAAACTTTTGAGAAAGGATTTGGTCATTGGACTTTCAAAAATTAAATTTGAAAAAGATCATCTTTGTAGTGCTTGTCAACAAGGAAAACAAACTAAAACATCATTTAAATCAAAATCTCATATTTCCACAACTAGACCTTTACAACTATTGCATATGGATTTATTTGGTCCCTCAAGGACATCTAGTCTAGGTGGTAAATGTTATCTTGTTATTGTTGATGATTATTCAAGATTTACATGGGTTATGTTTTTAGCACACAAAGATGAAACATTTTCTTTTTTCACAAAACTCTGTCGTAGAATTCAAAATGAAAAATGCTTTCTTATTACTAATATTCGAACCGACTATGGTATAGAACTTGAAAATGAGAAATTTGAATTGTTTTGTGATGAGCATGGTATTGGATATAACTTTTCAGTATCTAGAACCCCTCAACAAAATGGTGTAGTAGAAAGAAAAAATAGAACTTTAGAAGAGATGAGTAGAACAATGCTTTGCGAAAATAATATTCCTAAATATTTTTGGGCCGAAGCCGTTCACACCGCATGCTATATTTTAAATCGTGCATTAATTAGACATATTCTCAAAAAGACTCCTTATGAACTTTGGCATGATAGAAAGCCCAACATTAGTCACTTGCATGTTTTTGGTTGTAAATGTTTTGTGCATAATAATGGTAAGGATAACTTAGGTAAATTTGATTCAAAATCTGATGAAGCAATTTTTCTTGGCTATTCCTTAACTAGCAAAGCTTATCGTGTTTTTAATAAAAGAACTCTTGTTGTGGAAGAATCTATACATGTGGCATTTGATGAAACTAACATCTCTGCTTAAAAGCAAATTGTTAGTGATAATATAGATTTGGAACTAAATGTGGAAGATTCAAGTATCTACAAAGAAGAGAACCAACCATGAAAGTTGAACAAAGAGATTGAACAACCTATTCTCCCACCTCAAGAAGAAGGAGGAAACAATGACGATTTGCCAAGAGAATGGAAGTTTGTTCATAATCACCCTAAGGGTTTAATCCTAGGTGACCCTACAAAAGGTATTGAAACTCGCTCTTCACTTAAAAATATTTGTAGTAACTTGGCTTTTCTCTCACAGATTGAGCCTAAAAACTTTCAAGAAGTCGAATTCGATGAACATTGGATGATAGCTATGCATGAAGAGCTTAACCAATTTGAGAGAAACAAAGTATGAGAACTTGTGCCAAAACCTAAAGATCATACCATCATCGGTACTAAATGGATCTTTCGAAATAAGCTTGATGAATCTAGCACAATTATAAGAAACAAGGCTAGACTTGTTACACAAGGATAAAATCAAGAAGAAGGTATTGATTTCGATGAAACCTTTGCTCCGGTTGCTAGATTAGAAGCCATTCGCATGTTACTTGCATTTGCATGTTTTAGAGATTTCAAAATTTATCAAATGGATGCAAAAAGTGCATTTCTTAATGGTTTTATAAATGAGGAAATTTATGTTAAACAATCCCTAGGTTTTGAAGATCATGCTTTTCCAAATCATGTTTTTAAACTATCAAAAGTTTTATATGGTTTGAAACAAGTACCTTGTGCTTGGTATGAACGATTAAGTAAATTTTTGATTGAAAATAATTTTTCTAGAGGAACGATTGACACAACACTTTTTGTTAAAACTAAAAATGATAATTTACTTATTGTGCAAATATATGTGGATGACATTATATTTGGTACTACTAATGAAACCTTATGTAAGGAATTTACTAAGTGTATGCAAGGTGAGTTTGAGATGAGCATGATGGGAGAGCTAAATTATTTCCTTGGGCTTCAAATCAAACAATGTAAGGAAGAAATTTTTATCAACCAAGCTAAGTAAACAAAAGAACTACTCAAAAAGTTTGGTATGTATGACTCAAAAATAACTGGAACACCTATGAGCACATCCATTAAGTTAGACAATGATGAAAAAGGTAAGTCTATTGATCAAACAAAATATCGAGGTATGATCGGCTCACTTCTTTATTTAACTGCAAGTAGACCCAATATTATGTTTAGTGTTTGTATGTGTGCTAGATATCAATCAAATCCTAAGGAATCACATCTCAGTGCTGTTAAAAGAATTTTTAGATATCTTGTTGGCACTCAAAATTTGGGACTGTTTTATCCTAGAGGTGTTGCATTTGATTTAATTAGTTACTCTGATGCCGACTTTGCTGGATGCAAACTTGATAGAAAAAGCACCACTAACACTTGTCACTTGCTTGGTAACTCATTAGTATCTTGGTTTAGCAAAAAGTAAAATTTTGTTGCTTTATCAACGGCCGAAGCTGAATATATAGCTTCTGGAAGTTGTTGTGCCCCAATACTTTGGATGAAACAACAATTGGAGGACTTTGATTTGCATTATGATCATATCCCTATTAAATGTGATAATACTAGTACCATCAATTTAAGCAAAAATCCGGTTCAACATTCACGAACAAAACATATTGAAATTCGACATCATTTTTTAAGAGATCATGTTCAAAAAGGGGATATTGTACTTGAATTTGTAAACACTGACAAGCTATTGGCGGATATTTTCACAAAACCCCTAAGCGAGGATCGTTTCAATTTTATTCGTAGCGAGCTTGGAATATCGATTTCTACTTCAAAAGTTTTGTTATGACTGTGAAACTTGAATTTTTGTTAAAATGATACATGTGTATTGCTATATTGATATGGAAACATTTATATCAGTTGAATGTTCTCAAGTTCTTCATACATTTATTCTCCTCAGCAGTTTGCTATTCTCAACTGTGTAATTATTTTTTTGGTTCTGCATCTTGAGGTAAAGTTAACTTTGCATACATTGATTTTTTTTTAAAACCCTCATGGGATTTTTTTGCATTACCATTCCAGCAACACCAACATCCCATTAAGGTTAATTTCTACTGGTATTATTTTATTTTAATTTATTTTATTTTTTTTATTTTGCTATTAGGCTTAATTTCTTTTATTTTTTTTTTTCTCATTCTGCTTTTTAATTTCATTTTTCAGTACTTAAACATAAAAACAAAAACAAATCAAAATACAAATATTTACATAAAAAAAATAAATAAAAACACCCTTCATTTTTTTACGGCCACACGTCGATTAAAATAAATATACAAAAAAAAAAAAAACCTTTATTTTTTTCCGGCTATACACCGATCTTACTTACTCGCCTCTTCCATCGTTTTCTTCTTCTTTTTATCACCTTGGGTGACCCTTGACGCCCCTGCCCCCGTGCTTTTGTCGAGAGCGACGACTCCCCGCTGACTATCAAAGGCCAAGAACGACATTGCTCCAAATCGGGCCATGGAGGTGGTCTTTCGTTTAAGCTCTTTATTTTTGGCCTTCAATGCGCCTATTTCTGCTCACGCATCCTTGTACATGCGCTGGAGCAGAGAGAGTTGGGCGTTGACCTAATGGAGTTCACTCGTCCTGTTCTGCAATCAGTGAGCCAATTTTGTGACTGCCGTCGCCGTCACCGTCTCCATACAGGACGTCAGTGTGAAATGATTGGCTTCTATGTCAAATTGAGCTGCCATGATTTGCTCAATCGACATCATCGGAAGGTTAGGAAGAGGAATGACAGGCAGAGTAGGAGTAGAGGCACTCGGTCCAGCAGAGCTTATGGGATCGTTCAGGTCCGGATATAGAGTGAAGGGACGGGATGAGGAAGCCATGGTTTAGAGGTGAGAGGTGTAAAAGAGGTTTGGCCTCCTCCGTTCAATTTTTTTTTTTGTCTCTCGATGAGGAAGAAGAACAGAAGAGAGTGGTGAAGAAGAAGAAGCGGACAAGTGTGATTAAGAAGAAGGCTGAAGAGAAGAAGACAAGGAATGAGAGATAGCCGATGCGAGCGGCAATCGAGGAGAGTTGCTTTTGTCGGTTGGCTGACGCAAAAGCGAGGCCGCGTGTTTGACGCGATTTTCAACAAAAAAGAGAGGCGCGGGCGATTCATATATATATATATGTATATATATGTTTTGATTATTTATTTTTTGATGCCATTTATCACTATCATTTTCCTCCTCCTCCTCGAAATTCTGACCCATGATTTCCTTTTGATAATGTCAAATGGGGAGAAATTATATGATGTTATGTGTTATGGTATTATTTGAAAACTAATCTAATAAAACTAATATGATATTATGTATTATGGTATTATTTGAAAACTAACATCATGTGCTAACCTATGATGTTATGTATTATGGTATTATTTGAAAATTAATCTGATGATTATGTATTTATAGTTTGATATCTTAGTCTCATATCATGTCTCTAATTAAAGCTTATTTATTACACATGTGCTAACTTATATTTTTAAAAATGAATTCAGGGAGCATGACTTGAGGATGAGCTTTTCTTACTCCCAAATCAAATCAAAATATCATTGTGTGCCATCATAAAAAAGGGGGAGATTGTTAGACTTATTTATTTTGATGATTTATTTAATTATGTTTTAATTTACTTGAAAGAGAAAAATAGAATCAAAATTTATTTTGATGATTTATTTGAAAGAGAAAAATAGAATCAACATTTATTTTGATGATTTTATGTTTTAATAAAACCAAAATTTATTTTGTCCCATTATTTCTCATCTAAACCTTTATCCTAAATGTTGTTAGAATGTATTTAATATTTGATTAAATCAGGAGTTCAAACAGCCCAAAAATAGAGGTTCAAACAGTCCAGCACAGCAGTAATTCAAAAGGTTCAAGTAGAAGATATTCAAATTTTTAATGATGGAGTGGAAGATATTCAAATTAGTAATGATGAGTACAACGACTATAAACGACTATAAATTCAAATGAATACAAATTTGTAATGATGGAGTGGAAGATATTCAAATTAGTAATGATGGAGTACAACGGCTATAAATTCAAATGACTACAATGGCTATAAACGGTTATAATTTTCATTATATATACCAAAGCCTCTAATGTAAACAAGTTACAAAAACCTGAAAATATTTTTTGATCTATAATCACTCACATCTATTCTTAGAAATTATACATTGAGCCTTATAGCTTTAAGCCCATCTTTTCTGTGTGAGGTTTACAGAAAAACCAGAGCTTCATTTTTATATCTATCTTTGAGAGATAATTCTTGTAGCTTTCTGTGAAAGTAAAACACATTCTTTTCAACCTTGTAAGAGTGTAGTACATTCAGTGTTCTTGACTTAGAAAATCAGTGTAAAATCTGTGAAGGATTGCTCCATCTGTGAAAAGGTTGCTAGCATCCTGTGAAGCTAGAGTATAGTGGAAAATCTCAAGTGAAGCTTGAGGAGTGGACGTAGGTCGAGTTGAAACTGAACCACTATAAATTTGATTGTTTCTCTCTCACTTATCTCTTTATTTTATTTTAAATTGCCATAGCTATATTTTACATTTTTTCTGTGCTAAAATCATTAACTAACATAGTTGTTAAGACACTTGTTTTAATTATTTTTATTTCATTAATTATATTTATCTATTGTGCTAGTCATAATTTTTATTAGGGTATTATTAATTTTAATTGTAAAAACCTAATTCATCCCCCCTCTTAGGTTGTCTTTTGGGTAACAACCCGCAACCCGACCCGTGCCAGTGAAAAGACAAAATCTAGACCCGCAACCGCCCGCCAGGTGTCACGCATCCACCCATGTGGTGTTGGGTTGAGTCGGGTCGAGTTAGACGAATTTGGCGGGCCGGTGGATCCGCTGCACAATCCTAATAGAGACGATCTGGGTAATAATATTACATAATATATGTTTGGGAAATTGGTATACTATTTTGGACTAAAGTAGTCATATAGGACAAAATTAGCTATTTTAGTTAAATAGAACAAAATGTGACATTCAACGCATAATCATTTCATTTTTTCTCCTACAAAAGTTAAAAAAGTCAAAAAATCTATCTCTAATGAGGCTTCTTAGCCTCAGGCTAAAATAGCCAAAAAGCCAACTCACATCCCAAAAGATGGTAGAAATATGCATATAAAATTAATTTGTGGCATTATTATTAGGGTTATTTACATAAAAACTTCCTAAACTATTGAGAAGTATCACTTTGACTTCTAAACTATAAAAACGTACAGGTTGACCCCTAAACTATTAAGAAGTATCACTTTACTCCTTAAATTAAAAAGAAGGGGTACACGTTAATAGTTTAGCAGTCTATTTATATGATTTTATAGTTTGGAGGGTAAAGTAATAGTTTTTAATAGTTTAAGGGATCTATTTGTACGCTTTTATAATTTAAGAGGTTAAAATGATACTTTTTAATAGTTTAAGGTGTCTTCATTTAAATAATAATAATTATTATTTTTTATTTTTATTATTCTTATTTATTTTTATTTTTTTATAAAAGGGGTTTGCCTCTTGGGTAAATCATGTTTGCCAGGCCAAATTGGAGGACAGAAAGTTGGTCTCCTCAAAAAGGCTCGTTTTGTTTGTGCTATATGTAAAGAGCTCTTATTTTAGTAATTTTTTAGTTTTTAACAAAAAAATAGTGAGAATGATACGACAACTTATAGTAATTTTTTAGTTAAAATAGAAGATTGCCAAACGAGACCTTAATGGCAATATGGAAAATTTTGGGCACATCTATTACTCAAACTGGGAAGATTGTGTTTTCAAGTTTGGTAATTATAGCAATTGACATTTTCAAAACACATGTTCTGATTGTCAAAATCATCTAATTGTACAAATTTGAGGTTTATATAAATATGATCCCTTTGATGATTTTTACTAATATGATTAAAAAAAAAAATTGACCTTTAGGCAATAAAGGTGCCATTTGTGGCATCTGATGTTAGTAGGGTGGAAAATGTGATCCATCCATTTGTTGGTCATGGAAATAGATATGCACCATTTTAGTCAAATGGCAATAAAAAAAAAAATATCAAAACACATATGCGAATTGAATAAAGGTTTTTTGTTTATTTTTAAAGCTCCCAATGAAGCCACCAGCGTAAGAAAATATTGGGTGAAAAATAATATTTTATTAAAATATAACCAGATCAAGTTGAGAGATTCTAATGTACTATAGTTGGGGAGAACTTAGAGAATCTATAATGTCTCGTACCTTCTTCACTTGTTTGTTTTTCGCACCGATTTGATCAATTTCTCATAAGTTATATCAAAACTATAATAGCATAGAATATATGTATACATCTTCAATTTCTTTTCTAATCCCAATCTTAAAAAAAAAAAAAATTTCTTTTCTAATCAATGTACTGGCCTTGTTTGGGAATCCAAGTTTGCGGCTAAAATAGCCTCAAATACTAAAAAAACTAAACAACCTCAAATAGTATTTTAAACCAATGATTTATATTTAAAAAAAAAAAAAAAAAAACTCGGCAGTAGGGCAGCCTACAGTGTCACGTTGACAATATAGTGACAGCCTACCACTATCACATTGGTAGGCTGTCCCACTAGTAAATGACAATTTTGCCCCTTTAGACCAATTTTGAAAAAAGTGATTTTGGGACAAATTTGTCATTTCAGACTCAAATATCATTTTAAACACATTTTTCAAAATAATAATCAACCAAAAAAATCAACCAAACTTCCAAACATAGTGATGATACAGTTCGTTCCCGGTGGATGGGTTGGACCAATCCAAGCTCCTCGAGCCCACGTCTGAGTGGCGGAGCCCACTAGATGACCTGCAAGTAAGTTCAACGGGGAACGGGGTAGTCCCCCAGCGAACCCTCCGACGAGCAAGTTAGCAAATAGGAAAAGAGATGAAGTATGTAGAGAGAGATTGGAGATAGAGAGCTTAACCTTCTTCTTGTCTTCGATGCCTGCTTAAATCTTTTGGTAATCATTTCGCTGTCCCTTCCGACGTGCCCCCCTCGCCGAAAGCCTGTGCTGTAGCTTACTTTGTACAGGGTAAGGGGGCGCTGTTCCGACGGGGAGGTGTTGTCGTAATAAATGCTGTGATGGGTTGCATTAATGGTGATGTATTGTGGCAATAACTTTGCAGATCTTTGTCTGCTGACGTGGCCTGTTCTGCACCTGCCATGTGTCCGAATATCATTGGCCCTTCATGTTCAGTTGGCCTCCAGCTGTCCTGGGCTTTACCAGCCGGGTTCCCCTTATGGGCCTATCCATGTCAGTAGTCCCCCATTCCCGAGTGCAGCTTCAGTCCAATGAAGGGAATAGTAGTAAGGGAAATGAGTCCGGCCGGCAGGGGTGACCGAGTTGGTGGCCCGAGCGGAAGGGCTGACCGCGAAGGTGGCCGAGCGGAAAAACCGATCGCGAGGCGTGCCGACCGCGGGGGTGGCTGAGGGGAAAGACCGATCGCGAGGCGTGCCGACCACGAGGGTGGCCGAGCGGAAAGATCGATCGTGAGGCGTGCCGACCGCGAGGGTGGCCGAGCGGAAAGACCGATCGGAAAGACCGATCGCGAGGCGTGCCGACCGCAAGGGTGGCCGAGCGGAAAGGCGCGGGGCTCAAAAGGCGGCTTGTCACGTGATGATTTGAAGTGGAAAAGACAAGGTAAGGGCAGGAGTCAGTGCATCGTGGTCATACACGTGGCAAGATCTTGGGGGGGGGAAAGGTCAGGCGTTGGATCAGAGACGAAACGTTAGGCCATTATTATAGGTGTTGTAAGGACAAATTTGGCGGATGATTTGAAAAGTTTTCAAACTGGCGAAAATTAATTGGGATCCTTGGAATACGAGCAAACCATGGGCTTTTGGCATCATTTGATTCACCTACTTGTTTACAAAGAACCAAAATATTCCAAGGGTTACTTCGTTCGTTGCTCACGATACACCTTTACAACACTTCTTCAATTTTCTGGCACCTGCGTCAGAAGCGATTCGCAGACACAGCTTAGAAATGGCCCAGGAAGAAACTGCATTGTCAGGGTAGATCCGCTTGGGGAGGATGATGCCGTAGAGTTGGCACAGCAGTATAGGATGGAGAGGGCAGGGGAAACGGTTGCACGATTCCGCAGTTCCACCGTGATAGCAGCTGCGGAGCCAATCAGCCAGGCAGAACCGGACCACTGGCACACAAATGCGGATAAATCAACGGTTACTGCAGCGGATTTGGAGGCTATTCGTGAAAAATACCAGATTCCGATGGAGGTGGAGTTATTGCTGCCGACATCAACGGAGAGGCCGTCTGACGCCAGACCAGGAGAGTTTTCCCTGTACGAGGAGGCTCTGAAGGGTGGACTGAGGTTGCCACTGCCTCCAGTGGTAGTGGACGTGCTCAACCGTCTGGAGGTAGCACCGGGCCAGCTGATGCCCAATGCATGGAAGATCTTGCTGGCCTGTGCGCGGGCCGAAGGCGAATGGAGGGGAGGCCATGACAGTAGATGAATTTTTCGCCTGCTATAAAGCCTCAGGGCAACAAGAGACGTAGGTCACCTTGCAGGCAGTAATGGGGAAGGGGTTGGTGGCGGGGCTGCCGTCGTCAATCAAGGGGTGGCGACCAAGATGGTTCTATGTGTCCGCCAATGGGGGGCCTGGGGTGCGCACCATCTGGAAGGTGCCCATCAGGTCGATGGAGGCAAGACTGGGGGCAGCGGCAGAGGAGAGGGTGAAGAGGGTGAAGGAGTGGAGGGAGAGAGAGAAGGTCAAATGGGACGAGCTCGTTCAGCCGTCCTCATTGTTCGAGGCAGGGTTGGGGCCACTGCCGATCGGTGGGGACCTCGACCGAGCAGAGTTGGAAGCGAGGAGGGAAGCTCAGGAGGCAGAGGATCAGGCCATTCTAGCCAAAGCCAAAAAGTTTAAGGAAGTGCAAGAAGACCGACCGGCTCAACCGATCGCGCGGGAGAGGATCTGACCGCGCCCAAGGCCACTAGGGGGGAAGGACTTAAGCAGTTTTGAGCCGCGACCACCCCCAGTTGATCCTGTGAAAGAACAAGCCAGAAGGGAGGGGGAGGCTCTGAAGAAGAAGAAGAAGAAGAAGAAGAAGAGAAGTGCCCCAGCGGAGGCTGCAGATGAGCTTGGGTCCAAAAAGGCTAAGGTCGTTCCAGGCATGGTGGAGACCTCTGTGGTCAAGGATGCCCCAGAAGTGGTGGGGGTAACCCCAATGTTGGAGGTTGTGGAGATTGCCCCAGCAGCACAAGTAGGAGTTGGGGTAACTGGTGCAGAGCCGAGTGTGGGGCAACAGACCCAAAGGGGCTCTGATCCCCAGGAAGGGGGAGTCAATCTCGCCACAGCTATTTATCATGCCCGTGCGGTGGCTGGACGGCTGGAAGGAGAGGAGGGGCCAGCCAGGGCAGGAGCAGACCGCCTGGTGAAGATTGTAGAGGAGTCAGCTCTGCGCTCGGCGTCCAGATTCAGCGAGGCTGACCTGTTGAGGGGGTTATGCTCCGCTCAAATGGAGGTAACCACCCTCGTAGGGGCTCTGCTGAGGAAAGCAGGGGCTGCTAAACTCAAGGCTGATGAGGCCAAGGCTCAGTTGGCCAAGTTGAAGAAAGATAGTGCAAGCTGGGAAACTGCTCACAGTGATCTGCAGGCGGTCAGGGTAGAGCCAGAGGACACACGCCGCCAGGTTGTGTCGCTCGAGTTCCAACTTATTGGCGAACAGAGGAAGTTGGAGGAGGCCCAAAGAGCTTGCGCCGTTGCGGTCGAGCGGCATGAGGAGGCCATGACAAATAATGAAGAGCTCGTCAGGCAAAAAGACGAGGTGGATGTTAAGGTCGATGCTCTGCAAAAGGAGCTGGAGAGCGAGCGTGCCAAAGCGGTGGAGCAGAGGGAAAGCCTGCGTAAGGAGTTGGAGGCAGAGCGACTGTGGAGAGGGAGACTCTGCAGAAGGAGAGGGAAGCAGAGAGGGCGAGGGCAGCCGCTGAAATGGAGGCTCTGCGTAAGGAGCTGGAGACAGAAAGGACCAAAGCATCCTCTGAGAAGGCGATCCTACAAAAAGAGCTGGACGAGGAAAGGGCGAAGGCAGCCTCGGAAAGGGCGGCCTACCCCGATCTGTGCGTTGCAGCAGTTAATCAATTCAAAGGATCCCCTGAATTTCAGATAGCAGTGGATGTCGCAGTCGCCAGCAGCTTAGCTGGGGTGGAATCTGGGGGGGCTGGGCCATCAAGGACGACTGCTGGGGGGAGGACTGAGTCTGAAGTCGTTGAGAGTTTCCAGCAGTCAGACTTCTACAAGCACGAAATGGCTGAGTACTGGGACAGCGGGTGGAAGATGTTCAAACGTAGGGCGGAGGAGTTGTTCCCAGAGCTCGACCTGACCCTGGATGAAGGAATTGAAGAAGCAGATCTCGTCTCCAGTGAGGAAGAGGAGTGAATTGAAGATGTGTGTACTTAAGAGTTTTTGTTTGGTTTTTATATACACATTGTATTTTTTTTTTTTTGAAGTACTGTAGTGGACTGATGTACACATTTCTGAATAAATGAAATTTCAATTTTGTTTTGCAATTGAGTATGTTTACCGATGCGTCTGAAATAGATGAAGACTTGTGATAGAAACTGGTGATAATAGTTGAGTAAGGCTAGGGACGCCTAAGTGCAGAATGAAATTGAATTCGCAATAATACAGAGTTAAGTTAGAAATTCCGCTTTGTATAGTGAAACTGAATTTGTAATAATGTAAAGTGAAGTTAGGAATTCCTCAATGTAGAGGGAAATTGAACTTGTAATAATGATTCAATGTAGATCAAAGTTGGAGTATTGAACTTGTGATGGAGTTGTGTGTTGGTGTTCACCGTGCTGCTGAGGAAGTAATCTGATTGGTGAAGAAAAAGTGAAAGAAAGTCTTGGGAGTTTAACTAAGTAAAGGGTGGTATAAAAATGTTGACCTCAAATTGTGACTAAGTGTGCTACTAAGGGTAAATTTAAGCAATTTTCTGGACCTGAGGTGATGGCACTCCGTTTGGCTGAGGTGATCATGGAGCTCCGTCTGGCTGAGGCTTTTGCAGTGCTCAGTCTGGCTGAGGCTTTGGAAGTGCTCAGTCTGGCTGAGGCTTTGGAAGTGCTCAGTCTGGCTGAGGCTTTTGCAGTGCTCAGTCTGGCTGAGGTTTTGGAAGTGCTCAGTCTGGCTGAGGCTTTGGAAGTGCTCAGTCTGGCTGAGGCTTTTGCAGTGCTCAGTCTGGCTGAGATTTTGGAAGTGCTCAGTCTGGCTGAGGCTTCGGAGGTGCTCGGTCTGGCTGAAGCTTTTGAGGTGCTCAGTCTGGCTGAGGCTTTGGAAGTGCTCAGTCTGGCTGAGTCTTTGGAAGTGCTCGGTCTGGCCGAGGCTTTTGAAGTGCTCAGTCTGGCTGAGGCTTTTGAGGTGCTCAGTCTGGCTGAGGCTTTGGAAGTGCTCGGTCTGGCCGAGGCTTTAGGTGCTCAGTCTGGCTGAGGCTTCGGAGGTGCTCGGTCTGGCTGAAGCTTTTGAAGTGCTCAGTCTGGCTGAGGCTTTGGAAGTGCTCGGTCTGGCCGAGGCTTTTGAGGTGCTCAGTCTGGCTGAGGCTTTGGAAGTGCTCAGTCTGGCTGAGGCTTTGGAAGTGCTCGGTCTGGCTGAGGCTTTGGAAGTGCTCGGTCTGGCTGAGGCTTTGGAAGTGCTCGGTCTGGCCGAGGCTTTTGAAGTGCTCAGTCTGGCTGAGGCTTTTGAAGTGCTCAATCTGGCTGAGGCTTTGGAAGTGCTCGGTCTGGCCGAGGCTTTAGGTGCTCAGTCTGGCTGAGGCTTACTGGAACTAAAACGTCATTGAGACACCATATATATGACTGAGAGATATAAATGTCAATAAATTACATTGCACAAAAAGGATGACAGGAATGTTCAAGCGTGTAACTTTTCGAAAAGAAAATACAATAACTGAGCAACTCAAAAGCAGTAGTTTATTGAAAATAACGTTTCAAGTGTTCGGCGTTCCAGGGGTGTGGGAGGTCTCGTCCTTCTAGATCTTGAAGCTGGTAAGTGCCTGGACATAGTCTGGCTTTCACAATATAAGGTCCCTCCCATTTGGCTGCCAATTTACCCTCAGTCAGATTCTTGGTGGCAAGGGTTGCTTCTCTCAACACTAGGTCCCCCACAGCAAACTCCCTTGGTCGGACCTTGCGGTTGTAATGTGTTCTCATTTTTTGTTGGTATGAGACCAGTCTGATAGCAGTGGTCTCTTTGAGTTCTTCAATTAGGTCTAGGTCCGCTCGACGGAGCTCGTCAGTGAGCGCTGGATCCGGATGTAAAACTCTGGGGGTTGGCAGACCGACTTCCACTAGAATAATCGCCTCAGCGCCGTATGTTAGGCGGAAAGGGGTTTCCCCGGTGGGAGTCCGAGCTGTAGTTCGGTAGGCCCAGAGTACATTTGGTAGTTCCTCGGCCCAGAGTCCTTTAGCGGCTTCCAGCTTAGCCTTGATGATCTTCAGAAGAGAACGATTGGTGACCTCAACCTGGCCATTGGCTTGGGGATGACAGGGGGAGGAGAAACATGGTTGGATCTGGAGGTCTGCACAGAACTTTCTGTATCTGGCGTTGTCGAATTGTTTGCCGTTGTCTGACACGATGGCCTGAGGGATGCCAAACCTGCAAACGATTGACTGCCAGATGAACTTGGTTGTGTTCCGTTCGGTGATGGTGGCAAGGGGTTCTGCCTCGACCCACTTGGTGAAGTAATCAATGGCAACAACCGCGAACTTGGTCTGGCCTCGGCCGGTGGGAAGTGGACCAATTAGGTCGATCCCCCATTTGGCGAACGGGTACGGGCTGCAGAGCGTAATCAGTTCAGTGGGAGGAGCATGGGGGATGTTGGCAAAGCGCTGACACTTATCGCATTTGAGGACAAAATCAGTGGCATCTTGATTGAGGTCGGCCAGAAATAACCAGTACGGAGTATTTTGTGGGCCAAAGACCTGCCGCCCGAATGATTGCCACAAATTCCCTCATGGATTTCTTGCATTACATAGGTTGCTTGGGTTGAGTTGAGGCATCGCAGATATGGTCGTGAAAAACCACGTTTGTACAAGACGCCATTGACCAGGACGTAGTTAGACGACCGAGCCCTGACCTTGGCGGCCTGCTGTTGGTCATTTGGGAGTTCTCCTGTTGTCAAAAATAGGGTGATGTCGGATGCCCAGGGATGGGTTCATTTTGGAGGAACTGCACCTCGTGCGGGTCGGGTGAGATGGCCGGATGAGTTAGGTATTCGAGGCGGACTCCGTGGCTGAGGTCGGACTGATCTGCAGAGGCCAACTGAGCCATCTCATCAGCTTTGGAGTTTTCCGCCCGAGGTATGTGCTTGATCTGGAAAGTATTGAAGAGGCGAACAAGAGGGAGTGCCATGTCCCTGTAGGCCCGCATTGTGCCATCCTTGGCATCGAATTCCCCCGTAATCTGACCGACGACGAGCTGTGAGTCACTGAACACTCGGATGTGGCTGACACCAATATCCTTGGCCAGGCGGAGTCCTGCTATCAATGCTTCATATTCGGCCTCATTGTTGCTGGCCTCAAACAAGAGACGGAGAGCACATTTGAAATAACCACCCTCCGGGGAGGTGAGGATGAGGCCAGCCCCACTACCTTCCCTCCGGGATGACCCGTCGACGTTGAGAGTCCAAGAATGGGGGTCTTCTGGGTCGGCAGGAGTTGGTGGGGGTGGAGAGGTAGTGGTTGGGGTAGGGTTGGTGAATTCCAGGATGAAGTCGGCTATGGCCTGTCCCTTGATTGCTGTGCGAGGACGGTAGGAGATGTCAAACTGGCTGAGTTCCACTGACCACTGCATAAGTCGGCCAGAAAGCTCTGGTTGCTGCATGACCTTCTTCAGGGGTTGGTCGGTGAGGACCACTATGGAATGGGCCTGGAAGTAAGGACGAAGTCGTCTGGAGGCGATGACCAAGGCCAGGGACAACTTTTCTAGCAATGGGTAATTCTGCTCCGCTCCCCTGAGAGCTCGACTGATGTAGTAGACCGGCCGTTGGACTGAGCCGTCTTCCCTGATAAGAGCTGCACTGACGGCGGTGTTCGATACTGCTAAATAGAGGAAGAGGGGCTCGCCCGTGATTGCCTGTGAAAGAAGGGGGGATTGGCCATGCATTGCTTTAACTGCTGAAAAGCCTCTTCGGATTCAGTTGTCCATTCAAAAGTCTGCCGAAGGACTTTGAAGAATGGTAGGCACTTATCTGTTGCGCGGGAAATGAAACGGTTGAGGGCCGCCACTCTGCCAGTGAGTCTTTGAACTTCTTTGACAGTTTTGGGTGACTGCATCTCAATCAAGGCCTTGATCTTCTCAGGGTTGGCTTCGATGCCGCGCTGACTGACCATAAAACCCAAGAACTTTCCAGATCCTACGCCGAAGGCGCACTTCTCGGGGTTGAGCTTCATCTGATACTTGCGAAGGGTGGCAAAGGTCTCTCGTAGGTCGGTTAGATGGTCAGTGGAGAGTTTGCTCTTGACTAGCATGTCGTCCACATACACTTCCATGTTCCGACCGATCTGATGGTGGAAAACAGCATTGACTAACCGTTGATAGGTGGCCCCAGCATTCTTCAGTCCGAACGGCATTACACAGTAGTAGTAGGTACCTCGGTCGGTAATGAAGGATGTGTGTTCCCGATCGGATGAGTGCATCATGATTTGGTTGTACCCAGAGAAAGCATCCATGAAGCTGAGCATTTGGTGACCTGCCGTGGCGTCGACCAGCAGATCTATGCGGCGGAGTGGGTAGCTATCTTTGGGGCAAGCTTGGTTTAGGTCGGAGTAATCAACGCACAGTCGCCACTTGCCATTGTTCTTACGGACTAGAACTACATTGGACAGCCACTTAGGATAGTTTACATTTTGGATGAATTGGGCCTCAAGGAGTTTGTCGACCTCTGCGGCTATAAGAGTATTGCGTTTCGGGTGGAAGATGCGCTGCTTCTGGCGGTAAGGTCGGAAATGGGGTTCGATGCTGAGGCGGTGAGTTATGAAGGAGGGGTCGATGCCTGGCATGTCTGAATGGGTCCAGGCAAATACGTCATTGTGCTCGGTCAGAGGGCAGTGAGGTCGGCCCTGGCTTTTGGGAATAGCTGACTGCCGATCTTGGCGGTTTTCATTGGGTTAGTGGGGTCGATGGGAACCTCAATGAGCTCCTCAACAGGTTCTCCCCTGATCAGCTCATCTTCGTCTCGGACATCAAGTCCTTCAATAATCATGGTCTCCTTCAGTTTAATTTCCTTGAGTGAGGCGACATAGCATTCTCTGGCCACGGTTTGTTCTCCCCTCACTGTTCCGACCCCGAGATCAGTAGGAAACTTGATGGCCAGGTGGTAAGTGGAGGTAATCGCTTGGAAGGCGTTGAGGGCAGTGCGACCAAGGATGATGTTGTAGGCAGAGGGGCAGTCGACAACAAGGAAGGTAAGCAACTTCGTGGTCTGCCGTGGGTATTCTCCAATGGTGATGGGGAGATCAATGGAGCCGATGGAGGTCACCCGGTCGCCAGTGAAACCAACCAAAGGGGTTTGGAGGGGAGACAGACTTTCCTCTCCGATCTTGAGCTGGCGGAAGCAGTTGAGGAATATGATGTCTGAAGAGCTTCCATTGTCGATGAGAACTCGTCTGACCTTATAGTTGGAGAGGATGGCGGAAATGACAAGAGGATCATCATGAGGATAACGGATGCCTGTACAGTCGGCGTCCGTGAAGGTGATGGGCTCTGTCCACTGCTTGGGCTGTTTGGGGGTCGGTCTACCGTGGTGACTGCCTTGTCTGAGCCCTGCCGTATTTTTCTAAGTTCTGCCTTCTGAGCTGAGCGAGATGGTCCCCCACAAGCAAGACCACCTGAAATAACTCTAATTTCGCCAACGGGTGGAGGTGGATTACCTTGTGGCCGAGGTTGTTGGGGAGGTCGATCATGGCCTTGATTTGGTTGAGCTGGCTGCCGCGGTGGGGTGTGTCGGCGATTGTCTCTGTGGGGTTCGGTTCTTTGCCTTTGCTGAGGGCGGGTGTCTGTGAACCGGCTTAGACGCCCCTGGCGAATGAGGGTCTCCACCTGATCCTTGAGGTTGATGCAGTCGTCAGTGTTATGGCCATGGTCCTGGTGGAAACGACAATATTTGGACTGGTCTTTCCGGTTGGAAGGGTTCCGTAGAGGAGGAGGCCATTTGAGGGGGTAGTCCCGTTGGATCTGGTTGAGGACATGTTCCATAGGAGAGTTGAGGGGTGTATACTGCTCGAACCGACCGGGCGGTCGGACTGGTGCCGACCGGTCTGCACGAGGGGGTCGGTCGGTATAGCGGGGTATTGGCTATGATACTGGGCGTTTCTGGGTTCTGGGTCTTTTCTCTTTTCTCTGGGGGTCGGGTTTTTAGCTGTTGGATCCTGCCGAGCGGCTAGTGAATCCTCGGCATTCATGTATTTTTGGGCTTTGGAGAGTAGGACTGCCATTGAGGTCGGGGGGTTTTTAGAGAGGGAGAAAAGGAAATCAGATGACCGCAGACCGGCCATGAAAGCTGTGAGGATGACCTTGTCGTCATTTTCTGCAACTTGCAGGGCTTCGGTGTTGAAGCGAGTAACGAAGCTGCGCAGTGATTCCCCCTCGGTCTGACGAATATTGAGGAGTTGGGTTGCCGGGCGTCGCTGGCGCTGGGCTCCGATAAAGTGGCTCAGGAAAGAGTCACTGAGATGTTGAAAGGTGGAGACAGAGTCTGGTGGTAACTGGCTAAACCACAGCCGAGCTGACCCCTTCAGTGTCACGGGAAAAGCTCGGCACATGATCTCGTCTGGGAAGGCATGGAGAATCATGAGGGTGCGGTAGGTCTCCAGATGGTCGACCGGGTCTGTCGTACCGTCAAAGGAATCGATGGAGGGCATTTTGAACTTGGCGGGCAGAGGTTTGTCTCGGATGGAGGCAACAAATGGTGAGTTTGCCGTAGTGGAGGGCTTATGCTGGATGTTCTGCATAACCCCTTGGAGCTGGAGTTTCATGGCGCGGAGTTCGGCGTCCCAAAGGGGAATGTTGTCACCACCAGAGGGAGACAGGTGTTGGACGCTGCTGGCCTCTCCCTCGGGGGCTGGTGCTATGACCGATGGGTGTGGGGATGGAGGTGGTGGATTTATATGTGGGTGAGGAGGTTGCAAACCTCCCAAGTTAGGTGGATTGGGTTGTGGGGCAGTACGGCCCGGAGTTCGTTCTGGGTTGGGTGGAATATCTGGAGGTAGTGGTGGAGGAATTGGGAGGTTTCCTTGGAGTAAAGCGTTTATCAGGGCCTGGTTTTGCTCGGCTATACGATTAATGCTGTTGGTAAGCTCGGTGAAATACTGTGGTGGGTTGTTTGGATTGGGAGGGTCGGTTTGGTCGGCAGCATTATGGTGGGAAACCATGGATCTAGTCTTGACCATACACCTTGATGGATGAGATGAAAAGGTTGCTGGAACAGGGTCTCCGGCGGCAATGAACACAACTGGCGCACGGACAAACCAGTTCCCACAGACGGCGCCAACTGATGATACAGTTCATTCCCAGTGGAAGGGCTGGACCGATCCAAGCTCCTCGAGCCCACGTCTGAGTGGCAGAGCCCACTAAATGACCTGCAAGTAAGTTCAATGGGGAACGGGGTAGTCCCCCAGCGAACCCTCCGACGAGCAAGTTAGCAAATAGGAAAGGAGATGAAGTATGTAGAGAGAGATTGGAGATAGAGAGCTTAACCTTCTTCTTGTCTTCGATGCCTGCTTAAATCCTTTGGTAATCATTTCGCTGTCCCTTCCGACGTGCCCCCCTCGCCGAAAGCCTGTGCTGTAGCTTACCTTGTACAGGGTAAGGGGGCGCTGTTCCGACGGGGAGGTGTTGTCGTAATAAATGCTGTGATGGGTTGCATTAATGGTGATGTATTGTGGCAATAACTTTGCAGATCTTTGTCTGCTGACGTGGCCTGTTCTGCACCTGCCATGTATCCGAATATCATTGACCCTTCATGTTCAGTTGGCCTCCAACTGTCCTGGACTTTACCAGCCGGGTTCCCCTTATGGGCCTATCCATGTCACATAGAATTAAAATACCTTACTAAAATAGCCAAATAACTAATAAGCCAAAAAAGTAGCCACTTCCCAAAAAAGGCTACTAACTACTCACTAATACTCATTATTCTCACTAACTTCTCATTCATGATCATATAAAAGGTAGCTAATATATAAATAAATAACAAATATTTTAAAATGCACCAATAGAAAAGTTATAGTTTTAATTCATTTGGTATCTCATTACACTAATAAAGTTTTTTTCATCGTAAGATGTAAAAGATCGAGCTCGAAAACAAGGGAAATTTTGAATAGTAACAATAATGACATGATTTTTTTTAAAATTTTAGGTTAAATTAAAATGAGATCTTATCTTGTTTGTCTTTTGAAATATTGGGGCTTCAATAATAATATTGTTTTTAATAAACTTTAAGCGATGAACTAAAGTAGCCTATCCGAAAAGAGGATGCATCATTATTTTCCTTCTCTTTTCTCTGTTCCTTCTTGTTGGTCTCTTGACAACCGTTTTCATGTGTGAACCTAATTGATGTATATTTTTGTAATCATGATGTGTTATGTATTTTAATTGCTTTTTGATGTATTTAGGTCTCGTTTGGCAAGTGTCTCTTTTAGTCAAAAAGTTAAAAAGTTACTAAAAAAAGTCAAAAAGCCAACAATCCATACCAAAAAGTCAAAGATTTCCTTTTCTCTCTACTTTTTGCATATCTTTTCGTAAAAAGCCAAAAAGTCATCCCAAACATACTAATTTTTTTTAGCTCATATTTTAGTCAAATAGCCAAAAAGTTACTAAATTAACCTGTTCCCAAACAAGACCTTAGTTTAATACTCTATCAGTATTTATTTGATTACATCAATAAACTTCTCTCTTTTTTTTTTGATAAATAAAAAAATAGGAGGTTTGCCTAGGTTGGGTGGAATTCATGTGAGATGTTGGCATTTGATTAGAGAGTGTTTGTGATAATCTAAATATTTTTTAATTTTTTATAAAAAATGTATAAAAAATTAGAGAGATGATATGACAAAAATAAAAAAATAAAAAAAAATGCACTTTTATAATAGATGTCAAATAGTGCCTTAGCAAACACCCATGCCCACACAAATATATATATATATATATATATGGTAATCAATTCAAGATGCTCCATAATTTCATTTTCTAACGATTTCGATTTCGATTTCGATTTCGATTTCGATTTCGATTTTGATTTTGATTTTGATTTTTTTTTTTTTGATTAATGGGATCTAGAAGGAAGAATCAAACTTAAATTAACATTTATGTTACTTTTGACTTTATAAATAATGTATTGAGTTATAGTCTTGTGTGTTGTATTGTCTTTCATGTTTGTTCACTTGTAGTTTTTTCTCATCAAATCACATAATAGGAGCCGGAGATCTCAGTGATGACCTCACACAACCGACCTCCCAAAAAATATTGTATTTCTTTAGTTCAATGTATTTTATACATGCAATCATCCACATATCAATTGTACAACATGAAAGTTGTTTTCATTTTATATTTATATTTGTTTCTCATTCATTACAACTACCGATCACTTTGAATCATGCGGGATCTATTTGGATTTTTCTAATTTTTTCGTCTCAAATCCTCTCACATCACACAATTAGACATGTCCTATAATAAGGTCTCGTTTGGCAAATGATTTTTTTAGTAAAAAAGTCAAAAAGTTACTAAAAAAATAAAAAAGTTAACAACCTAGATAAAAAAAGTTAAAGATTCTATTTTCTCTTTATTTTTTGTATATTTTTTCGTAAAAAGTCAAAAAGTCATCCCAAACATACTAATTTTTTTTACATCATATTTTAACTAAAAAATCAAAAAATTACTAAAAAAACTTGTTCCCCAACGAAACCTAAGTTATGATATATGTTTCAAAAGAAGTATTTGTCCTTTTGTTTCTATTATTTACAGGTATACCCTTTGATTTATTTTTTAAAAAATTAAAATTAGATCATGTAACTCATTAGCAAATTTTGATCCTGTAAAGTTTGGTTATACAATATTTTATAAAGTAATTTACCCCTCCCACAATAATAGGGTGCGAGTCTGTACATTCATGTTCTCTCCCTTCCCCTAGCAAATTTTAGGGAAAACTCTCTCTCTCTCTCTCTCTCTCTCTCTCCATTGAGTTCTTATAAAAATAAAAAATAAAAACCTCAAATATATGTACAATGTATATATATAAAGTATATAATTTGGGAAATTCTATGATACTATATACACACTTCTAGTTATGATATTTATGTTTTGGTTATAACTTATTATATTGGTAGTTATAACTTATTACGTTATTGATTATGATATTATTTTGGTTATAATCCAAAAATTCTTTGCTATACTTTATACGATATTTGGTTATAATCTATTTCTATATTTTTAGTTATGACTCTTATAATATTGACTTATGTTATTTATGATAATCAAATTTACATATGACATAATTTGCATATAGTACACTCATATAATTTATATACTAGCGGTAACCCATGTATTTAGTTTAAAATGAATAATTTAAAAACCGGATTGCAAAATATATGATGCAATATGGTGTTAGGTTTAATATCGTCCACATTGATTGTTGTTTATTATTTATTTTTGATGAGATTTTGATAATTAAAAACATAAAAGGTAATTCAATTAAACAAACAAATAAGTCAAAAACAACTGTAGTTAAACATCAATTGAGAATTATATTTTGTTATGATAAAAATAATATTCTATTGTCAAGCCACAAACAAAACAAAATAAAAGACTCAATTATTCAAGTTTCTCATAAATAAAAAAAAAATAATAATATCAAATGTGTTAAGTTTTTATTCTTGGCAATCCCGTTTGACAAAACTCCTTTAAGTTGTAATTGTATTCGATCTTTTATTTCATTGAGGTTATGAGTTTTAGATGCGAATCCAACATGAATTGTGCCTTACAAAGATGTTTCGGAAGTTTATTCTTTTATGTTTGCCACTTCCCTGACTATGTCGGGGATCGAGCTGTGCGCTCGAGCGGAGAATCTTTAGTTCCAAAAGTTTGATCGCCTGCAAAAGTACTAGGAGTTGTATTTTTCCGCTCGAGTAGCCTTTCTTGCGCTCGAGCGTCAGTCCGCTCGAGCGGCCATTCTAGCGCTTGAGCGGAGATCGCGGATCAGTTTTTTTATAAATATGTGGTTTCATCCGTTTTTAGGATTACGTCTTCCAGATCTTCTTCTTGGATATTAGGGTTTATAACTGGAGCTTCTTTGCTAGTTTCTTTGATATTTGTTTGAGTTTAACTCATGGTTTGAAAAATATACATCAAAGGATTGTTTGTTTTGTTTAATACAAAAGAGAGTGTTGTTCTTCGGTGGATTCCGAAGAATTTGAGCCAGAAGCTTTGGTGGATTCTGGAGTGGCTCATCGTCGTGAATTCGACATCGACATTGTGGATTCAACGTTGGGCAAAAACAATTCTAAGGTGAAAACGGGGTTGGAAGAGGCACATTGGGGTTGGTTTGATTTAGGCGTGAATTCGCTAGGTAATTGAGAGTACACTTGTGTAATTCCTTTATATCTTTTTAGTGGATTTTTTGTGGCTGTTGCTCGTGGTTTTTTTTATCACAATTGGAGGCATTCCAATTATGGTTTTTCCACCTTAAAATCGTTGTGTTGATTTGTCTTGATTGTTTGATTAGGATTGTTATTTATTACTTAAAATTGATACATAATCATAAATCAATATCTAGGGGATTTCTAGATTTTTCAATTGGTATTAGAGCAGGTCGCTCTATTTAAAAAAAAAAAAAAAACTATTAGAGCGAGATCTTGTTTGATTTCTGATAATGGATTCAATTCGTGAGGGAAATTCTATGGTTCGACCACCTCTACTTGACGGATCCAATTATTCTTTTTGGAAATTTCGGATGAGATCGTTTTTAAAATCTATCGATGAAAAAGTTTGACAGTCTGTCATGTATGGTTGGATCGAACCAATGATTACCGTTGATGGAGTAATCTTCCCCAAACCAATTGATAAGTGGGGGACACAATTGATTACCAAAATAGTAGCTGGAATAGTAAAGCTATCAATTCACTCTTTTGCGCCGTCACACCAGAAGAGTTTAGTCGTATCTGTAATTGTGAAGTCGCAAAAGAGGCTTGGGATATCTTACAAACTATTCATGAGGGCACTCCTTCAGTTAAATGCTCAAAACTTCAAAGGCTCACATTTAGTTTCGAAAACCTTTCAATGAAAAATAGTTAGACCTTTGATGAATTTTACACGAAGTTGAGTGACAATGTAAATTCTAGCTTCAATTTAGGTAAAAAAATACCTAAATCCAAGGTTGTGGGAAATATTTTGAGGTCCTTGTCGATCGGTTCCAACCAAAAGTTACGGCTGTTGAGGAGACTGAAGATGTTGACAACCTCAAGTTGGATTATTTGGTTGGAAATCTCCAAACTTATGAGGCACATAGAAATTTCAAAAAGAAACAAAAATATGATATTGCTTTGAGTAGTGCTCATACAGTTGGAAAGGATTCTGATGAGGATTGTGAGATTGACTCCAAGATTACGGATGCTTTTGTAAAACAATTTAAAAAGTCTTTTTTGAAAAAGAATCCTAATCTTTTGGAGTCAACTCATAAATCCAAAGGCAAAGATAAATTCAAAATTAATTCTATTACCCAGAAAAAGAAAGGAAAAATATAAGGGAACTCTGAAAGAGTCTAATGCTATGAATGCTAAGAATTTGGCCACTTTGCTCAAGAATGCCCTACTCGTTTGAGAAAAAAGAAAGCATTCGCCATCACTTGGGATGATGAATCTGAGTTTGATAAAGATGAAAGTGACATCGAACCACAAGATGAAGAGGGGCATGAACAATTCCTTACTTTCGTGGTGGCTTCCAAAACTGAAAGACAAATAGAGTATCCGAAGAGGCTGGTGGAGAATATCACTGATGATGAATCCTCGGGGAGTGATGATGAAGAGCTTCAGCAAGCTTTATGAAAAGTTGTATAAGGAATTTCTTAACTTATCCAAATTGAATGACAAACTCACTACGAAACTTAAAGCATATGAAAGTGAGAATATCAAATTAAAGAAGGAGATTTCTGAGGCTAGAAATGATGCCATAAAGATTTCTAGTGATCAACAAGCTCTTTGTGCAAAATTCTTGACTTGTGAGACAAAGAGGAATGCGTTACAGCAAATCTATGCAATGTATGAAGAAAAGATTAAAACTCTCGAAATGTCTCAAGTTGCCTTGGAAGAACTAATGATCAAGAAAGAGGAAGAGCTCAAGTGTGCTATGGCTACCATTGGTCTTTAAAACAAAGGATCAAAGACTTTGGACAATATCATTGGATCTCAACAAATTTGTTTTGACAAGAGTGACATTGGCTTTGGTGGTAAGAAAAAGCAAAAACAAAGTGCATCCATATCTCATGATACAAGAACTCAAGGGCAGGGGGAGCACAAGATTCAACAAGAGGAAAGATTCTTTAATCTTCCTGGAGTTGGTAAGGTTAAAGAAAAGAAGGTACACCCTATTTTTATTTGTCATCATTGTGGTATGTATGGTCATATTCACCCTTATTGTTATGAGTTGCATGGGAGATTGTCTCATAGAGATGGAAGAAATTCTAACATCTCGTGGGATAGGAGATGCTTCATTGGTTGTAATGAGGTTAAGGGTCATAATAGACCTTGTTATTTTGATGTGCTTGAGACCAAACATGGAGTGAGTTTGCATTTGCCTAGACCTATGAATAGGAAGTTGGAAACCATGTCGAGACAGGTTCCCATTGAAAAGGAAGGGAACCATAATGTCAAGATACCACCCAAGAACTGTAATTCTCACAACTTTGTTTATACTAAGGCAGTTTGGGTGAGAAAACTTGACTTGTGTTAAGTTGTCTATTTGTTTTAGTTTTTAGGTTTCTATGTGTTTTTTTTTTGGGAGGGGGGGGGGGGGTCTTTTAATGTGTGGCATCATTTAATGTGGGCTTGTTCATTTTTCTATCTTGCTTTGTTTAAAAAAAAAATCCAAAAAGATTTTCTTAGTATGGTTTTGCAAGCTTAAATTTTTTGAAAAGTTCTTGTTGCATATTGGAATTGATGAGAATATCCATTGCATGTTAATATGTGTGTGCTTTCTGTAGTCATTACTCATTTCAAAGTGTGTGTGTTTGATTAGTATTTTCATTCTATACACACTCTTAGATTAGCAAATATTGGAGTCTTCCGCCTTAGTGATCTTTTTCCTCTATGGACTTCTGGTATTGTATCTTTTGTTTTTCTAGAGGAATTGACCTATACTAGCACATCATGGGTGATGTTGAGTCTCTTAACCACCTTCTATCTTTTTGCATCTCCACGGCTTTCCCCTCAATTCTTTGTAGTTAAGGCATGAGGAAAAGGCTACCTTAGAGTCACCAACTAGGCTATCCTTATTGTCTCCATGCTTCTCTAGTTCGGTTTTCATACTCTTGAGCGTGTTAGCTGCCAATGAGTGTGCAAAAGAAAGAGAAAAAAAAAATGTAAAAAAAAAGATTCATTGATTGAGGGGGAGCCTCCGCTTTTACTCAACAAATTCCCCTTGATTCCTAGTGGTTTGACTTTTCTTAGTTGTGCTCTGATTCTCTTGCCTGAGGTCTAGCTATCTGATCACTACTAGGATTTGAATCTAGTGTTTGTCGAACTCCAAGAGTCACGTACATACTTTTATCATGGGATCTATGCTTTTCACATAATGCATAACTTTCTTTCATGAGGAATCTTCTACAGGCTGTGCACATTGTGTTTTCAAGTAATTGTGCTTCTTGGATAATCTTGTGTGTTTTTAAGATACAAATCTAAAATTCCTTGCTTGCTTCACCATATCTTGTTTTTGTCTTTTTCTTCTTGTTCATTGTTTTCAGTGTTTGTGGTTGCTTTTAGTGAGGGGAAGTGTATACTGCCCCTGAGAACTCTCCGCGCCTGCGAGGCAGCGCGAATTTGTTTTTGTTCTGAGGCTACTATAGTTCGGACTCGCTGTCACGGTTATGAATCTAATCTCACAAAGTACAATGTGAGACCAATAAATCACCAAAGAGTCCAAATCCGGCAAATCGTTTTGGGAAACTGATTTTTATAAAGAAGTGCCAAACATGGACTGCTTTGCCAGATACAGAGTCGCCACCTAAATATTTTATTTTGGGAGAATTTAGAAAACCCTGACTCGTGCCTAAGGCCACGTGTCCGTAATCACCAAAGTTGCCTCGGCTCAGGAACTTGGGTACGAGAGGGGAAGGTCATGCAATGAGCACCCCCACTCGCCCGATCAAGGATCGACCTGTACTAAGCATGATATTTTGTTTTTGAAAACACATGTGTTCTTATTCCGGTTATTAACCTAGAATTACTATGTGATGCGCACAGCATACAAGTATAGACTAGATCACCTAAGTTGGAACAAAACATTGCATGTTCGTTTGTTTGAAAATAGTTTGAAGTTTGCTATTCGCAAGTAGGCTAAATCGGGGATTTGATGAATTGTTTTGATTCAAGCAATCCAACCTTCATCCATAGGCATTCAGGCAGTTAATCACTTAAGTAGTTAGTCTCATGGCAAGAATGCTTTCATGGCAATCAATAACACACATGCAGTATGCTAAAGCGTAAACACTCACAGTGTACTCCAAGCCAAAACAGAGAACTATTTAGAAATCATGCATGATCCTAGTTCATGTTAAGATGGCTAATGCAACACATGCAAAAATGCAACTAAAATAGGCTCGGCTATTCTAAGATGTCATGTGAATGCAACTTGATAACATGCTGTTGAACACGTATTCAAGTAAATGTATTGAAATATAATGCAGTTAATATGATGCGCCGAGCCTGGTGCATGCAATACAGATGAATGAATGCACGCATGCAAGCATAAGGTATGCTAATCGAAATATGCCCTAAAACTAACCATCGTAAGCGGTTAAGTAAAAGGGAGAAAGAAATGGAGGTTGGAAGACATGCATCACACACACGCATGCTTATTACAACAATTAGCCCTCTCGACGGAGGGTCCGAATAAGAAGCTAACTAGCTAATCTAAGCTAATTAAACTAATTATTACATCAGAAAACCAGCTAACTAATTAAGCTATTACAACACAAATTGAATAGTTAAGCGTATTAACTAATTAGGTACAAAGCCAAAGCATAAACTAGCTAAGCAAATTAGCTAAGTAAAGTAGTAAAGCAATGTCCTCAGAGGGAGAAGATTGCACGCATGCTCGGTCGCCTCGTTCGGAAATCCGTCGTGATGCCCCAACTTGCCTATGTTTGTAATTGTTCTCAGAACCTTGCACCAAGCTCCAGAAAGCTTCCAACTCACCTTGGGGGCTTGTGGGAGCATGGCCGACCACCTGGAGGTGTTGCCAGCCACTGGCCGACCACTTTCCATTGCTGCAGACTAGAAAAAGTGGTCGGCCAGCTAGTTCTTCTGGTCGGCCGACCAGTTTTGCTACACTTCTACAGTTTCTTGCAATAGAGAGCAAGAAATAGCATGGCAATGTATTTGCAAGATATGTGTGCACAACCACCCTCCCTATCATTTCATAAGCTCAAAGAGGGTGTGGTTCTCGACCCTCGGGCCACCAATCACGCATCTCGATGCATGATGGTTGAGAAACCAAATTGCACAATTCAATGTAAAACGAATGCATACATAAACACATAAAGCCTAGAACTCTATCATGTATGACGGGGAAAAGACAGGAAGCCTGACTCAACTGTGCCCCTAGTTCATCATTTTGACCATTTTTTTATTTTGGCTTTCTATTAAAACAGTTTTGACCAATATGAGAGTTGGATTAACATATTTGTTCAACTTTTTGTTTTGAAATGATGCAAGTCAGGCTATGAGCACTGAAAATTTTCCTTTTTTGGGTCCAAGAAATGGTCCAGTTTTGAAAAAATGGAATAATTTTCGAGAAAATTAGTCAACCTCAGTAAAAATTCTCAAAAATTGTTTTTGCAAATGGCCATTGCTCGACCAACACAGAATCTACTCTTGAGATGCACAACCTCAGATCCAAAACAATGAAAAATTGCCCATTGTTTGAACGGCACTACATGGTAACTAAAAGTTGCCCCTTGTTTGAATAGCACCGCAGCACACTGTATGGCAACGGAAAGCTGCCCCTTGTTTGAATAGCACCGCAGCACATCGTAATCAGTCCTCAAAGTGACGATCACAACCGAACTCTTGGATACAGAGAAGACAAAGATGATCAAAACCATTACATGGACACAATCAATTTAGAAGTGTTTATGGCTGGACTTCAGAATGAAGTTGCGTACGTATCCCAAACATGGAAATCAAGCCTTACGTAGTTCGGGGTTAAGGTACACTCGGGTATTAACCTCTCCTTTTGCGCTCTAACTTTTGCCAAGGCCGCTCTTTCTGGGTTTTCAACCTTGCGAGCTATGTTTTTCTTTTTATTTTCATTTCTTTTCTTTTTTCAACTTTTCTTTGCATTTTTCTTTATTTCTCTTCTTTTTTGTTCTTTTTCTCCATTTCTTTTTTTTTTTGCTTTTTCTTGCTCTAACTTTTTCCTGGGTCACCATTCCGGGTTTTCGGCCCAGCGAGCCTCTCGAGGGTAAAAGTGTAGTTTTGTCCATGTTGAATGGTTTTAGGATCTCGAAGCCATCTAAATCCAGAAGAATGGTTGCTGTTTGTTGATGATGTAGAAGTCCATCCAATGGGGGCTGAATTGCCCCCAGTGTTGTGGATAGGAGCTCAATTATCCTTCAGTAATACTTTCTTTTTTCTTCCCTTTTGGGATTTGGCATTCTTGCCGATCTTCATTAGCTTGAGGAATGTCCCAATTTTTGACTCTTCGAGTACATCGGACATTTTTGCCCCTAGTTCGAGGAGGGGCTTCTGATCTAGCTTCGTAAGCTTTCTTTGATAACATCTGATCTACTTGATTTGACTTCCTTGCCCCTAGTTCATGGGCTGCTTCAAATTTGGCCACACAGGCCTCACATCATGGTTGACCTTTGAACATTCTGAATCCAAGTTCAAGGTTTGAAACCAAAAAAAAAGGGGTTGAGTCATGAGGCTGAGAGCGATCCTAGGCTGCACAATCTCAAGAGCGATTCCACACAGGTCTTTGCAAGACGGCGCAAAACATTTTTTTGAAATCTTTTAAGAAAGGAACTAGTCGCTCTCGCTGAAGACAATGTGGAACCAATCTGGATCAAGCCAGGATCCTTTTCAGTACTCACATTAACAAGCATGATCTCAATCATTAAGGGCTTAGCACGCCTCTCTTTCTCTCAGTTGATCAAATTTTTACAAAGCCCGATGAATTCCTTTCTCTTTGTTTTCATCACAATGTTCAAAAAATTTTAAAAAGCTTAGGTCAAATGAAATGATTTAAAGGCACAGAATAGACAAAGTTTTTAGTCAAATACAACCATCTTATTCAGAACTTCTGGCACAACTGGCACAAGGCAGAAGCAAACACAAGAGTGTGAAAATCACTGTTGTTTCATTCATAACTTCTGGCATAACTGGCTCCAAGACAGAAACAGACTCAAAAGAAAGAAAAAAGACAAACACAAAACAAGATAGTGATGTCCGAGGTAACACCGCTGGAATCACTTGACTCTTATACAACGGGACTGACTTGAAACAACAAGACAGACCCAACTGACTCAGTACAAAAAGATTGACTCAATACAACACAACAAGACCGACCCAACACCCAAGTCAGAAAGTAAAATAACTAGCATTCGCAAATGCTCAAAACAGTGCGTGCCATACGGCACATCTGGAGTAAACTGAGCGCCGCCCGCCGGTAGTTCATTCCCTGATCACATCACATTATCCTCCAGGTTCACTGATTCGGTGACGATAGACTTTGCTGAGCTTGGTGGGATGATGACCTCGTTGTCTATCAAATCCTGTACTTTGTGGCGAAGACGAAAGCAACTGTCAGTGCTATGACCGGTCTGTTGATGGTATGCACAGTAATCAGCTGAGTTATGTGAGAGAGGGAGGTTCTTTGGTAATGATCGCGACTCTAGGGGCTTCAGATGCCCCTTTTCAGCAATAATTTGAAAAGCCTTGGACAAAGGCATATAGAGGGCATAGAAGACCCTTCGACCTTGGGGTAGATACTTCAAGGTTTGTGGATTTTTGCTGGACGCACTAGCAAAGGGGTCGGCAGGTGCTAACTTGGTTGGCTGACCTCTTCCGAGTGTAGGATTAGGGCTGGAAGGAATGTTTCTGGTACGACGACCCTTCTCCCTGTTTTCCTCTTGATTCAAACTGCTCTCATTCCGAGTGGCAAAAATGCCATCCACAATCTGTGTAACAACTGCAAGTACTTGCTGTTTGTTCAGTCCTTCGATTTTCAAAGCCTTCACAACCCACATAAGGTGTTCATAGGGATTAATGCCTGCCTCTAACTTGTCCTTTCCACTTGCCTCAGCCTGGTCAAGGGTTTGGGTCGCTACATCAAAGTGGAGCCCTGTTGTTGTTGACATGTCATTGCCTAAACTTGGGATGGCTTCAGGTTGGCTGAGTTCAATTACAATTCGCCCCAAGAGTGGGGGGTCTTCTGGCGTGAAATTTCCAGCATACGATGTGGTCGATGGCGGAGCCGATAGTCCAAAGGCTAGATTAGCCACAGTTCTCTGAAGATCGCCGATCATTCCCATTAGCTCAAAAGTAGTGGGCTCACGGGTGTGAGATGATTGAGGTTCCAAGACTGGATGTGTGGTAGGTGCCCCAGACGGGCGTTGCATTTCAGTATCGGTCTCACCCTGCATGGTGATTCCCTAGTTTAATGCTGCTGCCATGACCACAAATTCTTCTGAACTCTGCATCATCATGAGTCCGCTGAATTGAAAAGAGGTGATGTGACTGGTGACTTACGAATCAAATGAACCGGTGAGCCTTGACTGGCCTTTCTCTGTCTTGCCTCAACGAAGGAACACACTGGCTACTCTGAACTGAATCTCTGACCTGACAAAGTCTATCAGCACAAGTCCAATGTACCTGGGGGATATCGGAGCCTTCTGAAGCTACGGTTCCAAGACCACCTAGCAAAAGAGAAAACATATAGCATCTTAGCCCAATTTCACCAGAACAGATATAACCATAACTGAATGACTGTACTATGAACTCTGCTCCATATTCTGCCTATAAACTGATACCCTCAGGTAAACTGATTCTCCAAAATACTAATGCCCTTAGGCCTGATACCCAGACTTGCAAACTGATACATGCATTCCTGTAGAGGTACACTCTAAAAGCACATAGCAAGCAAATGAAAGCCAAAACACCCCTATGGTGGGGTAGGGTTTCCCTGTTCTATTTTGTCAGGAGCTAAGGTTTCACTACGCACGCAGCGGTTTCAAACAACCTACAATCGGGTAAGCAACCTGTCCTAGTTTGGAATGGTCACTATAGATTCCGATATGCACTAGGTCGAATGGTCAAAAGGGGTGCCCCGGTAAAAACCGGAGTTTGTGTTCCCGTCGTGGCAGAGCCCGCAACTGGTCAGCTTTATGGCACGCTTCTCAAAGCAAGCCTTCGGAAAACTGTTCAGGAATAGCATACGGCAAACATGGTGTCCTAGGCGCACCAATACAAATGCAATGTAAAAAGACACATAAGTGTAGTCAAAACAATATATCATGAGTTCGAGTCAAGTTCTCTAGAACTCTCCACGGCTTCGCGCTGCGAAGGCGCGAATTCTGTTTTGTTCTGAGGCTACTACAGTTCGGACTCAATGCCACAGTTCTGAATCTAATCTCACAAAGTGCAATGTGAGACCAATAAATCACCAAAGAGTCCAAATCCGGCAAATCGTTTTGGAAAACTGATTTTTATAAAAAAGTGCCAAACATGGACTGCTTTGCCAGATACATAGTCGCCGCCTAAATATTTTATTTTGGGGGAATTTAGGAAACCCTGACTCGTGCCTAAGGCCACGTGTCCGTAATCACCAAAGTTGCCTCGGCTCAGGAACTTGGGTACGAGAGGGGAAGGTCATGCAATGAGCACCCTCGCTCGCCCGATCAAAGATCGGCCTGTACTAAGCATGATATTTTGTTTTTGAAAACACATGTGTTCTTATTCCGGTTATTAACCTAGAATTATTATGCGATGCACACAGCATACAAGTATAGACTAGATCGCCTAAGTTGGAACAAAACATTGCATGTTTGTTTGTTTGAAAATGGTTTGAAGTTTACTACTCACAAGTAGGCTAAATCAGGGATTTGATGAATTGTTCCAATTCAAGCAATCCAACCTTCATCCACAGGCATTCAGGCAGTTAATCACTTAAGCAGTTAGCCTCATGGCAAGCATGCTTTCATGGCAATCAATAACACACATGCAGTATGCTAAAGCGTAAACACTCACAGTGTACTCCAAGCCAAAACAGAGAACTAGTTAGAAATCATGCATGATCCTAGTTCATGTTAAGATGGCTAATGCAACACATGCAAAAATGCAACTAAAATAGGCTCGGCTATTCTAAGATGTCATGTCAATGCAACTTGGTAACATGCTGTTGAACACGTATTCAAGTAAATGTATTGAAATACAATGCAGTTAGTATGATGCGCCAAGCCCGGTGCATGTGTAGACAAGCCCGCGGGGGACCTCGCTACAGCTCGGACTCGGTTTTGTGTCACGGTTCTTAATCTTGAACCAAAGAGTCCAAATCCGGCAAATCGTTTTGGAAAACAGATTTTGAAAGAAGTGCCAAACATGGACTGCTTTGCCAGATACAGAGTCGCCACCTAAATATTTTTAAAATGGGGAAATTTAGGAAACCCTGACTCGGTGCCAAAGGTCACGTGTCCGTCATCACCAAAGTTCCCTCGGCTCGGGAACTTGGGTACGATTGGGGAAGGTCACTTCGTGAGCACCCCCGCTCGCCCGGTCAAAGACCGGCCTCTACTAACCATGATATCTATTTTTGAAAACATTGTATGCTCTTATTCCGGTTATTAGCCTAGGTTACTATGTGATGCTTGCAGCAAACAAGTATAGACTGAGTCGCCTGAATTGGAACAAAACATTTCATGTTTGTTTGTTTGAAAATGGTTTGATGGTGCTACCCGCAAGTAGGCTAAGACGTGGATTTGCCACCCTCAGGTGGGCTTAGAAAAGATGATTTTGCCACTATCTAGTGGGCTTAAAACAAACAGTCAACGCATTGTCCCAATTCAAGTAACACAACCTCCACCCACAGGCATTCAAGGCAGTTATATCACATAAGCATATAGCCTCATGGCAAGCATGCTATTCATGGCAATCACTCACACGCATGCAAGGATGCTAAAGCATAAAACTCACCGAGTACTCCAAGCCAAAAACAGAAACTTATTAGAAATCATGCATGATCCTAATTTATACAGAGATGCCTAATGCAACGCATGCAAAAATGCAAATTATAGCAGGCTCGGCTATTCTAAACATGGCGTATGAAATGCTACAGCTAACATGTATTCAACTTGGAATTGAAATACAAATGCAGTTTGTATGATGCGCCGAGCCCGGTGCATGCAAAACAGATGAATGATGCAAACATGCTATCATACTGTATGCTAATTAAAATATGCCATATATCTAACCATTATAAGCGGGTAAATAAAAGGGAGAAAGAAGTGGGGGTTGGAAGACATAGATCACACTCACCCACACTTATTACAATTATGCCCTCGCGCAGAGGGTCCGAATAAATATACAGTCCGAAATAAAAGAATATTACAGTCCGAAATATTACAGTCCGAAATAATATACAAATTTCTAATTAATTAACAAATTAAACTAAGAAAGCTGTAAACCGGCATGCAAGCCAGGGGGCTGCCTCACTTCCGATGAATAATGTATGCTGGACTGCTTTTGCACGGAAATCCACTGGAATGCCCCAATTAGCCTCTGTTCGCAATGTTTCTCGAAATGCGTGCCAGACTCCGAAAAGTTGCTGATTCTTGATGCGCTGCAACAGAGAGCAGGAAAGGGGCATAGCGATGTATTTCACAGATATATGCATGCCTCGATCCTCGTGCCACCAATCACGCATATCGATGCATGATGGCCGAGGAATCGGATTGCACAACTCAATATAGGATGAATGCGGGTGAATGCTACAACTAAACCTAGCTCCATCATGGGTAATCCGGAGTGTTGGTGACTTGGGAATTGAGACCCGTTCCGTCACTCGGAGTACGAAACGTGCCTCGTTTCCCGTGCCCGGGCTAACTCCTATCCCGAACACGATGCAATATGCATGATATGCATGAAATGTAACTAATATGCAATCCTAATATGCACAATGCTATGAAAATGAGGTGCCTCGAAATGCGTGCACACGGGCACGCAAACCGAGGCGAGGGCCGTAAGGCATGAAATGGCATGGAAATGATATGTAATGAGATTAAAATGAGATGTCTCGAAATGCGTGCCCACGGGCGCGCCAACCGAGGCGATGGCATACGGAATGCAATGAGACTAAAATAGCATACAGAATGCAAAATGGACTTACACTAACATGAGTGAGCCTCAGCTACACTCACATAAGAGGCCAATAGATGAAAATGAGATGCCTCGAAATGCGTGCACACGGGCACGCAAACCGAGGCAGTGGTATAAAGCATGAAATGGCACTCCAAATGCAAATTGGACTTATACTAACATGAGAGAGCCTCAGCCACACTCACATAAGAAGCCGGTAGATGAAAATGAGATGCCTCGAAATGCACGCACACTGGCGCGTAAACCGAGGCAATGACATAAAGCATGAAATGATATGAAAAATGGTATGCAAACATGCAAATGAAATTTCAGCACTCACGAATGATGCGAAACAGTCCCGAAAGGTGGGGAAATGACACCAAATGCACGGGATGGTCCCGAAATGCGACAATAAGCACCCGGAATGGCCTATAGCCATACTAAACATACACAATTGGTACACGACATGCAAAACAGTAGCAAGGCAGCCCCCAAAATATCATTTTTCAGTCACAAAAATGGCTAGATAGCAAGCATAGATAGGGCAACCATAGCATGCAAAAATACGAGCCAAGAGAGGGGTATTGAAGCAAGTGATGCATGCGATGCTCAAACTGAAAAATACCCTTCTACAACACTGAAGAGGGACTAAAAATATGAACATTTACAGTAGATGACATCCCCCAACTCAGTGTGAAAACATCGTAAAAATGCTATGCAAGATTAAGGATATATAAGGCTATAACATGAAATACCCTAAACATTCATCAAACCAGAAAATACCCTTAATGAAATATGTCAATAAGATCAAAATATGACTTTTTCTAGTTCTGATGATGGCCGAAAACAGAAGCTAGATAAGCTTAAAAAAGCATGCAAAAAGGGGGCCAAAGAAGATATAAAGACAAGTATAACATGGAGACCCCAAACAAGATTGGTCCCTTCTACAATGTTGTAGAGGGACACAAAATAAGCTTACTCACAGTTCATGACATGCTCCAAAACAGACCACATGTAGGTCAAACAAATCATGCAAATTTACGGTAAATTGGAGGAATTGTGAAGCAAGTACATGATAGAGAGGCCAAACAGGGTTGAGCCCTTATTAAATGTTGAATAGGGGCTCAAAATAGGCCCACTCACAGTTTAAATTGTGCTCGAAAACAGATCACTCCTAGGCCAAATAAATCATGCAAGATATTGACATACAAGAGGATATTGAAACAAGTGCAAGATGGAGGGCTCAAACAGGGTTGAGCCCTTAATGAAAGGTGAAGAAGAGCTCAAAAAAACACTACTTTTAGTTTTGGTCGGAGCTCAAAACAGCAAGAAAAGAGGGTTAAGAAAAGAGGCAAGAAAGTGGTGTAAAAGGGAGAAATGGAGCCTTACCCTTGAAGACAAGTTCTTGGCTGCCTTCTTGGACCAAATTTGCTGCCTCTTAGCTGCTGGAAATCAGCTCCAAGTGTTGGAATGGAGTGTGGGGGTCTTGTGCTAGGGGTTGATGTAGAAATGGTGCAAGAAAATGACTTTGGAGCTTGGAAATGGAGAGAAAATGGAAGGTGGAAGGTATGGAACTCTCTCAAATGTGTCTAACAATGTCTAACCCCCATCCAAGAAGCCAAGCCTCTCCTTTATAGAGGAGAGGCATCAAAAATATCTCCAAGACCTCTCTAATCCTCCATACACGTGTATGGAGGATGGTCCAATTGGAAATCAGCTGGCACAGCTGGAATACACTGAGGGAGAGGAAAATGGCCGGCCAGCTCACAAGGGCAAAAAGGTCATTTTTTTTTGGTAAGTGGCCGGCCAGCCAGAAAATGTGGCCGGCCAGCTAGGGTCAAAAGGGTCAATTGGATTTTCTGGCCGGGCATAGCATATTGGTGTCCTCCCATGTTCCCTCATCACAACCATGTGGTTCAAAATTGGAAATTGTAAAACAGGAGAGAGAAAAGGCCATTTCAAAGAGGGGTTCAAAAGGGTCAAGTTGAGTTATTGGCCGGCCATGTGTTTTTAGGGTCCTTCCATGTGTGTACAACACAAATATGTGGTTTTGGCTCGAGGAAAATGGCCCTAGGGTGTTCAACATTAGCCCGGAAGTGAGAAAAACGGGCGCCGGGGGGCGCCGGAAGAGCATAACAGGTTTCTTGGACAATTACTAGCCTCCCACCCTCCAGTGATCTTCCTTATGATAAAACAGAGTTACCTGCCAAAAATGAACAAAAACCGATGCAAAACGAATGCTCGGGGACCAAAACACGCAGTTCGGGATCTTGAAAACCGGCCGTTAAGCACCGAAAGTGGCGTTCGGCCACGAAGAGGGTATCTAAGACCCCAATGTCCCTCGTTATGATAAAACAGAGGTACCTGCCAAAAATGAACAAAAACCGATGCAAAACGAATGCTCGGGGACCAAAACATGCAGTTCGGGATCCCGAAAACCGGCCGTTAAGCACCGAAAGTGGCGTTCGGCCACGAAGAGGGTATCTAAGACCCCAGTGTCCCTCGTTAGGGAGTAAATGAGATGCATGCCAAAAACCGGAGGAATCGGAGATGGTTGGGTGGTCCCGAACCGAGGCACACGGCCTGACGGCTCCGAAAACCGGGAATAGGGCTCCGAAATGGGCAAAATGGCCTACGGCCACGAAATGTAGCCCACGGCCACTGAGAGATGGTCCGCGGGACCTCTCCCTCCCCTCAGGAAAGAAAACAGAGAAAACCGAGTCTGGTTCGCAAACCGAGACAAGGCACAGAAGAGGGTTCGGAAGTCCGGAGGCAGGGCGCATGGCCGAGACTCTGAGACTTCTGAACGAGCACAATATGCAACATCACCGAGCGCTCAATCGGTGACATCTGAGTCTTAAGGTCGGTCAAAAATGGGGTGTGTACAGCATGCAATGCAGATGAATGAATGCACGCATGCAAGCATAAGGTATGCTAATCGAAATATGCCCTAAAACTAACCATCGTAAGTGGTTAAGTAAAAAGGAGAAAGAAATGGAGGTTGGAAGACATGCATCACACACACGCACGCTTATTACAACAGTTGGCCCTCTCGATGGAGGGTCCGAATAAGAAGCTAACTAGCTAATCTAAGCTAATTAAACTAATTATTACATCACAAAACTAGTTAACTAATTAAGCTATTACAACACAAATTGAATAGTTAAGCGTATTAACTAATTAGGTACAAAGCCAAAGCATAAACTAGCTAAGCAAAGCAGTAAAACAATGTCCTCAGAGGGAGAAGACTGCACGCATGCTTAGTTGCCTCGTTCGGAAACCCGTCGCGATGGCCCAACTTGCCTCTGTTTGTAATTCTTCTTAAAACCTTGCACCAAGCTCCAGAAAGCTTCCAACTCACATTGGGGGCCTGTGGGAGCATGGCTGACCACCTGGGGGTGTTGCCAGCCACTGGCCGACCACTTTCCATTGCTACAGACCAGAAAAAGTGGTTGGCCAGCTAGTTCTTCTGGTCGGCCGACCAGTTTTGCTGCACTTCTCTAGTTTGCTGCAATAGAGAGCAAGAAAGAGCATGGCAATGTATTTACAAGATATGTGTGCACAACCACCCTCCCTATCATTTCATAAGCTCAAGGAGGGTGTGGTTCTCGACCCTCGGGCCACCAATCACGCATCTCGATGCATGATGGCCGAGAAGCCAAATTGCACAATTCAATGTAAAATGAATGCACAAATAAACACATAAAGCCTAGAACTCTATCATGTATGATCAAGAGCGTTGGCTTTCGAGAATTGAGGCATGTTTCATTACTTCAAGTATGAAACGTCCCTCATTCCTCGTGTTTGGACTAACAACTACTCCAAACAAAATGCAACAAATAACATGCATAACACAATGCACTACAATATCAAGTATGCAAACATGCAATGCCTCTCAAGCATGCAAAAATGCAATGCAACATGGCATACTCAATGCAATGAATAATATGGCATACTTAATGCAATGTGATTATGGCATACACAATGCGAACAAGAATATAGCATGCACAATGCAAACAACAACATAACATGCACAATGCGATGTGACATGGCATACACAATATTCAATGGACTTAAACCGAGTGTGGGCAGACCTCAGCCATGCCCAAAACAGTGGCCATTATGATGAAACTAAGGCATGAAGTACAAAGTAAATGCATGCACAATGCAAAGGCCCATTGACCGGGCATAAGAGCACAACTTTCAAGAGTGCTCAAAGAGTGGCAAACATGGAGGTGTAACAACACTACAAGCACTGAAATTAAGTAAGAAATGATGCCAAATCACGCAAACAATACAAGTATAGCATGCAAAGGTCCTAAAGCATTAGAGCTAGCAAAGAGGACTACAAAGAGGACATGCAACACATGGCATAAATGCATGAACCAATCATGGACAGAGCTCAAGTAGGTCAAAACAAAGACCAAAATGTGCTGAGATGAGGGCTCAAAGGCCTAGGCAAGATGGCATACATGCTAGGCCACAAACAAGGCAACAATGCATAATACTCAAAGGCACTTAAAGAGTGGAAGAAGTGGGAACATGGCAATGCTACATGCTCTAAAATGTAATGGTAAATGATGCCAAATCATGTACACAACACAAATGAAGCATGCTATTGTACCCAAAGCTTGAAGCTAGCATTTTTATTTGCACTACAGCTATGCAAAACATGAAGCATATGGCAAAAGCAACTCAAAACAGTCCTAGAACATGTCAAAATAAGTCTAAAACATGTATGGAAGGAAGTCAAAACAAGCTAGCATGAAGGGCATAAGGCATGGAATATGCAAGGCAAATAAGGTGGATTACACTACACCTACCAAGACCAAGCATGAGATGGCTTCGCCAACAAAAATCAGAGTTATATCATGGCAAAATAACCCCAAAAACAAATTGAAATAATAGCTTGCAAGCTTAGGCATGAAGGCATACGCAATGGTTCATGTTTAAGACATAAAAGACCAACCCTCCAACGCATTGAATGAGTGAAAGATGCAAGTGCATGACCATGAAACATGGACTGAAATCACATATGAAATGATGCCAAATCATTCAAATGGACCAAACAATGCATGCTAGTGGACTTGATACATAAGGCTAACAAGCTAGAATGCACTATAGTTATACAAAGCATGGCATGCATGACCAAAACAACACAAATTAGAGCTTAAGTATGGTAAAACATGAACAAAAGCTTCTTGAAGTTAAGCCAAAAACATGCTAGAATGATAGTCTAAAGCATGGTACACATTAGGCTAGTTCATTGGAATTGCACTACAAGTGCATGGAGCATGCATGGGGCTATCAAACCCAACCTTAACAGAGTTATGGCATGTTAAAACAACACCAAAAACCTACTGAAATAGAGTCAACATAAGCTAGAAAGACATGCTACTTCATGAAGCATACAAGACTAGTTTATAAAAAATACACTACAAGTATATAAGGCATGCATGAGGTGATCAAGACAACCAAAAACAGTGGCATGCCATCTCAAAATAACCCCAAATACATGCTAAGAACAAGCCAACACAAGCTTAATAAACATGCTCAAACATGAGGCATTCAAAGCAAGCATTAAAAATACAAGGAGAGGGGATGACCCTCTCCTATTTGGGACCTTAAAATACCATTTCCGCCACTGAAATTCTTCTGAGTTTCAGTGGTGAGAAGGCCAAAACAAGGTGGTCCCAATAGCTTAAAAAGAAGGCATAAGAACAAGGCCAAACAAGGCCTAAGAGGGGGTAAACCACCCCCAACACAAAAGTGACCTTAAACAAACATTTTAAGGACTGAAAAATAGAACTTTTTGCATTAGGAAGTTAAGCTTAAATCAACATGCAAACAGGTCTAAAAGCTTAAGCAAAAACCAAGGTTTAAGGGGTTAAAGGCTCACCCTTGTAGAACCTCTTCAAGGCTACCACTCCAGCAGCTTTCTTGGATCAAAACCAATCCAAAAGCACCAAAACCAACCTCAAGAAGCCTCAACAACAAAAGTATGGTGTTTGAGTGTGTATTTGTGTGTTAAAGTATGATGAATATACACTTTAAGGCACAAAAATGAAAGAGATGGAGGATTATAGAGACAAGGGTGTATCTATCTCTCAAGCCAGTAAAATCTGAACCTAAGGCATGAGGGAGGAGGTTCTCTCTTATAGAGAACAAAGCTCAAGCTTGCTGGACAAGCTTTGGCCTCTAAGCCACGTGTATGGAGGATGGCTTCTGTGCCTTTCAGCTGGCACAACTGGCCTAAAAATATCTCCAAAAAGGTGATGAAAAACTGTGGTCGGCCAGCTACTTGAAGTGGTGGGCCGACCACCACAAGTGGTCTCCCAAGAACAAAACTGGTCAGCCATGGTGGGAGGAGGTTTACAGCATGAAAAAAAGCTAGTGGTGTGGTGCCCGACCAGAAAAGGTGGCCCAAAGACCAAGAAGACCAGTTAGTCGACCAGAAAACTGGTTGGTGGGAAGAAAAGTGGTCTCCAACGGGAAAAACTGGTCTTCCAACCCTGTACCACCTTCCAAACAAGGAAAACAAGGTTTGTACAAAAAACAAACCAAAAAGGATGCAAGACAAAAGTTCGGGAGTCAAGGCGCGCGGCCGGGAGACTCGAAAACTAGTCTACAGGCATCAAAAGTGGTCTCTCGGACAACAGTGTCCCTCTAGGCAGAGGCAACAAGGCATGGTTAAAAAACCACACCAAACGGAGAACGTTAAGCAGTCCCGAGACAAGGCGTGCGGCCGAAGGCTCCAAAAATCAAAAACTAGTCTCCAAGCGAGAAAAGTGGTCTATGACCACAAAGAGGTGGTCTACAAGACCTCTCCCTCCCTCCAGGGAAGAGAAACAAGGTTCGGTCCACAAACCGAGCCAAAGCACAAAGAGTTCAGAGGCCTGGACGCAAGACACCCAGCCGAAAACTCCGAAAACTCGAAACGAGCACAATATGCGCAATCACCGAGCGCTCAATCGATGACATCTGAGTCTTAAAGTCGATAAAAAACGGGGTGTCTATAGGGAGTTTGGTTCATCTTGGATTGGTTTGGTAAGGAAGTTTGGCATTAGTTGGTTTGTGTTATGCTATCCACTACTTGTTTATTGCTTACTTCTCGCAGGTTATCAATTTTTCCATCATCTTGTTCCTGCTTCTGTGGTTTTTTATCTTGCTTTTGTTATTTGAGCTTCATTTGTCAATTCGTGACAAAAAGGGAGAGAAATGTTGTCGGGTGCATGTGTCTTAATTTTTATGTTTTCATACTACATGTTCTTAAAATTTCTAATTTATATCTAATCCATATTTCCATCTCATGCTTGAAGATAATCTTGCTATATGTCTATTGGCTTTTTATATACTCTTGTAGCACTAATAGTTGTTTTGGAGATTGTGGCACTAATAGTTGTTTTGCAGATCATGATCTTGAGAAAGAAGTTTGTTTTTGTTGGCTGTAATGGATTGGGATGATTAGGATTTTATTTGTTAGGTGTGTTTTGTCACGGCATTGCCAAAGGGGGAGATTGTTAGGTTTTTATTCTTGGTAATCCGTTTGACAAAACTCTTTTCAGTTATAATTGTATTCGATCTTTTATTTAATTGAGGCTATGAGTTTTAGATGTGAATCCAACCCGAATTGCGCCTTGAAGAAATGTTTCAGAAGTTTATTCTTTCATGTTTGCCATTTCGCTGACTATGTTGGGGATCGAGCTGTGTGCTCGAGCAGAGAATCTTTGGTTCCAGAAATTTGATCGCCTGCAAACGTACTGGGAGTTGTATTTTTCCACTCGAGCGGCCTTTCTTGCGCTCGAGCAGAGATCGCGGATCAGTTTTCTATAAATATGTGGTTTCATCTATTTTTAGGGTTACAGCTTCCAGATCTTCTTGGATATTAGGGTTTATATCTGGAGCTTCTTTGCTAGTTTCTTTGATGTTTGTTTGAGTTTAATTCATGGTTTGAAAAGTATACATCAAAGGATTGTTTGTTTTGTTCAATACAAAAGAGAGTGTTGTTCTTCGGGGGATTCCGAAGAATTTGTCTCAGAAGCTTTGGTGGATTCTGGAGTGGCTCATCGTCATGGATTCGACATCGACGTTGTGGATTCAATGTTGGACAAAACAATTCCGAGTTGAAGACGGGGTTATAAGAGGCACATTGGGGTCGGTTTGATTTGGGCATGGATTCGCTAAGTAATTGAGAGTACACTTGTGTAATTCCTTTATATCTTTTTAGTGGATTGTTTTATGGCTGTTGCCTGTGGTTTTTTTTATCACAATTTGAGGCATTCAAATTATGATTTTTCCACGTTAAAATCGTTGTGTTGATTTGTTTTGATTGTTTGATTAGGATTGTTATTTACTGCTTAAAATTGATACATAATCACAAATCAATATCTAGGAGATTTCTAGATTTTTCAAAATGCAAAAGAGAAAAATGGATTAGAATTGCATAAAGATACACAAAATTCAATATCACATAAAAATATATAAATCACAAAATTATGTAAATCCGTTACCAAAATATCCTCGAAAGATAAATTTTATGCAAAAATATCCAAGTTAAATTACTCTGAAATTCTCTAATGGGAAAGAGTTTTTTAGTTTGGTTGGAAATTCTTTAGAATGATACACACAAATAATTTTCTTACACATTTTTTTTGGGGTGTAATTTTGGTACATAATATCCAACATTGATGCAATAAAAAGAAATTCAAAAATTCTCTAGCCATCAAGCTTGGTATTATATTTATGATGTCACCTGGAAAAAAAATTAAAATTTAGACAACTATTGCAAATGTGTGAAGCATTTCAACCATATGTATGACAATATAAAAATTGTATATATAGAGAAAGAGATAGGAGAAAAGAGAAAGAGCAACATGGAACACCAAGACCATTGCGTTTGAGTTCAAAAACTAATAAACAATTAATAATTTAGTATTCATGTTGGTGGCCAAACCTTTAGATTTGAATACAAATGGCCTGTTTGATTTCATTAATAATTTTATATGTGTTTATAATCAATTGAAATATAAGTGTTTGTTTATATAGGAGGAGAGTGATGTGAAATTAGATAGATAAATATTGATTTTCTTTATTATTTATTAGAATTTAAATTTAAGTTATCTTTATTTTGAATTTTATTGATAGATATAGATTATCTTTATATAAATTTTCAATTCAATTATTTTTAAATTTTCTGATAACTTTGTGTGTGTGTGTGTGTGTGTTTTTTTTTTTTTTTTTTTTGGGGGTTGATAAGTTTGTATTCGGATAACTATTGTTCTAAGAGCATATTATTGTTAGCTTCCTCTGTCTAAAAAAAAAAGAGCATATTATTGTTATTAAATTATTAAAGAAATAATATATATATATATATTTTAAATGGAAGTGATGGGAGAAGAGTGAGTTTGAAATAAAGTACCATATAATTTTTCAAAATTTTAGATTTTATATGAACCCAAATATTCACAAATTTTGCATCTTGAATCTTGCATTTCACCATGTATTTTCTAGTTTTTATTTTTTTATTTTAAATCTTGCTTTAATCTTACAGAACTTATTTAAAAACCATTATAATGAATAAGAATTTTGTACAGGCTTTGGTGGCGTTTTTTTAACAGCACTTTTTTTAAATGCCACTTTTCTTAACATTTAGCGGCATTTTAAAAACGTCGCATATTTCTTTAATTAAAACAGCACAGTTCTGTAATAGAAGGCGTTTAGAAACACCTCCAAATGCATTAGGCCTTACGCACCTATTTTGAATTTGTGAATAATTGTTAAAGCCTTTTAAACCCTTTTCATTCTCATGCCTTCAAATCTAGCCTCTCTCTCAACCCTCCCTAAACCCTTATCATTCTCACAGATTCATCTTTGAGATTCAGAACGATTTTGATTTCGAAGCTCCACAGCCACCATTGGCAAGGTAGCGAGCACCATCATCTACTAAGGTGAGCTCCACCGTCTCTCTCTGTCTCTGTCTCTCTCTCTCGATATCTTTCTCTCTCTGTCAACCTTCTCTAAACCCTTATCATTCTCACAAATTCATCTTTGAGATTCAGAGATTCAGATCGGTCTTAGTGATTACATCTTAGAGTGATTTGATTTTGAAGTTCTCTCTCTCGATTTCGAAGCTCCACCGCCACCCCCATCTACATTGCCACCTCTACCACCATCTGCATGATTTCTCTCTCTCTCTCTCTCTCTCTCAAGCTCTTCCTTCTCGCCTTTCTCGGTTTGGTTATTGAAATTGAAATTGTAAGCAAGAAACCACGAGTTTAATCAGGATTTGAACTTGTTATGATTTTTTATTTTATTTTATGATTGTTTTTTGGTGAGTTCTCTGTAAAGATGAGCTTTAGGATTTTCTTGATTCCATTTAGTTAATTTGTTGTGCCTGTTTTTTGTCACTTGGGGCTTTACAGAGCACAATATTTACATATTTATATTTGACATGTTTTAAGTTTTTCTTCTTGTGCTTGTTTTCTTTGATTATTATTGTAGACCGCCCGAACTTCCTCCGCGTGCCCCCCTTTCAGAGAGGGCGTGGATTGGGTTCTAGCTACTACAGTTCGGACTCCTGTCACAGTTCTGAATCTAATCTCACAAAGTGCAATGTAAGACTGATAAATCATCAAAGAGTCCAAATCCCGCAAATCACTTTGGAAAACTGATTTTAATCAAAAAGCACCAAACATGGACTGCTTTACCAGATTACAGAGTCGCCACCTAAATATTTTGTTTTGGGAAATTTAGGAAACCCTGACTCGTGCCAAAGGCCACGTGTCCGTCATCACCAAAGTTCCCTCGGCTCGGGAACTTGGGTATGAGAGGGAAAGGTTCTGAAATGAACACCCCCGCTCGGCCGATCAAAGATCGGCCTCTACTAAACATGATATGTTGTTTTGAAAACACATGTGTTCTTGTTCTGGTTATTAGCTAACTTACTACGTGATGCGCACAGCATACAAATATAGACTAGATCACCTAAATTGGAACAAAATAATTCAATGTTTGTTTTCGAAAATGGTTTGAATTTGCCACCCTCAAGTGGGCTTAAAACATGATGATTTGCCACTTCAAGTGGGCTTAAAACTCACACTTGATGAATTGTTCCAATTCAAGCAATAAAGTCTTCATCCCCAGGCATTCACGCAGTTATAGCAATTAAGCAGATAGCCTCATGGCAAGTATGCTATCATGGCAGTCACTTACACACAGGCAAGGATGCTAAAGCGAAAACACTTACAATGTACTCCGAGCCAAAACAAAAAACTAGTTAGAGATCAATGCATAATCCTAACTATGTTAAGATGCCTAATGCAACACATGAAAAATGCAACTAAGTAAGCTCGGCTACCTAATCATGACATATGAATGCGACGTTTGATACATGTATTCAAATAGGTATTGAAATACAATGCAGTTTGAATGATGCGCCGAGCCTGGTGCATGCAATACAAATGAATGATGCACGCATGCAAACATAAGGTATGCTAATCGAAAATATGCCCTAATCTAACCACTGAAAGTGGATAAATAAAAGGGAGAAAGACGTGGGGTTGGAAGACATTCACACACACACATGCACACTTATTACAACATTTGCCCTCTCGAGGAGGGTCCGAATGAAAGCTAAGCTAACCTAAGCTAAGCTACTTATTACAAACCAACTAATTAGCTATTCTAACTACAAGTTGAAATAGCTAGAAATAACTAACTAATAAAGCAATAAAGAGAAGATGGCCTCGCAGGCGAGGAAAGCATGCATGCTCGATTGCCGTCCACTCGGAAATCCGTTGCTATGCCATCAATTGCCTCTGTTTTCACTTGCCTTGATCTCTAAAAATTGTGCCAACCTCCAGAATGCCTCTACTTCAACACAGGGATCTGCTGGTGAGCTGCCAGCCAGAAAAAGTGGCTGCCAGCCACTAAAACTGGCTGGTCGGCTAGTTAAACTGGTTGGTCGGCTAGTTGTTTCTGCAGGTTGCTGGTTTTGCTGCAACAGAGAACAATAGAGGCACATCAATGTACTCCTAAGACAATGTATGTACTACCACACTCCTTATCATGTCTCAAGCTCAAAGGAGCGTGGGTTCTACTCTCAAGTCACCAACCAAGCACCTCAATGCATGATAGCCGAGGACCAAGCTTACACCATGTTGATGAATGCACAGACAACACACAAGAGAGCCTCCACCCTATCATGCTTGATCAAGAGTGTTAGCGACCAAGAAACGCAACACGTTTCATCACTTTAAGTATGAAACGTGCCACATTCCTTGTGTTTGGATTAATGTCCGATCCAAACACATGCAATGCAACACATATATACTTAACTTTCAATGCTAAAGTGGCATGCACAAGACTCTATCATGTAATGCATGCAAGACATGTTAAGGGGTCAAGAGCACTAAAGCAAGTGAAGAACATTACACGTGAGGCATGCACTATTGATCTCAAATGGTCAAACTAGCTATGGACAGACCTAGGATGCTCCAAAATAGTGACCAAAACACACTAAAACTTAAGCACAAAAAGCAAGAAATGAATGCTCATGTATTGGTCCATAAACAAGGCATAAAGGCACAACTCTCAAAGCCATAAAGGAGTGGAATATGTGAGAATGTGACTACACTATATGCTCTGAAATCATGTATAAAATGATGCTAAAACATGCAAACATCGCATGCATAACATGTTAAAGGCCCCAAAACTCAAAGCTAGTCAAGGGCTTTACACAAGAGGCATGCAATACAATGCACAAACAACCAAACCAGCCCAAAACAGAGCTATATCATGCCAAAAAATAGCCTAAATATGCTGAAATTAAGTCATAGAACACAAGGAAAGCATGCTCATTTAATAGCCCACAAACAAGGCATGAAGACTCAACTCTCAAACACAATGAAAGAGTGATGTATGTGAGAGTGAAACAATGATATATGCTCTAAATTTACATGCCAAATGATGCCATATCATGCAAACATCACAAATAAGGCATGTTAGGGGCTTCAAAACACAAGACTACTAAAGCCAACTATACTATAGCTATACAAAGCATGAACCATATGGCCAAAACCATTCAAAAGTGTCCTAAAGCATGCTAAATCAAAGCCAAAAACATGCTGGAGTGGAGCATACACATGCTAGAATGAGAGGCATGAAGCATGAAGCATGTTAGGCCGACAAGTAGGATTGCACTACAAGTGTAAAATGCAAGAAACCAATGACCAAACCAACCAAAACAGAGTTATGGCAGGTCCAAAAAGTCACAAAAACATGCTTGGACTAAGCTTAAAAAAGGGAGAAACACAGGCTCATGTATTAGGCCACCAATACTAGCAAACAAGAATACAAGGAGAAGGGATCACCCTCTCCTATTTTTGACCACATGAACAACTTTTTACCACTGAAATTCCTCTAAGTTTCAGTGGTTAAAATGCCAAGAAAAGAGTGATTCAAAAGCTTAGATAGCTCAAAAGGCTTAACAAGCCAAAGAGCAAAAGAGGGGAACCACCCCCCTAACCACACAAGGCTCAAACCGATATTTTAAAGCCTTAAAAATAGAGTTATTAAGAGGCTAAAACTAACCTTAAAGTAGCATGCAAAGGTGACAAAGCTCTTAATCAAAACAAAGCTTAAAAGAGACAAGTGTCTTATCATTGAAGAACAACAACAAGACAGCAACTTCAGCAACAATTCTGAGCCAAAACCAAGTCTAAGACCTCAAAACAAGCTCCAAGGGACCTCAGCTCCAAAATGAAGGTGTTTGAGTAGGTGTTTGTGTGCAAAAGTGTGAAGAAACAACACTTTAAGGCTCAATATAGCATAATATAGAGAGAGAGGGAGAATTCTAGAGAGAGAGGGAGATTTTTTGCTCTAAAAAATCTGAAACCTCAAATAGGGGGAGGAAGCTCCCTTTATATAGGCAATGCAAGCCAAAAGGCTTGCTCAATCCCTCCATACGTGTATAGAGGATGAATTCAGTGAGCCACAGCTAGCTCAAAAGATCTAAAAATATCTAAAAAGGAGAAAAATTGGCTGCCAGCCAATTAAATGGCCGACCGGCCACTTCAACTAGCTGGCCGACCACTCCAACTAGCTGGCAAGGAGAAAAAGTGGCTGGCAACTGCCAAAAGTGGCTGGCAAGGCCCCACTCTCCTTCAGCCAAGAGGCACCAAGGTTTGGCCTAAAAACAAGGCCAAAACATAGAGGGTTTAGAGGCTCAAAGACAAGGCATTCAACCGAGACCTTCGGGTTCTCGAAACAAGCACAAACATGCACAATCATCGCGTGCACAAACGATGACATCTGAGTCTTAGGGTCGGTAAAAAATGGGGTGTCTACAATTGTAATTTTACATTATCTCACTACAGGAAATACGAGTTTTGACATGTTTCAGTAATGTTTTCACCTGTTTCTGAGCTTTGTATGTATGACCTATGAACCTACTATTGGTATTTATTTGCTTGGAAACCTGTTCAATTTCTTCTTTTGTTTGCTTTGTCATTCTTCCTTAATATGTTGTTTTTTGTTTTGAGAAAATGCTAAATGTGCTTGTGATTATGACATTTGTTGGATTTGTGATCATTTACACTCATGTATGGTTAAAATCTGGCCGATAGCTTAACTAGACTGTGGGAATTTGTTGCAGAAATATTAAGGTTGCATTTGGTAAAGTTTTAGAATTAGGATTTGAGAATAGAATTGTATTTTGAGTTTGTAAGTTTGAAATTATGATTTGAGTGTAGAAAATTTGTTTGGTTATGAGTTTTGAATTGAGTTTGGAATAATTTATGTGACATATGATATTTGATTCAAAAACTTACAACTCATAACCAAACACACAATTCAAAATCCTATTCAAAACTCATAAATTTTTTTTAAAAATTCATAAAATATTTTTTATTTAATATATAAAAAAATAATAGGTGCCAATTGCCAAAAAAAAAAATTACACTGTTTCGGTTAACCGACCGGACGTCTGGGAGGACGACCAAGTAGGCCAAATTTCAAAATTCAAATCTTGCCTGAAACGAGTTTTCAAAAGTGGTGTGGAATTAATTTTTGAAAGTTATGACCAAACATCATACTCAAATATGGGTGTGGAGTCATGATTTGAACTCCATACCAAACACAGCCTAGATTTCTGATAACTAGTTGAATTTCAGTTGTGCAGTTAGCATTATTAAACTGAATTTATCCACTTACTGAGTTAGCATTCTAGAATGGTCTTTTTTCTTTTCTTTTTTCAACCCAACAAACATAAGGATGCAAACAAAAAAAAAAAAAAAAGGGAGACACAATTATTGTTGTACATCATATAATATGGAATGTGGGTCCCATATTCATATAAAACATTTAATAAAAATTTTCATAAATCTTTTGGGGTTTCTAATATTATTCTTCCAGTTGCCAGTGTGTTACATAAATGTGACCATTGTAACATTATTATTTAGACTAAGTGTTGTGTGGGCCATCCAAAACGAATGTAATTCCCAAACTTCATTTGTTAGATTTTTGTAGTACTTAAATTTTCACAATTTTAGATCTATAATTGCACCTGACATGACAAGTTAGGTCATATATAATTGAATATGTGACAAATTAAAAATTAACATCTATCATGTTTCATCATTGTGAGTCTAATGAAAGAAAATGCCACATACACACAATTTCCACCCCCCTCCCCCAACCCTTCGAATGATATGTAGGAATGGCAATGGGACAGATAGAGTGGCTTTTACCCTTCCCTTCTCCATCCCCCCTTCCCTCCCAAACCCTTCGAATGACATGTAGGTAATAGGACAGATAGAGTGGGTTTTACCCTTTCCTTCTCCATCCCCAATCCCTAATTTTTATTTATTTTTCCATCCCCATCCCTAACCCCCAAGGAGACCAATTACATACTAGCACCCTTGCTGCTAATGGGGATCAGTTTTTCCCACCCGCCGCCCCATTTGCTTTGTTTCATTGCTTTGCTTTAGGTATATTTCCATAATGAATAAAAAAACAAAAACAAAAACAAAAGTCAAAAAATGACTTTTAGAGACAAAATTTTACATTTGTCACTATAAATAGACTTTTAGAGACAAAAATATGTGGTTGCAAAAACTTTTGATTTTGAGACAACCAAAATTTATCTCTAAAAATCTAATTATAGTCCATCAGGCAGAGTGGTTATGGAGACAAAAATTAATTTTTGAGACAACAGAAATTGGTCTCTAAAAGTTTAGAGACCAATTTCCTTCCCAAAAGAATTAAAGAAATAGCTATTTTTCAGTTCTCTCTTTTTTTTTTTTTTTTTTTTTTTTTTTTTTTTTTTTTTTAATGTTTTGGGAAGAGGGGATCACTATTGTTCCAAATTCACATTTGAATTAATTTTTGTCTTCATAACTACTCTGCTTATTGTACTATAATTAGACTTTTAGAGACAAATTTTGGTTGTCTCAAAATCAAAAGTTTTTGCGGCCACATATTTTTGTCTCTAAAACTCTATTTATAGTGACAAATGCAAAATTTTGTCTCTAAAAGTCATTTTTTGATTTTTCCGGACGGGCCATTTGGGACAAATTTCGTGATTCGCAATGGAGAAAATTGGTTGACGTAAGTTTTTCCCAACAAATATTATACTTTTAGAAACGAAATAAATTTGTCCCTAAAAAGCTTATTTCTTGTAGTGATTGTGTTTGGTTTATGGATTTAAGGATAGATTTAGACATATTTTATACATTTTTTTTCTCTCTCTAAATCTCTCTTCAAATTCATAAGCCAAACACAATCTAAAAAAATAAATTTAAAAAAAAATCTACACTGCTTTAGTTTTTTCTTTTTTGCCTTTAGATTGAGTACTGCTTCAGTTTAACAAAAACAAAAACAAAAATAAAAAAACAAAATTAAGAAGAAGAAAAAAGTAAGAGGAAAGGAAAAATCAATTAAAAGAAAGCAATAACTTTCAAATTATTCAAAGAATTCACACCAAGAAAATATTAAATAAAATTAAGAAAAAATTGTGTAGATCCTATCCGATGATTTTTCTACCTTTACATTGAGAATAAGTTGATTTAGGTTCCATTTGTTTCGATATAAAATATTTTTACACAAAAATATATATCTTTTGTTTTTATTTTTCACCATAGTTCACAATTGAAATGGAAAATTTATATTGCATGAAAGAGTTGGGATACTTATTTGAAAAGTCAAATGCGAGTCTGATGACATAATTTTTAATTTCAAGTTGTTTTTGGAACTATAATGAAAAACATTTGTATTTATATTTTGTTCAAGCAAACCAAAAAAAAAAAAACATGAATAGAATATTTTTTAAAAAATATTTTACGTCAAAACAAAAAAATAAAATAATAATAATAATAATAATAATAACAATAATAATAATAATGATAACAATTTACCGTGAATGGGTAAAAATTTCACATGAAATTATTCGTGATTTTCTATCTTTATATTTTTAATTTTTAATTTAATAAATTGGGAAGTGGTTAACGTAAAAGAATTATTATTTTTCTATATTTAGTTATAAAATGGATTACGTTTTAATTATAAAAGTTGAAAGACATAAATAAAAAAAATTAAAAGTATGAGATTTACACTTAAAAGTTCGAAAATTAAAAGTTTAATAATCACATTGAAAATATAATTAAATTTAGAAGTATTAATTAATAATTTGTCCCATATATATGTGTGGAGTATGAAGATAACAATAATATATGAAAATTATTTTAGAATAAATTATTAGTAGTTTGTGATAACATAGTTGGTTAGCAGCTTCATCATAAATCCGTTAGGTATGGTGTTGGAGTCACTTAGGCATGGTGTTGGAGCCACCGTGACGGCGGGGGCGGGGAGGTTTACATTGGGTCCATGTCAAATTGTCATTGGGGGTTTACATTGGGTCCATGTTAAATTGTCATCCCTAATGACGCGTCAAAAAAAAAAAATTTTGATTCACATTTGAGAAATTATTCAATATTAACAAGTTTAAGTGGTGCTCTAAATAAGAAGTTATTGGTCTTGTATGGGTTAAAAGCCAATCTCTAAATAGAATAGAGCATTATTTTAGGTGTATTGAATAATTTCTTCCTATACTCCTCTCTTCTTTCAAAAACCTTCTCCTAAGTTATTGGTTTAAATCATGTGACCTACCACTTTTGTATTATAGTTTTAGGAGACAAATGGTTAAGTATCAATATGTAGATGAAATAGAACATTATTCTAGAAGTATTAAATAATTTGTCCCTACACTCCACTCCTTTTTCAAAACCTTCCATGAAAGAAATTGTATGAATGTAACACTGCTGAATTAAAAATAAATAAATAATTTATAACCTTCAAACATTTTCCAAAAAGAAAATAGTTGAGGAAGTAAATTTGGGACAAAACCCCCCTCTAACTACGCACACTAGAAGTACGGGGCATTCTATTTGAACCCAAAAAATATCTTAGTTCGCCCAATTTAAATTTATAAATTTTAATTTTTATTATATATTAATGTGAATTTACTAATAAGGACAATCCATATTAAACCCTAAAATAATTTCTTTTTTTTCCTCATGGTACATCCTAATCTATTATTTCTATTCAAATCTCTACATCTTTTTTCCCAACAGTCTTTTTTCCCAACAGATCAAAGTTAATTTGTCTTCTTCTTCTTCTTCTCTCTCACTCCAAAACTCCAACCCACCTTACCAAAACTCACCATTATCATTAATATCATTGTTTTTTTTTATTATTTTAAAACCCTAAACCCTAGACGAAAGTTTGAACAATCAAACAATGGATGAAAGTGATAATCAAAAAAATATTTTGATTTTTATATGAATGCTTACCTCCTTTTTGATGGATTGCTTCAAAATATTATTTTGATTATCACTTTCCTCCATTGTTTGATTGTTCAAACTTTCTTCTAGGGTTTATGATTTCAAAATAATAAAAAATAATGATGTTAATAATAATGGTGAGTTTTGGTAAGGTAGATTGGAGTTTTGGAGTGCAAAAGAAGAAGAAGACAAACTAATTTTGATCTCTTGAAAAAGAAGATGTAGAGATTTGAATTGGAATAATAGATTGGGGTGTACAATGAGAAAAAAAATATTTTATTTTAGGGTTTAATATAGATTATCCTTATTAGTAAATTCACATTAGAATATAATAAGAATTAAAATTTATAAATCTAAATTGGGCGTACTAAGATATTTTTTGGGTTCAAATAGAATGCCCCTAGAAGTACCTACTGAAAGGAGGATACAAACTGCAAAATGAGGAGCCCAAATATATGGCCAGTGGGCTGGCCCAGAATGAAAAACAACTGACAAAAGATTCCAAAAGGAATTGCCCTTCATTGCTATTTCATGTGACACATTAATTAATTTCCTTATCTGATTTTTGCAATTTTTCAATTTCCTTATTATTATTATTATTATTATTATTATTATTTGAGAGGTTAAATTTCCAAAGAGATCAATATATTCTTTGGCATTCTTGGAGCACCAAAAGGCCCAAAACAGTGAGCATATATAATTCAAACCTCTTGTAAGGCATCTTTTTGGTTGAGTTCAAGTTGAGGGGTTCTCTAGTTTCAATCTGAATTGTGTCCAGAGTTATCCAAGGCCACCCAACCCAAACTCTCAGCCAAAATTTGTCTATCCCTGACCAATAAATTAAAATTGGGCTAGGTCTTGCCCATAAATGTGAGTTAACTTTTTTATTTTTAATTTTTTCAAACTAGATCGGTTAATTTTTTTAAGTTGGACCTTTTAACATTTTTAAAAAAAAAATCAAAATCACAAGTAGCATAAAGATATGAGCAAAATTCAATTTATCCTCTTGTAGTTAAGGGTAAGAGTACTTTGCCCCATTATGATTCAAATATAGGCAAAATCTCCTTGTGATTTTGTACCAAAATGCAAATTCACGGAAATTATGTCACACGCTCGAGTTTAGAGAGCTGGACCACAAAAAAGTTGAAATAAAAGTCAATTTTGTAGGTAAAAAGACAATCCTACCTTGGAGTTCATCTTCTTCCTTCAACTTAAACACACTTTAAGGGGCAATTTGGGAAGGTAACTAAAAACGAGTTTTTAATCTATTTTGAATCACATTATCTCACCTTACATTTTTTACACACAAAAGGATAAAAAAAGTCAAAAGAAAAATAAAAAAATTAACTTTTAACTAACTTTCCAAATTACTCCTAAATATATACAAATCCAGAGAAATTGTTCCCCAATCTTTTTTGACATCGACGAGATGAAGCGTTTGAAGATAACACTCTCTGACTCACCGACACATCTCGCTTTACGGCAACGAAATCAATAGAGAAGATCAAAAAAAAGAAAAATAACGTAATTATTAATGTGGATATTAAAATTGAGCATAAAGTCTTTCCAAACAAAGAATAGAGTTGGGGCTCCACCAAAATTAAGTTGAAAAATGTTAGATATCTCAACATTTTTACCAAATTGTTTATTAATATGTGTTTGATAAAATTTTTGATAAACTTCTTGGAATCCTTAACATTACTCAATTAAATTTAAGAGTTAAATAAATGATTTTTAATTAGTTAAGTAAAGAAGTTAATAAATTTATAAATTCAGTTACAAGGAAGGAAATCAATTTTTCTTCATCAAGTAAAACAAAATTGATTCTTAATTGCATCGAAGAACTAACAAATTTGTTTCTTTTTGTAATGAATAATATGTGGTAGTTGACAAAGAAGGGTACAAAGGTCTTTTTATCTATAGGAGTCTTTTGAAAAGTGTAAAAAGTCAATTTCCAGCTTTTTACTCATTTTGAGTCATATCAATTTTCACATAACGTATCCATTAAAAGACAAAATAAATTAAAAAAAATCAAAATCATATTTTTACCAACTTCTCAAAACACTCCATAAATCTAACAAATTTAGTGTTGTAATAAGTGCTTCAACCCTGAACTACAAAGAGATAAAATAAATTTTGCCTTAAAAATAAATATCCTACAACAATAAAATAACAATATACGTGATATATGCTATTTATACTTCAACTAATCTAACAATTTATATAATTAAAGAATAAAACAACAACTAATATTTACATCTATATTTTATATTTATATATAATTCATGTTTTTAGTTGCTCATGTTGCCCAATATATTTTTTCAATTCTGGCCCGAATTAAATTTTGACTATTAAATTATTACCAGAATCCACGCCAATTTTAAAAATATATTGCCCAAATACCCCTTAAAAAAATTAGACTGTGTTTGGGCTTCTCACTAGGCTTGTAAATGGATCGGATTTAAATCGGATCTGTCAAAATCTGAATCTAATCCAATTAAGACAAACTGGAATTCGACTTGAATCCGTTTATCCCATATCTGATTATAGATCACCTGAATCCGATAATTTCGGACATCTGACCCGATAATCTGATCCGATCCATTTAGTAATTTTTTTTTGAGCTACTATATAAATTGAATTTTCTTTTTTCCTTTTTTTTTTTTTTTTCAATTTGTGCTTTCTTCATTCAAATTGAGAATAATCGGATTATCGAATTGGATCAGATTTTTGTATATCCGATATGTTTAATAATTGGATTAAACAGATTCAAATTATCGAATTACCTAATTGGATTTTTTTGTAAACAGATTCAGATTTTCGGTTAAGATTCAAATTAAATCCAATCCATTAACATGCCTATCTCAGAGTGGGCCTAATTGAGTTGTACCCCCAAACTTCCTCATGTTATATACTACAAGATATTAAGCAAATTTATTTGTTTCATGAAAATGCAAGATTAAAAGGAATACTTCAGAAGACCAAAACAAAACCAAGCTAAAAGCTCATATTGTCTCAGTTTATATATTCATTTTGTCTTAATTGGAAAGAATATTGGATTTTCACTCGAATAGGACCAAGTTTAACCAACCAATTTTGTACCAAGTTTATCTTGCACTATTTATTATTTTTCATTTCTCAACGTCCCATTTTTTCCCCATCTTTCTACTAATAATGAAGTTATTGTAATTGATTGTTTTGTTTGTTAAATATTATTGGACATTAAAAATGAAATTAAGAATTTGAAAACAATGATTTGGGAGAAAATACCTCCTAGTTATAAGTAGGTTAGATCAAAACATTGTAATATTAAATTATGAACTGTAATTATTGTATTTGTCTTTGAATCTAAATCACAACTAAAAAGCAAACATAATCAAATGATTGTTATATAAATGTGCTCTTTTTTGCATTTAGTGTGCGGACTGACTGTCCTCACTTTCACAGCCAAACATGCTATCAATTGCATCATCTTCATTTCTTCCACTTTAATGCCCATCACAGGTGTACTAAATTATTTATATTTATTTTGAGATAAAAAACTAAAAAATCTAAGTGTCTAACGATTACAAGGATTAATTGAAAATGATGATAAAATTGATTATTGATACAAATTGCTCATTTACAACTGAAAAATGTTAGGAATCCTGAATGTTTTACTAATATTTTTACCAAAATGTTTCACATTTGGAATTCCTAATATTACTCTTTACAACTAAGGAAATATATTTCTAATTTTGTAGCTAACATAAAGTGATAAGTTGCCTGTGGTGTTGGAATTTCTTCAATGATTCCTTTGTTTTTATCAGCAAAAATAATTTTTTTTTGTTACTTGGAAAAAAATATTAGAGAGAAGAATGAAATGTCAAAGCAATGAATACCTTACCCCCAACAAAAAAATAAAAATAAAAATAACAATGCCAACAAGAGTAGAACATATTAACGAATGAGATAGAAAACACCTATGCCCATTTGAAAGAGCACAACATGCTGTATAAAATTGGAATTAAAGAAAAGTAAAAATAGATTTGGATTTATTAATCAAAATACAAAATAGAAATAATAGAATTACTAAAAATTAGAAATTACAATTGGAAGAACAAAGATAGAAAATTAAACAAATTCTGGAACTGAAATACACAAAATAATAAGGAAGCAAATCGAAACCTATATATCACATTGTTTCTTTAAAACAGAATCTCTACCTCATCGATGGATGCGTCTGTCACCCATAATACGATGGAGGTTGACAGCTACAGTAGAGGCACCTTCTAAGTAGCTTCATGAACAAAACAATAGTAGCACTCTCTCACACTCAGAATAACAATTTAGAGACAGAATAACGAGAAGACTTAAGATTATTTTGAGGAGAAAACCAAGAGAGGTTGGTCTCTTTTTATACACAATGGGAGGAAAGAGAGGAAGCCTCAACTACAAAGGCAAGGCAGCAAATGTAGAATTTAATTTTGGAAAATTGATAGATTAAACTCACCATTAGTATAGAGGCTATACACGTGTGTATATCTGCAACCACTACCATCTGACTTAGGTCAGAAAAAGTATAAGGTTTGTGGGCCACCAACTCGATCCAAGCCAAAACCTTATCCAATCCTCAAGCCTCAAGCCCAAGACCTACGACCCATGGGCCACAGATCCAGCCCGATTCGGGCGGGCAATGCGCGTGTGTGTGTGCGTACGTACGTGTGACACTTTTTGCATAACCAACTTAGTCCATAGTCTTGGCCCAAGTCCATCCCTGAAGCATCCATAACTTCTTTCCTTCGGAAAATTTGGATACCCCAAAAGACTCACACCCTTAGGTAAAATTAGAGATTTAAATGCTCACTAATGCTTTCCTCTATAATCAATGTGCGATAGGTGGTTACACATTTTTCCCAATTCCTCATTCACAAGGCCAACTTTATGTGATAATTTCTTATTCAATTCCTAAAGGTTTTTGGTCTTTTTTTTTTTTTTTTTTTTTGTGGTGTTAAGATCTTACTACAAAGAATATAGACCTACTTAGACCCACCTCAATTGGTAGTTGGGACTCACTTTAATTTCACATTAAAGTCACCTAAAAATTATTACTTTTCAACAATCCTCCACATGAATAATAATTGACCGAATAAAGAAAAACGGACAACACACATATAGATACCCTATTTTGACTAGCCTTAAGACTTGGGTGCTCTATTCCGAACACCTGATGATGAAAGTCATGATGTGCTATCATTCAAATTCCTCAGTAAGAAAACCGGATTCAAGCTTTAATCTCGACTTTACACCCGTTTTGGCCAAACTACTTTAGACCTTGTTCAAAATCCTTTTTCAAAAGTTCTTCCTTCCTTGTAAAGGTAGACTTTGAAACTTTCTCATCTACTTTCTCTCTTTCTCTCTTACCAAACATCATATTTTCAAAGCTTTCTTGTGGCTAAATATGTGATTTAGCTTGTGGAAGTAGAGAACTTAGCCACCCTTCCATACATGTTGTAGTTTCTTTACTTTTTTTCACTTTCTCTTGCTTTCTCACCTCCCAAACACTTCATTCCAGCACTGTTTTTCAATTATTTAGATAAGATTTGGACTTGTATAGAGGGTTGTGGTCCTTCCCTATACTTTCCTTTTATAGTTTAGTTGCTTGCTTTCATAATCTTCCATTTTCTTTGAAGCTTGAAAAGAGTTTATCAAAAGTGTTGGAAACTCTCTTCTAAATCCCTTTTGAACATGAAAATGGATGTGACATCCATATTTCATGAGTAGGAAAATGAGTTTCCGATCACTTTTAATGATGTAATCTCTTACTTTCAAAGCTTCTCCCTATAAATAGTGGCAATCTACTCTCTCCAATTAATAGTATCGATTTGGGTATTAATTTAATCTTATTCACAAAGCGATGAATGTTGGTTTTCATTTGTTTCTTTAGCTTGAATTTTCTATCTTCAATTTCCATATTTGATAGATTTTCCATTTGATGCCTTTTTGTACATATCATATAGCTCTTGTATTGTTGAATGACTTGTGAGGCCAATCTACATCTTCCCTGAATATCTTTATGATGGGAAGTAGAAAGGGTTAAACATCCTTTAGAAATGCTTTGCTTGCTCTATTTTGGCTTTGCTGCATAAAAACAGGTATTTCTAGGTTTTCTGTATGGTCGACCAAATGAAGTATACGACCGACGATTCTTATGTATGACTACATGATTTTTCCAAGCAAAACAGAGTAACTCCCTAGCAACAAACCGGGCAATTTTTGGAGGATAATCCCCTGTGCACTTCCAACTTCTGTATTTTCTTTTCTCATGATTTGTTAGATTTAGTTGTTATATTGTTGAATAATTGCTTGATGTAATAATTTCCAACTCTATTTCTTTCTGTTCTTTTTCATTGTAAAGTCTTGATGTAATAATTTTCAACCCCATATCCTTTTATTCCTTTCATTGTAAATGATTGATATGATAACTTTCAACCTCCATTTCTTTCTATCCCTTTCTATGTATGTCTTTCAATCTCTATTTCTTTTTGTCCCTTTTATTTTTATGCTTTTCGTACCTGTTGATAGCATCATGTTTTCTTTATCATAATCCTTATGCTTGCATCCATGTTTCTTGCATATAGATTGTCTCATTTGCATTTATGCCCTCTACCATTTCCTATGTGTTTTTGTGTGTTACCTCATGCTTGGAGATGACTCATGTGTCATACATTAGTAGCTGAATCCATAGTTGCATTCTTGTATATATATTACATTAGTATTTTGCATATAGGACCATGCATATTTTGCTTCATCTTTTTTTTGGATGCGAGTAAATATTAGGTGAGCATTTATAGCTTTAACATCCTTCTTGTACATGATTTTCTTATTATGATTAGCATTCTACCATGCGGCTACTTGCTTAGTTGATCTATCTCTATGATTGCCGGTGGATGGAGGATGTGTTGCTTAAGTTAGAATAATGTTGATTTTTATACATGTGAGCTCAGTTTCATTTGAATTGTACATTTTTCAAAACTCCTTTAAAATACATGAGATCAAAGCATTCCAAGATGAGTGACATAGTCTATATTTGCTCGCTTCACATAGTAAATTTTAGTATTAATAATAATTGAAACATGAGCATATATTATCTATAAAACTCATATCATGGTTTAGTAGAGATCGATCCTTTGATTGGGTGAGCGAGGGTGCTCAATTTATGATCTCCCCCTCCCCCCCTTATACCTAAGGTCCCAAACTGAGACATCTTTGGTTGTGATGAACAGTGGCCTTTGGCACGAGTCATGGGTTTTCTAATTTTTTCAAAAGATTAGATAGCGACTCTGAAATCTGGTAATGCAATCCATTTCTGACATATTTTGCGATTAGTAAATTTTCTATAGATTTGCTGGATATGGACTCTCATTTATATTTCACATTGCACTCTTAAGACTAGATCGAAGATCGAGAGTCCGAACTGTCAGGTGCACTTGGGTACCCTTAGGACTCTTACAGCACAACAACAAAGACTCAGAGATAGAGCACACGGAATAATCCCTACATTAGAAAATGTAGCTTTTGGCTTTGAACATTTCCTAGTGAAACCCTATTGGATTTACTAGTTCATCAATGAACACAAAGTCTTGAACTATTCTGCCATTTGTGTAAACTGAGACAACATACCTCACAAAGGAATTATCCCAACCATTGTTCTGTTCTCACTATTGTGTTCGTTTTGGCCATGAACACTTTCCTAGTTCAGTGAGTGGTTTAAAGAACTTTCCTTGTCAATTCTTAAAGAAGCGGGCCCACTTCACACTCACACGGTGACTCTTCTTGAGTATCCTGCTATACCTTGTTTGATTTCTCAATACACAAGAGTCATTAAAAGTTTAGCTTACACTTAACACCTGCAAGCATCACTGACAGAAGGAATGGTGGAAGGTTTCACCTCCTTAGTTATATACCACCATTACACGCAATTAGGCTGTTCCATTGAACCTAGATCTTGGGATTTCCAGTCAACTAAGTTAGGTTTTCATTTCAGTAACACCTTTTACTAAAGGCCTCAACCACATTCCTCTTGACGACTTATCTACTAACTCTCGATTTAACCCTTTGGTTAATGAATTCCTAAAATTGTCCTTAGACTTTATATAGTCTACAGTGACAACCCCACTAGAGAGTAGCTATCGTATGGAATTATGTCTACAACAAATATGTTTACACTTTCCACTATACATATTACTATGTACTTGTCCAATAGCTAATTGATTATTACAATGTATATAGATAGCTGACTTAGGTTTCGACCAATGTGGAATATCTTCAATGAAATGGCAATTTAGCTTATTTAGTGGCTTTGTCCAAAGCAATAAACTCAAATTCCATCGTTGATCTCACTATACACATCTACTTGAAGGATTTCCAAGAGATGGCTACCCTTCCAAACGTGAACACATATCCACTAGTAGATTTCAAGTCGTTTATATTAGATATCCAATTCATGTCACTATAACTTTGTAGCACTGTTGGATATCTAGTATAATGCAATCTATAATCTCGAGTGTAACATAAATACCTTAACACCCGCACAATACCCTTCCAATGAGTAGCATTAGGATTACTTGTGTATCTACTAAGTTTGCTAATTGAGTAGTCTATATCCGGCCTCACACAACTCATCAAATATATCAAATTCCCAATTACTTGAGAATATTCTAGTTGAGAGACACTTACACCATTATTCTTGGCTAAATGGAGACTCAAGTCTACCGGTATCCTTGACACACTCGTATCTAATTTACTAAACTTCACAAGTATCTTATCTATATAATAAGATTGAGAAAGTACAATATCACCAAATGTTCTGGTAAGCATAATATCCTAAATGACATTGCCATGGCCTATATCCTTCATATCAAACTTAGAGCTTAATAACTTCTTAGTAGTTCTAATCATGTTATCATTATTACCAACAATGGGCATGTCATCAACATATAGACACAAAATGACACAACCTATGTTAGTGTATTTGACATAAACACATTTGTCATACTCGTTGATTTTAAACCCACTTGACAATATGGCGTTGTCAAACTTCTCAGGCCATTGCTTAGGTGCTTACTTCAAACCAAACAAAGATTTGGCAAGCTTACAGACTTTCTTCCCTTGCCTTGGAGTTGGAAACCCCTCAAGTTGCTCTATATAGATTTCTTAATTCAAATCTCCATTTAAGAAAGCTATTATCCATTTGATGTATCTCCAGATTATACAAAGCTGCTATCGCAATCACCATACGAATGGATGTTATTGTCGTCATAGGTGAATACATATGAAAATAATCCAGGCCTTCTCGCTGCCTCTACCCTTTAATAACTAGCCTAGCTTTACACTTATCAATTGACCTATCAGCTTTTATCTTTCTTCTAAAGATTCACTTACAATCCAAAGCCTTACTACCTGGGAGTAGATCAACCAACTCCCAGGTGTGGTTCTGTAAGATGGGGTGAATCTCATTTTTCATAGCTTTTTTCCACAAAGGACTTTCTGGAAAAGTCACAGCTTCGTGGAAACTCTTAGGCTCTTCTTCCAACATTTAAGTCAAGAAGTCTAGACTAAAGGACTTGGAAGTCCTAGCCATCTTACTCTTTCTTAGCTCAACTTACTCCTCCACTTGATCACTATCACTAGTAACTTTATTAGTTCACTTCACGGAACTTAGATCCCCTTCTTGGGTTCAGCACATAAACACATCTTCAAAGAAATACACATTTCTAGATTCCATGATAGTATTCTTGTGTATATCTGAGATATCAAATTTGTGCACAAGAAACTAATATGCACTATTATTCTGTGCATAACCAATGAATATATAATCCACAAATTTTGGGCCTATTGGGTGTAGGCACTACTACTTTTGCAAGACACCCCCCACATTCATAAGAATTTATATAAAAGCTTGTGACCTTTCCATAATTCATACAGGGTCTTATCCACCTTCTTTTGAGGTACCTTGTTAAAAATGTAATTTGTAGAGAGAATTCCTTCCCTCTACATGTTTTGTGGCAACCTAGAACTAATAAACTTTGCATTCATCATTTCCTTTGATGTTCTTCTTTTCCACTCAACAATGCCAAGGGGAGTAAGGTGCTGTGGTTTGGTGGATAATCCTGTGTTGAGCACAAATCTCAATAAATGGTGATTCATACTCATCACCATGATCACTTCTCAAAGCTTTAATCTTACGACTTAATTGATTTTCAACTTCATTCTCGTAAAGAATAAATTTATCAATAGCCACATCGGGTTTGTATGAACCTCAAGTCACACACATCACTATGCACTAAATCCAAATGCTCAAATCCTCTTTCAATAGAATCAAACGAAGTCCTAATCAACTTTGCTTCTAAGTTTCATACTTGTGATTTGGACTAATCTTGAAAGATAGTATGTTATATATCTTTATTAATCTACGCAAAGATTCAAAATTCACATGACTTAGTCTACCATGCCACAATTTAGAAGACATGTAAACGGAAGTAGAAGCATTTGTCATTATATTTAATTTAAACATACCATCCGACAAATACCCTTTCCCCACATAAACTTCGCTTTTGGTCAACAGAACCTTATCAGATTCAAAAACCATGCAGAAACCATGCTTATTTAGGAGGGGCCTCTAGACGAGGTTCTTGCAAATGTCTATCACAAACAGGACATCATTCAAAGTCATAACTTTAGGATTACCTTGCATTTTCCTTCGATGTTTGAGGTGCAGAATTTCCCATGAATAGTGTCTTGCCATTTGTAATCGGCTCAAAGGTTGTGAACATTCTCTTCTCAACACAAATGTATTGAGTGGCACCAGTGCCCACCCAATATTCTCTTGGATTGGATCCCACCATGCTCACCTCAGTGACAACCGCAGAAAGATGCATTTCAGATACATTTTGGGAGAGATCCTCCATTTCTGGCATGTGAGCTTGGGGTTTGTTCTTGTATTGCTTCTTGGGCTTATGGCAGTCAGTAGCCCTATGTCCATTGCTTCTGCAATTGAAGCACTTACCAAAAAACCTATAAGTAGGTTCTTGCGTCTTGTAAAACAGCCTCTTTAAGACACCACCTCTAGGCCCCAACTTCGAGCCTCTATTTGCAAGTTGATTATTCTTGACCCTAGAAGATTGGCCAAGCTCAACCACAGTGGCCTTAATAGAGAGGATACTCCACTATTTCTTTTTAGTCACCCCGTTATCCCCTTCATTTCAGAGCTTCGCAATGAGCTCCTCAATTGTCATCGTCTTCCTCTTGTGCTCCAAGTACTTCTTCATCATCTTCCTCTTGTGCTCTACGTAGTTCTTGAAGTCTTTACAGCCATTAAGTAGCTTCTCTATCATGGTGATTACCTAAAATGGTTCACTTAGGATCATTCCCTCTGCATGAATCTCATGCACAATAACTTGAAAATGTTGGAGCTGGTCAATGACGGTTTTTGAGTCCACCATTTTGAAATTCAAAAACTGGCCAACAACAAATTGCTTTGCCTTGGCAACCTTGATTTTGTATTTCATGTCCAAGGAATCCCATAACTCCTTTGCCAATTTCTTTACAAAATACACATTGAAAAGTGTATCTGCAAAGCCCTTCAAAACATAATTTTGGCAAAGGAAGTTTGATTGCTTCCAAGTGTCCATTGCCATGAGCTTCTATTTATCTTGTTCATTCTCCTCCATGGTTGGTATCTTCACTCAAGAACCTCGCAAGGTCTAGAGTAGTTAAGTAAAACAACATCTTTTGCTGCCATATCTTGAAATTCATGCTAGTGAACTTCTTCGAGCGCTCATGATGATTGAGTGGTTCTCCCAGAACAGATACAGGATTAACAGCATGGTTAATAGCAGATGTTGGCATTCCAGTTGATATGGAATTCGGATTCCCACCATGATTCACAACTCCAGTACTAGTTGCAACAATATCAATAACAATTGTCATTTCTGAACAATAGAATTTCAACTATTATATTTTTCCAGAAATCAAATTAACACTAGGAAATTTCAAAACACTAAAAATTAATTCAAAACTAATCTCACCACTTAATTTTAGAAATCAAACAGAATTAGGAAAGTTTCTAAGAAGATTGGAGGGGTCACAAAGGTCCCGCTTAAGTACCAATTAACCTTAGACAACATAGGTGCCTTTTTGACAAAACTTTCCAGGACATTGTTGACTCATTGTCAATGGGAAACAAATTCAAAATTAAGTTCCAAGGGGATAAACTTGGTTAACAAAACCTCAAGTCTCAAATGCAAAATTACAAGCAACAAAATTGCTACCAAAATTTACAAGCAATCAAAATGCTACCAAAATAGTGTAAAACAAAACAATCTACCGAAGGTCCAAAATCCTTTTCCACGCTTAGGTAACTCTATTCAAAATAGTTAGTAGTCCAAATTTATGTTCCAAATTATATTTGTTTTGTTTTGTTATTATTTTTTCCTTGTCCTTTCGCATAGGTAAACCTGTAAAGAAAGTTAGCACAAAAACAAAAACAAAGAAACAAACAACTAATATAAAATTGTAGAGCCTTATGCAATTAAACTAATTTTTCAAACTTCTAGCAACCTATGCAATAGCAAAATCTATTAACTAAAAAATAAATTGCTAGACAAGTTACTAAATAAATAACTGATGAAATCAAACCAATAACTCGAAGTAATTAAATTAATTTTAATTCCCAAGAGTTATACCAAATAAAACTACAAAGCAATAGGCAGACAAAACTAAAACCAAGACAACTTGTTCTAATTTTTTTTTTTAAGAAAAATTCAAAGAACAAGTAAATGGAAGAACATATATTTTTCTAAAAATACAAAACTATTAAAAGATACTTTGCAAAAAGAATATGTTTTTTAATATCGTTTTAGAAACACAAATAATCTGTATTAAGATTGTTATGTAAAATTGGCATTAAATAAAAATAAAAATAGATCTAGATTTATTAATTGAATTACAAAACAAAAATAATAGAATTAATAAAAACTGAAAATTACAATTGGAAGAACAAAGATAGAAAATAAAGCAAATTCTGGAATTGAAATACACAACATAATAAGGAAGCAAATTGAAACTTGTGTATCACACAATTTTTTTTTAAAAAACAAATTTGCCACCTCACTGATGGGTGTTGGAGGAATGTCGGCGTCTGTCTCCTAAAATACCACAGAGGTTGACAGTTATAGTAGGGGCACATTTTCTGACAAACAGAACAATAGCAACACTCTCTTACACATTGAAGAACAATTTAGAGATAGAATAACGAGAAGAGTTAGGATTTTTCTAGTGAGAAAACCAAGAGAGGGTGGTCTCCTTTTATATACAATGGGAGGAAAAAAGAGGAGCTTCAGCCGCGAAGCCTAGGCAATAAATGCAAAGTTTAATTCTGCAAACCAAGGTCAGATACATGGTTCGTGGGGCCACCAATCTGGCCTAAGCCCAAACCTTATCCAGTCTAGTAAGCCTCAAGCCCAAGCCCCACGAACCAGAACTAGGCTCAGTTCAGGAGGCAAGCTGGCGTGCGTGCGTACGTGTGGCACTTTTTGCATAACCAACTTGGTCCATAGTCCTGGCCCAAGTCCATCCTTGAAGCATCAATAACTTCCTTCCTTTAAAAAATTTGGATGCCCCAAAGGGCTTACACCTTTAGGTAAAACTGGGGATTTAAATACCCACAAATACTTTCCTCTATAATTAATCTAGGATAGGTGGTTACACACCTTCCCCAATACTTTATTCATGTGGCCAATTTTATGAGACAATTTTTCATTCAATTCTTAATAGTTTTTAGTCATTCTTTTTGTGGTATAAAGATCTTACTATAAAGAATCTAGATCCACTTGAACTCACCTCAGCCGATGGTTGGGACCCAATTTTATTTTGTATTAAAGTCACTGAAAAACCATTATTTTTCAACATAATATATCTCCAAATTTTCATAATTCCAATCATAAAAATGATTGACAATGAGTGCACATAAAAAAAAAATAATAATAAGACTAATCTATAGAAAATAGCCAATAATATGTTGTATATGTTGTTGGTTTTGTGATTTGTCAGCCTGAAGAAAGAGGTGCAGATAAAAAAAATAAGAATAAATTAAAAACCAGCCAGGTATCACAAAAGTAATTACTAGTGGCAGGGTTCACTATCGGGAGTAGGAGGAAGAGTGACAAATTAAACTTTCAACATTGATACCATGTTAATAGAACTCAAAGAAGAGAGAATATTATATTAAATAATGATATGTATAAAATGTAATACAAAGCCCCTTTATATAGTGACGGGAAAACCTAAACTAAGAAAGAAGTATACAAGCAAATGAATGAAATCAGCAACTTATTAGACAACTATATATACTATATAAACATTTGTGAAATTCTAAAATACATATCCATTTTGGGGTATGGTGTGTACTATATGCCCCAATTATGACATTTGTGATATTTAGTTATGACTTATTGGGGCTGTTTGTTCAGCTTTTGGGAAGTGATTATACCTTATTTTAATTTGGAAATATGTGCTAAATTGTTTGGTGTAACTTTTTCTTATAACTTATTAGATAGAAATAGCTTAAATAAATTGAAAAAAACTGATTATTTAGAAGTTGGGGTAGGGGTGCTTTTAGCTTATACTTTCTGATTATTAGCTTTTGTCTTAAAAAAAAAACTCCACCAAACAGGGCCATTGTGGCATTAGCTATGACTTGGTTATAATTCATTATGTTATGTGGTGTTTGGTTATGACTCATTTTTTTTTATTATTATTATAATTATCATAACTATTATATGGTACATACCCAAAAGGGGTGTGTATAATAGCATGAATCTATATATTCACATACAATATTATAACCTTCTATGAAATTTGACACAATATTTGATAATGTCAAAATTTGACAATACTATGTTTTCCATGATGAACTCACAAATAGCATTTCTATTTAGCAAAATATGCAATATAGTGGCTTAAGTTAAGACCCGATCCTCTTATCCTCTTTGGTTCTAAGTTTTATATCTATTGGTATTGTTGGCATCTATTCTAGTCAATGTTTGATTTGAGTCGAGTTTGGGATTTGTTTGAGTTGTTTTGAGCAGGTGGAATTTCGAGTTTTCTAGAAAGGTTTTGGCTGTTTGAACTGAGGTTCGCTCGAGTGGTACTTTGGTCGCTCGAGCAGTCTTTCGTTTCTCCCACATTCTAAGTTTGTAGTCTAAACTTCTGAGAGTTTGTATTCTGCACTCGAGTGGTGTTTTGTTCACTCCAGTAGTCTGTTCTACAAAGTTGATCTTTTGGGAATTTGGTTTCTTTACTTGAGCCTGGTTTTGGTTGCTCGAGCGATGTGTTGTATCTGATTCTCGAGTAATGTTTTGATCACTTAAGCAATCTGCTTGTATAAAGCTACGAAAAAAATATCTTTTTTTCTCACTTTTCTAATCTCTTTCTCTCTCTCTCTCTCTCTCTCTCTCTCTCTCTCTCTCTACAAATATCTAAAAGTTGTTTTCCCTCATCCCTCTCAAAACTTCTTAGGTAAATCCTCCGATCTTTCTCAATCTATGATTTTCTTGATAGTTGTGCTTTGGGATAAAAGGTAGAACTCGAGGAAGGGATCATTTTGATCTGAAAAAGTTTGTGTTTCGTCTTCATCAAGTTTTGGGATTTGTTCCTTTTCTCTTTTGCTTTGAGGTAGGGGCTTTCTTGACGATGCACATGTTATTTAGTTCAGTTATATGTTATTTTGATAGTCAAAGTATTTGGAGATTTAGGGTTTGAAATATATATACTTTGTTGCATCAATTTGAGGGAAAACTCTTGAGTTTTGTTTAAATATTCAAATTGGTTTGCTTTAAGCATGTTGTGGCTTGAAATTGAGGGGGGGGGGGGAAATGTTGTCTGAAGAAAAACCCCCAAATTTTTTCTTGAAATCAAAGTGGAAATTATTGAAAAAATAGAAAGGTTTGTGAACCTTGGAAATGATGAGTATTGATTACTCTTTTCAAAATGTTGTGTTTGTTGGGAAAATTATATAAATTTTTAAAAACTGGATTTGGAAGGTGGAGATCTTGGGAAAATCTTAGAGATTTCTATTTTAGATATCATGTTGGATTATATCATTGTTGTTATTTGTTAATAACTGTATTAGATATAACTGTTTTGGCTATCAGTAGAAGATAGCTTTGCTGTGTGTTAGAAACTGCTTGTGATTTAGGCAATTGAATTGTTTACAAATCATGCATCTCATTGTGCATATCATAGATTTGTGAACCTGAGGGATTACATTTTGAAAATGCTGTGTTGAGAACACTTACATTGTTTTGAGGAAAATGGCTGAATAGCATGGTGAATTTGGTTAGGGGGTATTGTTGTAGTTAATTAAGTCAGCTTGAGTGTCCATGGTGAAAGTCCAGAAACCCACGTGGTTAGATATCGATCTTTCCAGGTAGTACCGATAAAATGGCTTTTAGTAGTGGTTTTATATCCTACATTTATACACGTACCAAGAGATTTCCAGTGTTTGTATTTACTGCCCTACTTTCTATTTTAAAAGAAAGATACTAAATTGTGATTTTGAACTTTGGCATAGCAATGTTTCAAAAAGAGGAAAACGCATGTTTTGTCATGACATTTCATATGCATTCATAGTATGATATTGTTAAACATCATGCATGTCAATAAGGTTATCTCTATTGGGCTTTATGCTCACCCTATGTGGAAAATAACTTTCTGGTATTGATGGTATGTCTCTCCCAAGATGTTAGCTTGGGAGGATTTGAAGCTAATTACTCGTTGTGTTATTCTATTTCTGCATAGCCTTGGGCATACATGTATTGGACCTATGTTCCACTTTTCTTAAGACGATATTAGCATTGGAAAATAATAATTTTTTAGCAACTTTAATTTGAAATTAAAGTGGGACCCAACCTTCAGTTGAGGTGGGTCCAAGTGGGTGGGCCTGTTTTCTCTTTAGTGAGAAGATTACAACATAAAAATAATGCGCCGAAACCATTAGATTGTGAATGAGAATTGTCTCATAAAGTGAGCATTAATAAAAGTTGGGCTTAGATTTGGCAAGTGGTGGTTTTAGCCTAAAAGTCAAAAAGTCACCAAAAAAACCAAAAAGCCTACAATTTTTATCCTATAAACCTATGCACAGTGACAGTGTACTAAGCAACAGTGTACTATCACAGTGCACTAGGCAATAGTGTCTTGATGCCTATTGTACTAGGCAGCAACCTACAATATGAGTGATATTTACAAATATATTATATTGTTTTATATGTTTTCAAATATATTATATTGTTTTATATGTAATAGGCAACAGTTGTGCAGCCTTGCAGCCTTGGCATCAGTCTGTCGTCTGCTGTATTTCTATCAAATTACCAACTTTTAATTATTTATATTATTTCTTTTCACATCTTTTTGTAAAAAGTCAAAAAGTTCATCCCAAATGTACTAGTTTTTTTTACATCATATTTTAGTCAAAAGCCAAAAAGTTACTAAAAAAGCATGTTCCCAAACGAGGTCTTAGTCTTAGTTTGGACTAGGCCTAGGCACATCTTATGCATGTCCAGGGTTTGGTCTTGGACTTGGACTTGGACTTGGACTTAATCTTGAGCTTGGGCTAGGCTAGGCTAGGTTGTGTTGTGTTGGGCTTAGCTTGTGTATGTGTTTGAGATTGGGTTTGGATCACGTTGTGACCCAACACTTATATCCGTTTTGCAACCCATCTGTTTGAATTATTTAAACATCTATATATTTATTTGTATATATTAAGCACATGGAATTTTTAGACTTTTGTAACTCTCATCTTTTGATGATGGAGTTAATGACCATATTAATGGCCATGAGTTTTGAACCTTTGTAACTCTAGCCCTAATGGCTAGAGTTAATAACCTTGGTTAATGGCAATTTGATGACCCTATTGATGTTAGCCTTCATGGCTAAGGTTCTCCCTTACAAATATAAATAAAGGCTTTCCTTTCCAACTTAGTAAGATAATTTTGGAGAGATTCTTTTATGAGAAATGCTATTCTGAGATAATAAAGTTAGAGATGATTTTTATACTAAAGAAATTTTTTCTATCTTCTTTGTGGCAGCCTTGTAGACATCCCATTTTGACTAGCCCTAAGACTTAGGCTCTTTTTTTTATTACCCAATGATGAAAATCAGAATGTGTTTCTTACACAATCCTCAGTAAAAAAAAATGAAATTTGAGCTTTACTCTTCACCTGAAGCCTAGTTTGGCCAAGTGTCTAGGTCTCGTCGGGCACCTAGAGCGAAACAGAATCGAACCGAAGGGAAACGATTTTTTTCTCCCCTGGCTGGTCGATCCGCCGAGACGATCACCTATACATAGATTCCTCCAGATTTTTGTGTGGTTTGGGTGGGTACTTCCCAAACCCATTTTTTTGACCCATTATGCATTGAATGGATGTATACTAATCCTCCATTGCCTTGTGCTTGGTCTAGGGGTGGGCGCGGGTCGGTTGCGGCAATAGAACCTCCAATCCGCCATCTGTCTGCCAGATTGGCGGATTGGAGAAAATCAATCCGCATCCGTCTGCCAATCCGGTGGATGTGGATTGAAGCAGATTGGCAGTTTGGCGGATGGATCCGAATCAGTTTGGCGGTTTAAAATTTTATAAATTTTTAACATAATTCAACTTGTGCACTTCCTCAAAAAAAGAAGAAGAAAGTATTACAGTCAGTGACTTAAAAAAATATTACAATCACTGCATGCCTCATCCAAAGCAAGAAAGTTTGAAACTTTAGAATATCACAATCACTGCATGCCTCATCCATATACTACAATATGCCTCATCCATATAAAGTATTACAATCTGTGGTTCTTAAAATATAAAAACAATCCAAACCACCAAAACTATGAACAGAGCAGTAGTAGAGATTGTATGTCTCTATATTGTTACGTCTATATCTGTTTTTAAAAACAAAAACTAACCAGCATATATCATATTTTATATTTATTATTTTTAGAGATAGATTTAAAAACCAAAAAATATAGATAAATAATGCGTTTATTTTTTTCAATTCAAAAAAGATATTCAAGTTGAAAACTTTTTTTCAACATAATATTTAAACTCTTTTTTAATTGAAAACACAAACAGAATATTTAAACAAACTGAAAACACAAAGTCTTATAAATTACTAGTGGTGCTCGCGGTTTGGCGGTTCGGTTGCGACCAAAGGAATCTCAAATCCGCTATCCGTCCGCCAGATTGGCGGATTAGAGAAAATTAATCCGCAACCGTCCGCTTGCCATCATGCATCCGTCCAAAATGCGGCGGATCGGTTCGATTCGGTCGGTTTTGGTGGATCGGTATATCCACTGCTCACCCCTATCTTGATCCATTGAAGCTAATGCTCTACTTTTGTCTTGCATTAGCTTCATTAATGCTCCATTATCTTCATTAACGCTCCATTCTAGTTTTCAACCATTTCTCCACTTATATTGCCTATATGTATATATTAGATTGTTGAGAGGAGGATGAGAATAGATTAAGGAGAGAAAGCTAGAGATAGAGAAAAGGTGAGCTTAAGCTTTGAACTCAAGAATTAGCCAAAATTGAGTGTTATTTGTGACCTTCCATTTCTCAAGCTATACACTATATCTCATCCTCTATGACAAAAGTTATCCAAGTCATGTTATTGTAGTCAAATTCTAGAGTTTTGATCAAAGAGAGAACAGTCTTTGTGAGGTTCTAAGTGATCGTTTCCTACACTTGTCCAAAGCTACCTTTGAAGCTCAAATTCCACGCTCTTGAATTGAGGATTAAGAACAAAATTCACAACCTTGATGTTGATCAAGAGGAAATTTGGAAATTAAGAAGTTCAATCTTTCTTTGGAAGATGAACTTCAACTTTTTCATTTTCTTATATTTTCTATCTCATAATTATTTTCTTGCTTTCTATTTCTTAGTATTTTGTTGTAATCCAAGTAGTTAGTTTAGCTCATAATTATTTTCTTGCTTTCTACTTCATAGTGTTTTGTTGTAATCCAAATGGTTAGTTTAGCTCATATTTATTTTCTTGATTATTTTTCTTGCTCTTGTTTTATATTGTTTTGTCGTAATCCAACCAGATGCGGTTCATTTTCAAGTCTTTCATTCTCTTGCACTTTTAGTCTTATAGTCATTTTCTTGTTTTAAGTTGAATATTAGTTTTGTTGTAAGCTAACCAGAAGTGATTAGTTGAGTCGCCTACATATTTCTTATTTGTTCTTTTCTCGGTGTTGCAGCAAGACAGGTTTTGCTTGCCCTAATTAGGCAACCGACCTATTTGGCCGGCCGGTTAGCTTCTTTTGGACAAAGTGGTGTAGTCTTCAGATGTTGACCAACTTCCGATGGTTTCCAAGGTGCATGAAACTTCTATTTTTATTTATTTTTTATTTTTTTATTTGAGTGTTTTGTGAGATTTTTATTTTGTTGTAATATTTTCCTCCTCCCTCTCTAATTTGATTTGTAATTATTCTTTCAAGTATTGTAACAATTCTCCACCTCGCTTCTTTCTATCCCGTTTTTCTACTTTCTTTCCTTATTTGTGAATATGCATTATATTTTAGTTTTTTTTTTTACATTATATCCATGTTTCATGCATTTTGATTAGGCTATGTTTGCATTTGTGGATTTAATCAATTCTTATGTGATTATGTACGCTGCCTCATGTTCTTGAGATAATTCACATGTCATATCTTAGAAGTTAAATCTTTAGTTGCATCTCATGAGTGAATTGCATTAGGATTTTATATATAAGATCATGCATATTTCGCTAACTTTGTTTTGTAATTATTCGCAAGACGTCGATAAACTTGTAAGTTTTTATGCTTTAGCATCCCGCTTGTGTGCATTTTTCTTATTATGTTTAACCATGAGGCTATTTGCTTACTTGATATAACTGTATGAATGCCAGTGGATGGAGGTTATGTTGCTTAATTTGGAATGATGTTGATTTTCATGTTTGTAAACTCAATTTCTTTGAGTTATATATCTTCAAAACTCTTTCAAAACACATGAAATCAAGTTGTTCCAAAATGAGTGGCATAGTCTATACTTGTATGATTCACATAGTAAATTTTAGGATTTATTCAATAATCAGAATATGAACATATAAAGTCAATAAGACTCATATCATGGGTTAGTAGAGGCCAATCTTTGATCGGGTGAGTAGAGGTGCTCAATTAATGACCTTCCTCTCTCATACCTAAGGTTCCGAGCAAAGTGTTTTTGGTTACGACGAACAGTGGCCTTGGCACGAGTCACAAGTTTCCTAATTTTTTCAAAAATATTAGGTGGCGACTCTAAGATATGGTGATGTAGTCCATTTTTGGTAAAGATTTTGTATTAAAACAGTTTTTTCATAAAAAGTTGCCAATCTGGACTCTCATCTATGTTTCACATTGCACTCGTGAGACTAGATCACAGTTTTTTCAAAGGGCTTAATTGTTTAACGCGCATGGGGCATGTTATAGTTTTTGGTGATTTTGCTAGAGATTTTATGAAACCTTGACTCGAACTCCATGATATGACTTTTATTTTTAATTATATGTTTATTGCATTGCATGCATTGGTGCACTTAAAGTCCCTATGTTGCCTAGATACTGGTGGGAGCACAGGCAAATTTTTTGTGACACTATATCTATCTCTACATTACTTTTGAGGCCTTGTGTTATAACCTTTTGAGATCTGTCAAAAATGTAGCTCTACTATCTAAGGTTCTCAGACTTTAAAGAGAGACTATATTGACTTTTTTGATTTCTTGGGATTTTCATTGGTGATGACCCAAAGGACACTTTGGTAATGTCACTTTGACTTCAACCTCTAGAGTAAAACCAACCTTATACATATAGTGAGCTATAGTACCTTCCAAAATTATGACAGGCTGTTCTCCTATTTCTAGGATATATGATGCCACTTGTGTGAATAGTGAAGCCCTAGATCATTTCAAAGCAAGGACAAGGTAACCCTAGCCGCCATAGGGGTGTTTGTTCTCTTTCTTGCTATGTGTTATAACCAATGTATGGGATCTATATAGGGCTTCTTAGATTCAATGGTTCATGCATTTCAGTGTGTGAGATTAAGCTCAGTTTTTCTGTGTAATTTAGTAGTAATTAGTTAAGCCGGAATGCTGTTGAAATTTGATTGAGGGTTTCGTTTTATATTTGGAAGGTAATTGGGCACCATAGCTTCAAAACAGTCAAATATTCCCTAAGTTCTATGGACTTGTGCTAGTAGACTCTGTAAGACTGCATATTTGGTTCAAGGACAATCCGTGTTGGTTTCTTTGCCACTAATCACATGAAGCAAAAGAATAAAAGCCACATCAACTGTTCAAAATACCCCTTATTCACCAACTAGATCATCTTCACTTAGTTCATCGACATTAGTGATGGCTCAGGTTTCGGAAAATATAGTGGACATGTTGTTGGCCCTTCAATGAAGTTTGGATGCTATGGCCAATATAGTGGCCACCTATGGTGATGCTCTTGCTAAATTACGGCACCCATCTGGGGCATATGATACTCAACCATCGCCAGTGGCTCATCCAATCTCACCCCCACCAGTTAAGGAATTTCCTGAACCTAACTTACCAGAAGATTTGAGGGTTCCTGCATAATCATCGAGAAGACCTTTTCCCCTTGCATAACTAGCGAGAGGGCTCTTTTCCCTGGAAACAAATAAGTTTGATCGGACTATGCTGAAACAGGCCAAGTTTGAGCAAATGTTCAAAAGGTCATAAGGAATCAACTCTATCCCAGACACTAAGGATGGGTATACAGAAACAACTGTCAAATTGCCAGAACGATTTAAAGTCCCACACATTGACAAGTTTGATGGGATTGGTGACCCTATGGTCCACATTCGCCTCTTCTCGGATGTCCTAAAACCCATGGACTTGACGTGACCTCAAAAACTTTCCTTGTTGGGAAGAACTTTATCTGGTGTAACTGCCATTTGGTATTCCAAGTTAGAGGACTCGGTGAAACAAAGTTGGGAAGAATTAATCGAGGCCTTTATCATCCAATATGCCTATAACACTCATATTGAGGTGACCACTCGGGAGTTAGAGGCAACCTGCCAAGAGCTGAATGAAAGTTTTGTAGCCTTTAACTCCAAATGGAGGGCCAAGGTGGCAATGATAACCAAAAGACTACCAGAGAAAGATCAAATTCACATGCTAGTAAGGAATTTGCACTGCAAAATGCTACAAAAGATGATAGTTCTCCCACTATTCACTTTTAAAGAACTACATGAAATAGGGGTCCAGCTAGAAGATGTCATCAAGCAGGGAATCATTGTCGATGACAAAGAACCTATGTGAAAAACCTTCGAGCGCAGTTCCAATGCTACTAGCAATAGTATCACAGCTGTAAAACCTTCTGAGTTGAACTTAGTCACTACCACCACCACCACCACCAAAATAGCTGACCCCTTTGCCAATGTCGGTCCATAAGTAACAAACTCAGCCCGAGCCTTAAATGGAACATTTAGCCCACTTCATATGTCCCTTACCAAAACCATGAAGATCTTGGTAGAAAAATGGTATCTCAAACCTCTTAACTCTCGACCTCTTCCAGATCCTCTCCCAACCAAATATGACTCTGCCAAATACTGTGCCCTCTAAAATAGCCTGGACACGATACTGACCGTTGCTTCAGTATCCGTTATGAGATTCAAGATCTCATTGACAACAAAATCATAGCTCCCCCATAGTTGCCAAAACCTAATGTCATTACCAACCCATTGCCACCCCATGACAAAACCCCACTACCACCTCGCCTCAATTTTATCCATACACTTTCGCCCACCTTCGACCCTAGCATCTACATCACACCCTTTTATCTACCAAAACCCAAGGTATACATTCCCAAGATCACTGATCTGTGCATGATGGATGTAACTCCAACCCAGCTAAAACCCAAAAGCCCTATAGTGGTAGTGTTAAAAGAAACAACCCAAGTACATACGTGTGAGGCTAGAAAACTATCGGAGGAAGAGTATGATCCTAGCTAGTATATTGTACCCATTAGTCAACTAAAGTTTGAGGTTGTTCTGCCTGACTCATTTTCTATCAATGTTGTCAGAGAGGATGTATTGGAACAAGGGTTGGATGACTTGGCTGATTTCCAGTTCTTTGAAGAATTAGACCTTGTGAATGTGCAGATAGAATGGTGGGATTCAAAAAATTTCAATGCTAGTCATGGTTGAACAAGCAGCAGCGAAGTTTCCAATGAGGAAACTAAAAGAAAAGAGGATGAATTGAAAATCGACACTGGAAAACCTAATGACAGTAGTAAAGGAAAGGGTTCCAGAAAGGAAGAAGAAGAACCATAAAGCCATTCAGGGCCTAATAATTGCCTTTTGATCAATGAAGGTGAATGATAGGATGATAATGACCTGTAGCTTGCCCACACTGATGATGAATGGGTAAGCAATGTGTCTGACGAGACTTGGTACTTAAAAGAAATTGATCATTTGACTAGGAGTGGGCTTTACTTCAAGCCTCTACACTTAAACCAAGGAGAGTCCTCGGGGAAAGACAAAAAAGTTGAGAAAGAGAAAGAAGTGAAAAAAGACCTGGTTCTAAAATAGCTGAAATATATCCAGGCAAACATCTCTATCTGGGGGCTTTTCATGGCTTCTTGAGAACACCGATAAGCAATGTTGTCAGCCTTAAGCAAGGCTAAGTTGTCAATTGACACAACTCCGGAATAACTTGTATCACTAATCACTCCAGGAGAAACAGCTCTCGTGCTAGCTGTAGACGTCCCCGAACGTCCCGGGAGGATGAACCCCCGTTCTGTTCATTTTGGGCTTACTACAGTTCGGACTCAAATTGTCACGGTTCTTAATCTTGATCCAAAGAGTCCAAATCCGGCAAATTGTTTTGAGAAAAACAGATTTTTGAAAGAAGTGCCAAACATGGACTGCTTTGCCAGATACAGAGTCGCCACCTAAATATTTTATTTTGGGAAATTTAGGAAACCCTGACTCGGTGCCAAAGGCCACGTGTCCGTCATCACCAAAGTTGCCTCGGCTCGGGAGCTTGGGTACGGTTGGGGAAGGTCAGCTATGAGCACCCCCTCTCGCCCGGTCCGAAGACCGGCCTCTACTAACCGTGATATCCGTTTTTGAAAACGTTATGTGTTCTTATTCCAGTTATTAGCCTAGAATTACTATGTTATGTGCACAGCAAACAAGTATAGACTAGATCGCCTAATTTGGAAACAAGCATTGCATATCCGTTTGTTTTAGAAAATGCTTTGGGATTTGCTACTCGTAAGTAGGCTAAAAGACGGATCTCAATGAGCTGTTCCAACTCAAACAATTCAGCCTTCACCCACAGGCATTCAGGCAGTTTATCTCACATAAGCATCTAGCCACATAGTAAGCATGCTGTCATGATAGCACTCACACGCATGCGGTATGTTAAAGCATGAAAATACTTACATCGTACTTCGTGCCAAAATAATAAATTAGTTAGCAGATATGCATGGTCCTAGTTCATGTCAAATTGACTAATGCAACACATACAGGATGCAATTAGGGTAGGCTCGGCTAACCTAAACGTGTCATGTGAAATGCAATCAATTGATGCACATATTCAATTTGGAATTAAAGTACAAATGCAGTTAGCATGATGCGCCGAGCCCGGTGCATGCAAGACAAGTGTATGGATGCACGCATGCATAGCATAAGGTATGCTAATTTAAACATGCCCTAATCTACCATCATAAGCGGGTAAATAAAAGGGAAGAAAGAAGTGGGGGATTGGAAGACATGCACACACACGCACCCACACTTATTACAGATTCGCCCTCGCCCGGAGGGACCAAATAAATATACAAATTAATTAACCTACAAGCTAATTAATTATTACGGACCACTTAATTAATTTACAAATTAACTAAGCTAAGGAAAGCAGTAAAATCCTCGGGAAGCGGGTCCAATGCAATGCATGCTCGATCTTGCTCGGAAGTGCACTGTCATGCATAGACTGCCTCTATTTTCCCTGCTCTGCCCCTCTGAAGACTGCCAAAGTCTCAAAATTGCTTTCCTGGACATTGGAAGACACCACCGGCTGAGTAGAATTTCCACCGGCCACCAAATATGATCATCGGCTGCTGATTGAATTATCGGCCACTGATGGACGGCCGGTCGGCACTATGTGTTGCCGGTCGGCCAAAAATGCCTGCTGAACCTGCAACTTACAGCAGCAGAGGACGAGGCATAGCATGGCAATGCATTTCAAGCAATATATGCACTAATCACACTCCTTATCATGTTAAGGACTCAAAGGAGGATGTGCCTCGATTCTCGGACCACCAATCACGCATTTCCATGCATGATGGCCCAAAGAATCAAGTGTGCAACTTCAATTTCAAATGAATGCAAACCAAATAAGCACACAAGGAGACCCAACCTCAATCATACTCATCTCAAGAGGTCTAGCACGCATGCTAATGCAATGCAATCCTAGGCATGTTGACTACTATGCAACCATGGCAATGCAAATAAGCATACAAGCTAACAAGCATACAAGACATGAAACATCAATGTTAACCAACAAGCATGCAAGATGCAATGTGGATGTCCAAGCATGCAAACAAGCATGTGACTTCATTCAATCATGCAAGTTCCAACATGCAACAACTTACCAATATGCTACAACACACAAGGAGCATATGCAACCAACGGAGGGATGGACTTAAACATGATTTAGGCAGCTCTAAATAGACCTAAAACAGTGACCAAAAATGCTAAGTACATGAAGGCAAATGTTCATACAAACATGCATAGATACATGGTTCAAGACTTAAGCACAATGAAGCAACTTTTAAACACATTTAAAAGGGACAAACATGGATTAATGGCATGCAAACTAAGCTCTGAAATCATGTTATAAAATGATGCCAAGTCAATTTAAACAAGATAGCAAAACATGCCACAATGGCTTAAGTACTTAAGACAAGCCATGGAGGCTTAATCCAAGGTCAAGTCCACCAAGCCTCACAAGGCTAAGGGGACTTAAAACAAGTCAAAGGCAGACTTAAACAAAGCCAAGGGTGCACCTAGATGACATCTAAGTGGCTCAAGTCCGAGGCATGCACAATGGCCAAAACATGGAGCATTCAACACAAGCTTTCAAAGCATTAAAGAGGTGTCCAAAGCAAGCATACAAGCATATCTTAGGGACTGAAATGATGTTACAAATGGTGCCAAACCACTTAAACCGAAGCAAATAATGCAAGCTACACACTTACGCACTTAAGGCCAACAAACCAAAAATGCAAAGGGGCCACACAAAGCATGCCAAGATCGACCCAAAAAACCATGGACAGACCTTAAACATGGTGAAATAAGCACAAAAGCTTCACAAGACCAAACCTAAAACATGCTAGAATAAGGGTTTACGACCTAAGACATGTTAAGGCATCAAAGTGGCATTACATGGCATGTATGTTAAACTAACATGGTGTACCAAAACCAACACACAACAATGTTATATCATGGCATAATAAGCATAAAAAGCAGCTATGGCATGATCAACAAACACTCAAACATGATGCTCCCTCAAGAGGCCAAAAAGTGCCCTTTTCAAGGACAACAAGGAGAGGGGGTGGCCCTCTCCTTCTTGGGACTTCAAGGCACCGTCCTTACCACTGAAATCCCTCAAGATTTCAGTGGTGAGGAGGCCCAAACATCACAGTCCCGAAGCTCACTCAAAATAGCACAAAATGGGGCCTCTCAAGGCTTAAGAGGGGTCAAACACCTCCAAACCACAAAACACTCTAAACAAACTATTTAGAGGGCCCAAAAACAGAACTTTTATGTATTAAACACTAAGCTTGAAAATAGTTCTAAGATGGTCAAAAATACAATGTGAAAGTGGGGTAAAAAGGGACTAGTGTCTTACCCTTGTAGACCACCTTCAAAAATGGTGGACCAGCAGCCCCTTGAGCTCCAAACCAGCTTCAAAGCTCCAAAACAAGCCTCAAGAACCTCAGTTCCAAGAGGATGGTGTGATGGTAGGTGTTTGTGCACAAAACTAAGCCTAAAACACACACAATGGCAAGAGAGGGAGAGATATAGATATAGGTTAGATACACTAACTTAAACCCTAAAACCAGAGTCTTCTCACTCTCTTCTCCAACTTCTCTAACCCTAGAACAAGGGAGAGAGGGCCTCCTCTTATAGAGGAGCCAATCTTGTAAAGCTTACAAGGTAAGCTAACAAGAGGGCCATCCCTCCATACACGTGTATGGAGGGGAAGCAAATGCAAGACAGCTGTGCTAAAATATCTGCAAAAGCAGATGCACAGTAGTCGGCCGGCCAAAGATGTCATTTTGACAAAATTTACTGCCGACCGGCACCAAAGAATGCCGACCGGCAACATACATTGCCGATGGCATACAACCCTGGCCGGTGGCCTCTAGCCACGGCCGGTGATGTGTGGGGATGCCTCACAAGGCATTCCCTGCCCCTCCAAGGCAAAACACAAGTGTTTGGTGCAAAACCAGACACTAAACGGTCGAGTTCGGAGATCCTGAGGCAAGGCGCGTAGCCGAGACCTCCGGGAACTCCAAACGAACACAAACATGGATAATCACCGGATGTTCAAATGGTGACATCCAAGTCTTGAGGACGGTCAAAAATGGGGTGTCTACACTAGCCTTCTCCGACAAAGAGCTACCATTGGAAGGATCAGGACACAATAAGCCTCTATATGTATCACTGGAGTATAGAAAGAAATGGATCCCGATCATTCTGATTGACACTGGATCAGCCATCAATGTTTGCCCTTCATGCACTGCTTATGAAATAGGGCTAATGCCAACAAATTTCATGCCCACTACTCAGTTAATCCGGGCTTATGATAATATTAATCGGAAAGTTATGGGGATAGTTAAAGTGCAAATAACAGTGGGTTCATTTGAGCACGAAGCCGAATTTCATGTTCTTCCTTGGAGTTCATCTTCTTCCTTCAACTTAAACACACTTTAAGGGGCAATTTGGGAAGGTAGCTAAAAACGAGTTTTTAATCTATTTTGAATCACATTACCTCACCTTACATTTTTTACACACAAAAGGATAAAAAAAGTCAAAAGAAAAATAAAAAAATTAACTTTTAACTAACTTTCCAAATTACTCCTAAATATATACAAATCCAGAGAAATTGTTCCCCAATCTTTTTGACATCGACGAGATGAAGCGTTTGAAGATAACACTCTCTGACTCACCGACACATCTCGCTTTACGGCAACGAAATCAATAGAGAAGATCAAAAAAAGAAAAATAACGTAATTATTAATGTGGATATTAAAATTGAGCATAGAGTCTTTCCAAACAAAGAATAGAGTTGGGACTCCACCAAAATTAAGTTGAAAATGTTAGATATCTCAACATTTTTACCAAATTGTTTATTAATATGTGTTTGATAAAAATTTTGATAAACTTCTTGGAATCCTTAACATTACTCAATTAAATTTAAGAGTTAAATAAATGATTTTTAATTAGTTAAGTAAAGAAGTTAATAAATTTATAAATTCAGTTACAAGGAAGGAAATCAATTTTTCTTCATCAAGTAAAACAAAATTGATTCTTAATTGCATCGAAGAACTAACAAATTTGTTTCTTTTTGTAATGAATAATATGTGGTAGTTGACAAAGAAGGGTACAAAGGTCTTTTTATCTATAGGAGTCTTTTGAGAAGTGGTAAAAAGTCAACTTTCAATTTTTTACTCATTTTGAATCACATCAATTCTCACATAACGTATCCACAAAAAAACAAAATAAACTAAAAAAGTCAAAAGTCATATTTTTACCAACTTCTCAAAATACTTTATAAATCTAACAAATTTAGTGTTGTAATTTAGTTCAAAATCACATGTGTGTTCTTTGCCTATATTTCAATTATAGGGGGCGAAAGTGCTTAACCACAAAGAGATAAAATAAATTTTGCCTTAAAAATAAATATCCTACAACAATAAAATAACAATATACCTAACATATGCTATTTATACTTCAAGTAATCTAACAATTTATATAACTAAAGAATAAAACAGCAACTAATATTTACATGTATATTTTATATTTTTATATATTTATATATAATTCATGTTTTTAGTTGCTCATGTTGCCGAATGTATTTTTTCAATTCTGGCCCGAATTGAATTTTGACTTTTAAATTATTCCCAGAATCCACGCCAATTTAAAAAATATATTGCCCAAATACCCCTTAAAAAAATTTGACTGTGTTTGGGCTTCTCACTAGGCTTGTAAATGGATCAGATTCAAATCGAATCTGTCAAAATCTGAATCTAATCCAATTAAGACAAACTAGAATTCAACCTAAATCCATTTATCCCATATCTAATTATAGATAACTTGAATCCGATAATTTCGGATATCTGACTCGATAATCTGATCCGATCCGATCCATTTTTTTTTCCCTTCATTCAAATTGAGAATAATCAGGTTATAGAATTCGATCAGATTTTTGTATATCCGATTTGTTTAATAATTGGATTAAACGGATTCAAATTATCAAATTACCTAGTTGGATTTTTTTGTAAACAGATTCAGATTTTCAGTTAAGATTCAAATTAAATCCAATCCGTTGACAGGCCTGTCTCAGAGTGGGCCTAATTGAGTTGTACCCCTAAACTTCCTGATGTTTATATACTACAAGTTATTAAGCAAATTTATTTGTTTCATGAAAATGCAAGATTAAAAGGAATACTTCAGAAGACCAAAACAAAACCAAGCTAAAAGCTCATATTGTCTCAGTTTATATGTTCATTTTGTCTTAATTGGAAAGAATATTGGATTTTCACTCGAATAGGACCAAGTTTAACCAACCAATTTTGTACCAAGTTTATCTTGCACTATTTATTATTTTTCATTTCTCAATGTCCCATTTTTTCCCCATCTTTCTACTAATAATGAAGTTATTGTAATTGATTGTTTTGTTTGTTAAATATCATTGGAAATTAAAAATGAAATTAAGAATTTGAAAACAATGATTTGGGAGAAAATACCTCCTAGTTATAAGTAGGTTAGATCAAAACATTGTAATATTAAATTATGAACTGTAATTATTGTATTTGTCTTTGAATCTAAATCACAACTAAAAAAGCAAATATAATCAAATGATTGTTATATAAATGTGCTCTTTTTTGCATTTATGTGCGGACTGACTATCCTCACTTTCACAGCCAAACATGCTATCAATTGCATCATCTTCTTTTCTTCCACTTTAATGCCCATCACAGGTGTACTAAATTATTTATATTTATTTTGAGATAAAAAACTAAAAAAATCTAAGTGTCTAATGATTACAAGGATTAATTGAAAATGATGATAAAATTGATTATTGATACAAATTGCTCATTTACAACTGAAAAATGTTAGGAATTCCGAATGTTTTACTAATATTTCTACAAAAATGTTTCATATTTGGGATTTCTGACATTACACTTTACAACTAAGGAAATTTATTTCTAATTTTGTAGCTAACATAAAGTGATAAGTTGCCTGTGGGGTTGGAATTTCTTCAATGATTCCTTTGTTTTTATCAGCAAAAATAAAAAAAAAATTTATTACTTGGAAAAAATTGTTAGAGAGAAGAAAGAAATGTCAAAGCAATGAATACCATATCCCCAACAAAAACTAAAAAATAACAATGCCAACAAGAGTAGAACATATTAACGAATGAGATACAAAACACCTATGCCCATTTGAAAGAGCACAACATGCTGTATAAAATTGGAATTAAAGAAAAGTAAAAATAGATTCGGATTTATTAATCAAAATACAAAATAGAAATAATAGAATTACTAAAAATTAGAAATTACAATTGGAAGAACAAAGATAGAAAATTAAACAAATTCTGGAACTGAAATACACAAAATAATAAGGAAGCAAATCGAAACCTATATATCACATTGTTTCTTTAAAACAGAATCTCTACCTCATCGATGGATGCGTCTGTCCCCCATAATACGATGGAGGTTGACAGCTACAGTAGAGGCACCTTCTGAGTAGCTTCATGAACAAAACAATAGTAGCACTCTCTCACACTCAGAATAACAATTTAGAGACAGAATAACGAGAAGACTTAAGATTATTTTGAAGAGAAAACCAAGAGAGGGTGGTCTCTTTTTATACACAATGGGAGGAAAGAGAGGAAGCCTCAACTACAAAGGCAAGGCAGCAAATGTAGAATTTAATTTTGGAAAATTGATAGATTAAACTCACCATTAGTATAGAGGCTATACACATATGTGTATATCTGCAACCACTACCATTTGACTTAGGTCAGAAAAAGTATAAGGTTTGTGGGCCATCAACTCAATCCAAACCGAAACCTTATCCAATCCTCAAGCCTCAAGCCCAAGACCTACGGCCCATGGGCCACGGATCCAGCCCGGTTCGGGCGGGCAACGCGCGTGTGTGCATGCGTACATACGTGTGACACTTTTTGCATAACCAACTCAGTATGTAGTCTTGGCCCAAGTCCATCCCTGAAGCATCCATAACTTCTTTCCTTCGGAAAATTTGGATACCCCAAAAGACTCACACCCTTAGGTAAAATTAGAGATTTAAATACTCACTAATGCTTTCCTCTATAATCAATGTGGGATAGGTGGTTACACATTTTTCCCAATTCCTCATTCACAAGGCCAACTTTATGTGATAATTTCTTATTCAATTCCTAAAGGTTTTTGGTCATTTTTTTTTTTGTGGTGTTAAGATCTTACTACAAAGAATATAGACCTACTTAGACCCACCTCAATTGGTAGTTGGGACTCACTTTAATTTTACATTAAAGTCACCTAAAAATTATTACTTTTCAACAATCCCCCACATGAATAATAATTGACCGAATAAAGAAAAACGGACAACACACATGTAGACACCCTATTTTGACTGGCCTTAAGACTTGGGTGCTCTATTCCGAACACCTGATGATGAAAGTCATGATGTGCTATCATTCAAATTCCTCAGTAAGAAAACCGGATTCAAGATTTAATCTCGACTTTACACCCGTTTTGGCCAAACTACTTTAGACCTTGTTCAAAATCCTTTTTCAAAAGTTCTTCCTTCCTTGTAAAGGTAGACTTTGAAACTTTCTCATCTACTTTCTCTCTTTCTCTCTTACCAAACATCATATTTTCAAAGCTTTCTTGTGGCTAAATATGTGATTTAGCTTGTGGAAGTAGAGAACTTAGCCACCCTTCCATACATGTTGTAGTTTCTTTACTTTTTTTCACTTTCTCTTGCTTTCTCACCTCCCAAACACTTCATTCCAGCACTGTTTTTCAATTATTTAGATAAGATTTGGACTTGTATAGAGGGTTGTGGTCCTTCCCTATACTTTCCTTTTATAGTTTAGTTGCTTGCTTTCATAATCTTCCATTTTCTTTGAAGCTTGAAAAGAGTTTATCAAAAGTGTTGGAAACTCTCTTCTAAATCCCTTTTGAACATGAAAATGGATGTTACATCCATATTTCATGAGTAGGAAAATGAGTTTCCGATCACTTTTAATGATGTAATCTCTTACTTTCAAAGCTTCTCCCTATAAATAGTGGCAATCTACTCTCTCCAATTAATAGTATCGATTTGGGTATTAATTTAATCTTATTCACAAAGCGATGAATGTAGGTTTTCATTTGTTTCTTTAGCTTGAATTTTCTATCTTCAATTTCCATATTTGATAGATTTTCCATTTGATGCCTTTTTGTACATATCATATAGCTCTTGTATTGTTGAATGACTTGCGAGGCCAATCTACATCTTCCCTGAATATCTTTATGATGGGAAGTAGAAAGGGTTAAACATCCTTCAGAAATGCTTTGCTTGCTCTATTTTGGCTTTGTTGCATAAAAACAGGTATTTCTAGGTTTTCTGTATGGCCGACCAAATGAAGTATACGACCGACGATTCTTATGTATGACTACATGATTTTTCCAAGCAAAACAGAGTAACTCCCTAGCAACAAACCGGGCAATTTTTGGAGGATAATCCCCTGTGCACGTCCAACTTCTGTATTTTCTTTTCTCATGATTTGTTAGATTTAGTTGTTATATTGTTGAATAATTGATTGATGTAATAATTTCCAACTCCAGTTCTTTATGTTCTTTTTCATTGTAAAGTCTTGATGTAATAATTTTCAACCCCATATCCTTTTATTCCTTTCATTGTAAAGGATTGATATGATGTAACGCCCTCAAAAATAAACCCATAATACATAATATTAACATGCGGAATTATAAGGAAATAAAATATCTTATTCCATTCATCAGAGTACCATGAAATAAAAACATCATAATAAATGCCCTACGGGCTTACATCTTGCCAAGCCAACACTTGGACACAATTTCATGAGTTCTAACTCAAAACAAATAAAGCCCTGGGCTTGAATGTTTACATAATCCAAATAAAACAACTAAAATAAATAAAACAGGTCTTTAAGTCCAAATCCTCACAAGCTAAGTCTTTGGAGGTAGTGAACCACCTGAACCTGAAAATGAAGTTCCCATATAGGGTGAGCCACAGCCCAGTAGAAAAATACTAAACCAAGCATAAGAATTAACTAAAGCATTAGCATTCAATACATGGTTAACACAAGATAATCAATTTCCAATTTCATGACACGAATGTCTATATTGTCTATGACATATTGTCTATGACACCTTTCACTTTCCAATATTTATTCAATTTTCCAATTATATCATTATGGCTCAGAACCTGGCCAACTATAATAGTGATCCAGATGTCACAAAAATAAATGAGACTAAAGCTCAAACCACAACACTTCCATACTTCAAACTGATACACATTATAAGGATGTATCATAAAACACTTCAATATAAATAAGCACACATAAAAGTGATGCTAATGGAGTCCATCCCCTATCTCCTCCCAAACAAATCCGGTTTAGAGGTACATCCCCTATCTTCCCCTAAACCGTGGAGTTCATCCCCTATCTTCTCCAAACAACATGCATATGCAATGAAACACACAATTGCCATATACAACACATAATCAATACAAGTAATGTTCTGTATTAATTCAACAGTCAACGTAAATGACATAATTCCAGTTATACCTAAGCCACATGCAAGGTCTACAACAATCAATGGCTATCCTCCACCGATAGCCCAAAACAGTTATTTCTAAACAAGAAATAGATACAACAATGAATGTAAATTCAACAGTCTCATAGGTAAGTATTTAAACTACCCAACTATATCATTAATCTCATAATTTCCCCAACTTCATGAATTAAACCCAATTCCACATTTTTCCCTTAAATTAATTATACAGATTAATCTAAGCCAAAACCCTAAGGTTTCTCCCAAAATTACCAAACTACCCCCACATACCAAAATACCAATACTTAGGATTAAAGCGTATAAATGGAGTAGGAAATCCCTACCTCGAAGCAAGAACCCAAAAAAAAAGACGGAGATGATAGCCCAAACTCCAAAGTGCTCCAAATCAACAACCGTTCAGATTAAATGAAAGCCCTCACTCTCCTCTATCTTATTTGTAAAGCAACTAGGGTAAAAACACACCCTAACTAGATCAAACCTAGGAGAGAAGGTGAGTTGGGAGAGAGAAAACTCGTAACTAGGGTTTCTGGATTATAAAGTTGTAAAAAAAATGATTTAAAACTGTTTCTGCGTATTTAAACTGGACAGGCTCGCTCGAGCGAAGACATGGTCGCTCGAGCGACCAGACACAAAAATCCACGCTCGAGCGAAGAAAGCTCGCTCGAGCCAAAAACTCGATGCTTCAGGTCTGCAACCCAGAAGCTCGCTCGAGCGACGAAATGCTCGCTCGAGCGACGAACTCGAAAACATACACCTCTCTCGCTCGAGCGAAGAAATGCTCGCTCGAGCCAAGAAACACATCTCTCAGGTCTAAGTACTGGACGCAAAGCTCGCTCGAGCGAAGGAACCCTGGCTCGAGCGAAGAAACAAAAACAAAGACCTCGCTCGAGCGAAGAGAAGCTCGCTCGAGCGACCAAGCCAAAAACTGAACATGCAGACTTGGTTTCTAAACCCAACCAATCTGCAACCAACCTGCTAAACACATCCTATAACCCAAGAATAAGGAATTAAAGGACACAACAACAAATATAACAGCGGAATCCACGGAACGTAAGTCCGGATACAATAATCAAATGGGAAAAAGACCGGGGTCGCTATATATGATAACTTTCAACCTCCATTTCTTTCTACCCCTTTCTATGTATGTCTTTCAATCTCTATTTCTTTTTATCCCTTTTATTTTTATGCTTTTCATACCTGTTGATAGCATCATGTTTTCTTTATCATAATCCTTATGCTTGTATCCATGTTTCTTGCATATAGATCGTCTCATTTGCATTTATGCCCTCTACCATTTCCTATGTGATTTTGTGTGTTACCTCATGCTTGGAGATGACTCACATGTCATACATTAGTAGCCGAATCCATAGTTGCATTCTTGTATATATATTACATTAGTATTTTGCATATAGGACCATGCATATTTTGCTTCATCTTTTTTTTGGATGCGAGTAAATATTAGGTGAGCATTTATAGCTTTAACATCCTTCTTGTACATGATTTTCTTATTATGATTAGCATTCTACCATGCGGCTACTTGCTTAGTTGATCTATCTCTATGATTGCCGGTGGATGGTGGATGTGTTGCTTAAGTTAGAATAATGTTGATTTTCATACATGTGAGCTCAGTTTCATTTGAATTGTACATTTTTCAAAACTCCTTTAAAATACATGAGATCAAAGCATTCCAAGATGAGTGACATAGTCTATACTTGCTCGCTTCTCATAGTAAATTTTAGTATTAATAATAATTGGAACATGAGCATATATTATCTATAAAACTCATATCATGGTTTAGTAGAGATCGATCCTTTGATTGGGTGAGCGAGGGTGCTCAATTTATGATCTCCCCCCCCCCTTTATACCTAAGGTCCCAAACTGAGACATCTTTGGTTGTGACAAACAGTGGCCTTTGGCACGAGTCATGGGTTTTCTAATTTTTTCAAAAGATTAGATAACGACTCTGAAATCTGGTAATGCAATCCATTTCTGACATATTTTGCGATTAGTGGATTTTCTATAGATTTGCTAGACATGGACTCTCATTTATATTTCACATTGCACTCTTAAGACTAGATCGAAGATTGAGAGTCCGAATTGTTAGGCGCACTTGGGTACCCTTAGGACTCTTACAGCACAACAACAAAGACTCAGAGATAGAGCACACGGAATAATCCCTACATTAGAAAAGGTAGCTTTTGGCTTTGAACCTTTCCTAGTGAAACCCTATTGGATTTACTAGCTGATCAATGAACACAAAGTCTTGAACTATTCTGCCATTTGTGTAAACTGAGACAACATACCTCACAAAGGAATTATCCCAACCATCGTTCTGTTCTCACTATTGTGTTCGTTTTGGCCATGAACACTTTCCTAGTTCAGTGAGTGGTTTAAAGAACTTTCCTTGTCAATTCTTAAAGAAGCGGGCCCACTTCACACTCACACGGTGACTCTTCTTGAGTATCCTGCTATACCTTGTTTGATTTCTCAATACACAAGAGTCATTAAAAGCTTAGCTTACACTTAACACCTGCAAGCATCACTGACAGAAGGAATGGTAGAAGGTTTCACCTCCTTAGTTATATACCACCATTACACACAATTAGGCTGTTCCATTGAACCTGGATCTTGGGATCTCCAGTCAACTAAGTTAGGTTTTCATTTCAGTAACACCTTTTACTAAAGGCCTCAACCACATTCCTCTTGACGACTTATCTACTAACTCTCGATTTAACCCTTTGGTTAATGAATTCCTAATATTGTCCTTAGACTTTATATAGTCTACAGTGACAACCCCACTAGAGAGTAGCTATCGTATGGAATTATGTCTACAACAAATATGTTTACACTTTCCACTATACATATTACTATGTACTTGTCCAATAGCTGATTGATTATTACAATGAATATAGATAGCTGACTTAGGTTTCAACCAATGTGGAATATCTTCAATGAAATGGCAATTTAGCTTGTTCAGTGGCTTTGTCCAAAGCAATAAACTCAAATTCCATCATTGATCTCACTATACACATCTATTTGAAGGATTTCCAAGAGATGGCTACCCTTCCAAACGTGAACACATATCCACTAGTAGATTTCAAGTCGTTTATATCAGATATCCAATTCATGTCACTATAACTTTGTAGCACTGTTGGATATCTAGTATAATGCAGTCTATAATCTCGAGTGTAACATAAATACCTTAACACCCGCACAATACCCTTCCAATGAGTAGCATTAGGATTACTTGTGTATCTACTAAGTTTGCTAATTGAGTAGTCTATATCCGGCCTCACACAACTCATCAAATATATCAAATTCCCAATTACTTGAGAATATTCTAGTTGAGAGACACTCACACCATTATTCTTGGCTAAATGGAGACTCAAGTCTACCGATATCCTTGACACACTCGTATCTAATTTACTAAACTTCACAAGTATCTTATCTATATAATAAGATTGAGAAAGTACAATATCACCAAATGTTCTGGTAAGCATAATATCCTAAATGACATTGGCATGGCCTATATCCTTCATATCAAACTTAGAGCTTAATAACTTCTTAGTAGTTCTAATCATGTTATCATTATTACCAACAATGAGCATGTCATCAAATATAGACACAAAATGACACAACCTATGTTAGTGTATTTGACATAAACACATTTGTCATACCCGTTGATTTTAAACCCACTTGACAATATGGCGTTGTCAAACTTCTCAGGCCATTGCTTAGGTGCTTACTTCAAACCAAACAAAGATTTGGCAAGCTTACAGACTTTCTTCCCTTGCGTTGGAGCTGGAAACCCCTCAAGTTGCTCTATATAGATTTCTTAATTCAAATCTCCATTTAAGAAAGCTATCATCCATTTGATGTATCTCCAGATTATGTAAAGCTGCTATCGCAATCACCATACGAATGGATGTTATTGTTGTCATAGGTGAATACATATGAAAATAATCCAGGACTTCTCGCTGCCTGTACCCTTTAATAACTAGCCTAGCTTTATACTTATCAATTGACCTATCAGCTTTTATCTTTCTTCTAAAGATCCACTTACAATCCAAAGCCTTACTACCTGAGAGTAGATCAACCAACTCCCAGGTGTGGTTCTGTAAGATGGGGTGAATCTCACTTTTCATAGCTTTTTTCCACAAAGGACTTTCTAGAGAAGTCACAACTTCGTGGAAACTCTTAGGCTCTTCTTCCAACATTTAAGTCAAGAAGTCTAGACTAAAGGACTTGGAAGTCCTAGCCATCTTACTCTTTCTTAGCTCAACTTACTCCTCCACTTGATCACTATCACTAGTAACTTTATTAGTTCACTTCACGGAACTTAGATCCCCTTCTTGGGTTCAGCACATAAACACATCTTCAAAGAAATACACATTTCTAGATTCCATGATAGTATTCTTGTGTATATTTGAGATATCAAATTTGTGCACAAGAAACCAATATGCACTGTTATTCTGTGCATAACCAATGAATATACAATCCACAGATTTTGGGCCTATTGGGTATAGGCACTACTACTTTTGCAAGACACCCCCCACATTCATAAGAATTTATATAAAAGCTTGTGACCTTTCCATAATTCATAGAGGGTCTTATCCACTTTCTTTTGAGGTACCTTGTTAAAAATGTAATTTGTAGAGAGAATTCCTTCCCTCTACATGTTTTGTGGCAACCTAGAACTAATAAACTTTGCATTCATCATTTCCTTTGATGTTCTTCTTTTCCACTCAACAATGCCAAGGGGAGTAAGGTGCTGTGGTTTGGTGGATAATCCTGTGTTGAGCACAAATCTCAATAAATGGTGATTCATACTCATCACCATGATCACTTCTCAAAGCTTTAATCTTACGACTTAATTGATTTTCAACTTCATTCTTGTAAAGAATAAATTTATCAATAGCCACATCGGGTTTGTATGAACTTCAAGTCACACACATCACTATGCACTAAATCCAAATGCTCAAATCCTCTTTCAATAGAATCAAAAGAAGTCCTAATCAACTTTGCTTCTAAGTTTCATACTTGTGATTTGGACTAATCTTGAAAGATAGTATGTTATATAACTTTATTAATCTACGCAAAGATTCAAAATTCACATGACTTAGTCTACCATGCCACAATTTAGAAGACATGTAAACGGAAGTAGAAGCATTTGTCATTATATTTAATTTAAACATACCATCCGACAAATACCCTTTCCCCACATAAACTTCGCTTTTGGTCAACAGAACCTTATCAGATTCAAAAACCATGCAGAAACCATGCTTATTTAGGAGGGACCTCTAGACAAGGTTCTTGCAAATGTCTATCACAAACAGGACATCATTCAAAGTCATGACTTTAGGATTACCTTGCATTTTCCTTCGATGTTCGAGGTGCAGAATTTCCCATGAATAGCGTCTTGCCATTTGTAATCGGCTCAAAGGTTGTGAACATTCTCTTCTCAACACAAATGTATTGAGTGGCACCAGTGCCCACCCAATATTCTCTTAGATTGGATCCCACCATGCTCACCTCAGTGACAACCGCAGAAAGATGCATTTCAGATACATTTTGGGAGAGATCCTCCATTTCTAGCATGTGAGCTTGGGGTTTGTTCTTGTATTGCTTCTTGGGCTTATGGCAGTCAGTGGCCCTATGTCCATTGCTTCTGCAATTGAAGCACTTACCAAAAAACCTATAAGTAGGTTCTTACGTCTTATAAGACGGCCTCTTTAAGACATCACCTCTAGGCCCCAACTTCAAGCCTCTATTTGCAAGTTGATTATTCTTGACCCTAGAAGATTGGCCAAGCTCAACCACATTGGCCTTAACAGAGAGGATACTCCATTATTTCTTTTTAGTCACCCCATTATCCTCTTCATTTCGGAGCTTCACAATAAGCTCCTCAATTGTCATCGTCTTCCTCTTGTGCTCCAAGTACTTCTTCATCATCTTCCTCTTGTGCTCTACGTAGTTCTTGAAGTCTTTACAGCCATTAAGTAGCTTCTCTATCATGGTAATTACCTAAAATGGTTCACTTAGGATCATTCCCTCTGCATGAATCTCATGCACAATAACTTGAAAATGTTGGAGCTGGCTAATGACGGTTTTTGAGTCCACCATTTTGAAATTCAAAAATTGGCCAACGACAAATTGCTTTGCCTTGGCAACCTCGATTTTGTATTTCATGTCCAAGGAATCCCACAACTTCTTTGCCAATTTCTTTACAAAATACACATTGAAAAGTGTATCTGCAAAGCCCTTCAAAACATAATTTTGGCAAAGGAAGTTTGATTGCTTCCAAGTGTCCATTGCCATGAGCTTCTATTTATCTTGTTCATTCTCCTCCATGGTTGGTATCTTCACTCAAGAACCTCGCAAGGTCTAGAGTAGTTAAGTAAAACAACATCTTTTGCTGCCATATCTTGAAATTCATACTAGTGAACTTCTTCGAGCGCTCATGATGATTGAGTGGTTCTCCCAGAACAGATACAGGATTAACAGCATGGTTAATAGCAGATGTTGGCATTCCAGTTGATATGGGATTCGGATTCCCACCATGATTCACAACTCCGATACTAGTTGCAACAATATCAGTAACAATTGTCATTTCTGAACAATAGAATTTCAACTATTATATTTTTCTAGAAATCAAATTAACACTAGGAAATTTCAAAACACTAAAAATTAATTCAAAACTAATCTCACCACTTAATTTTAGAAATCAAACAGAATTAGGAAAGTTTCTAAGAAGATTGGAGGGGTCACAAAGGTGCCGCTTAAGTACCAATTAACCTTAGACAACATAGGTGCCTTTTTGACAAAACTTTCCAGGATATTGTTGACTCATCGTCAATGGGAAACAAATTCAAAATTAAGTTCCAAGGGGATAAACTAGGTTAACAAAACCTCAAGCCTCAAATGCAAAATTACAAGCAACAAAATTGCTACCAAAATTTACAAGCAATCAAAATGCTACCAAAATAGTGTAAAACAAAACAATCTACCGAAGGTCCAAAATCCTTTTCCACGCTTAAGTAACTCTATTCAAAATAGATAGTAGTCCAAATTTATGTTCCAAATTATATTTGTTTTGTTTTGTTCTTATTTTTTCCTTGTCCTTTCGCATAGGTAAACCTGTAAAGAAAGTTAGCACAAAAACTAAAACAAAGAAACAAACAACTAATATAAAATTGTAGAGCCTTATGCAATTAAACTAATTTTTCAAACTTCTAGCAACCTATGCAATAGCAAAATCTATTAACTAAAAAATAAATTGCTAGACAAGTTACTAAATAAATAACTGATGAAATCAAACCAATAACTCAAAGTAATTAAATTAATTTTAATTCCCAAGAGTTATACCAAATAAAACTAGAAAGCAATAGGCAGACAAAACTAAAACCAAGACAAACTTGTTCTAATTTTTTTTTTAAAGAAAAATTCAAAGAACAAGTAAATGGAAGAACATATATTTTTCTAAAAATACAAAACTATTAAAAGATACTTTGCAAAAAGAATATGTTTCTTAATATCGTTTTAGAAACACAAATAATCTGTATTAAGATTGTTATGTAAAATTGGCATTAAATAAAAATAAAAATAGATCTAGATTTATTAATTGAATTACAAAACAAAAATAATAGAATTACTAAAAACTGGAAATTACAATTTGAAGAACAAAGATAGAAAATAAAGCAAATTCTGGAATTGAAATACACAACATAATAAGAAAGCAAATTGAAACTTGTGTATCACACAATTTTTTTTTAAAAAAAAAAATTTGCCACCTCACTGATGGGTGTTGGAGGAATGTCGGCGTCTGTCTCCTAAAATACCACAGAGGTTGACAGTTATAGTAGGGGCACATTCTCTGACAAACAGAGCAATAGCAACACTCTCTTACACATTGAAGAACAATTTAGAGATAGAATAATGAGAAGAGTTAGGATTTTTCTAGGGAGAAAACCAAGAGAGGGTGGTCTCCTTTTATATACAATGGGAGGAAAGAAGAGGAGCTTCAGCCGCGAAGCCTAGGCAATAAATGCAAAGTTTAATTCTGCAAACCAAGGTCAGATACATGGTTCGTGGGGCCACCAATCCGGCCTAAGCCCAAACCTTATCCAGTCTAGTAAGCCTCAAGCCCAAGGCCCACGAACCAGAACTAGGCTCAGTTCAGGAGGCAAGCTGGCTTGCGTGCGCACGTGTGGCACTTTTTGCATAACCAACTGTAGCGATCCCGGTTCTTTCTCCTTTGGGTGTTTGTATCCGGACTTAGTTCCGAGGATTCCGGTTGTTGTTTTGAGCTGTTTCTATCCTTCAATTCTTTAAATTTGGGTTTAGAATGTTTTGGGCAGGTTGGTTGCAGATTGGTTGAGTTTAGGAACCGAGTCTGCTTGTCCAGTTTTTGAACTTGGTCGCTCGAGCGAGCTTCTCTTCGCTCGAGCGAGGCTTTTGTTTTTGGTCCGTCGCTCGAGCCAGCCTTTCTTCGCTCGAGCGAGCGTTGCGTCTAGTACTTAGACCTGAGAACAGTGTTTGTTGGCTCGAGCGAGCTTCTCTTCGCTCGAGCGAGGTCTGTTTCTTGTGTCTGGTCGCTCGAGCGACCAGGTCTTCGCTCGAGCGAGCCTGTCCAGTTTATAAACTCAGCAGCGGGGAAAAATAACATTTTTCTCCTTCTTTCTTTCTTGAAACCCTAGCAGCCGAGAGTCTCTCTCTCTAAACATACTCTCTCTCTAGATTTCATCTCTTTCTTCTATAAATCCATCCTAGGTCCTTTGTTAAAAAGGTAGAGGAGAGTGAGGGCTACATTTTAATCTGAAGAATTGTGGATTTGGAGCACTTGGATTTCGGGTCAATCTTCTCCATTTGGGTTCTCCTTTGAGGTAGGGATTCTCCTTGTTTCTTTTCAATACTCCATCTATAGATAGACATGTGGTAGTTTTTGTATTGCATAAAAACAGTATATCATGTTGGATTTATTAAAAATCATGGGGTTGAACCTTGGGTTGACTGTTGGGGTTGGGTTTATTATCATTAGTTATGGTTTAGGCTAATTGGGGTGTTAATTAGCAGGTTGTTGTTGAAAGGAGTGAAAACCCTAATTTTATTTGATTTAATAAATTAATAGAGGGGTTGTGATCGTTGGGCAAATACTTATAAATTTTGGGTCTTCAATGTGATCATTGTTGTTTGTTGTTAATAATTGAGCCTTTTAGGTCAATATTGAGAAAGAGGGAGGAAAACCCTAGTTTAATGATTATAACTTAATTTGCATAATTAAATTGGAGTGGCTTGGAAAAGAATGTAATGGGTCAAAATGAGTTATGGCCTTATTGTCCAGGGAATTGAATTTGTGGAGGCAAAAGGTATGAGAGTTGAATTATTGTATTGTGAGTGTTGAACACACATATGTGGAGGTTGTATCTTTAACTGCCATGTTAGTTTTGTTGAAGGGTTTGTGGTCTCATGATAATTGAGTATGTTAATAGATGTACAACATACCTGCATCTAGAGGTTTTGTCCTTGGTCATCGGTGGAGGATGACACGGTTGTGTTGAATTGTTGTGTATGCATTATACCATTGATTGTTTGTGTATATGACGTTGTGTTTATATGCATTACTTGTGTATGGGAGGAGATAGGGGATGTACTCCACGGTTTAGGGGAAGATAGGGGATGTACCTCTAAACCGGTTAATGATTATGGGAAGATAGGGGATGAACCCAAGGTTGTTGCTCATATGCACACCTATAGCAGAGATACAGCTCATATGCTTATCTATTGAAGTGTGATACAGCTCATATGCTTGTCCACTGAAGTGTTTGTTTATTTGTTTTGATATAGCACTAAAATGTATATCATCATCTGTTTGTGAAGTACGGAAGTGGTTTATGTGATATTGATACAACACCAACATGTGTATCTATTGTGTTATAAGAAAGGTTTAACTTGTTGAGTTATTTGGCCAAGTGAGATGTGTCATTGACATTAGTGTCATGAACTTGTAAAATGATGTAATGGACTATCTTGTGTTAACCATCTGTCATTTTTGTATTTTGGAAAGTGTGTAGGAGAATGAATGTTTTAACGATAAACTTGTTTTGAAACGGTACGTCTGTCGTAGTGTGGGAAATGGAGGGGAGTATCGGGCTTAGTGATTAGTTCCTAAGTGATTGTTAGTGTTATGAAAGAAGGGGAATGGGGATTAATGAAAGGAATAAGGAAAGATAAATCACTAGTAGCGTTGGTTGAAATGGTTGTTTTCAAGAAAAGTTCATTCATACTTATATTTTGTATAAACTGTCACCTTACTATTCTAGTACGAGAATGAGTGTGCATGATCATAGCTATCTGTAATGTTGTTATTGTCGAGGATCATGTTGAGATCCCTACTGGACTATATGTTCATCCCACGTTGTTGAATCTTTTTCAGGTGTTTAGCAGGATGTGCTACAAGATTTGGATCTTCTTATTTGTTGGCCACGGGGCCTCTTTGTTGCTGGCGGAATGCCATATGTGTAAAAAGGGTTATACCCTTCATTTGATTTATTATTGTAAGCCTAAGGGCAATTTACTTAGAATGCTCATGTGGTATTTAATTTACATTCGAATGAGAGAATTGTTGTTCGTTACTTTTATTGAACATTTGAGTTTATTTCCGCATGTTATCTCTGAAAATTGAATTAAGTTAAGGAACTTGGTAATGACTTCGAGTAATAAAAAGTGGGGCGTGACACCAACTTGGTCCATAGTCCTGGCCCAAGTCCATCCTTGAAGCATCCATAACTTCCTTCCTTTAAAAAATTTGGATGCCCCAAAGGGCTTACACCTTTAGGTAAAACTGGGGATTTAAATACCCACAAATACTTTCCTCTATAATTAATCTAGGATAGGTGGTTACACACCTTCCCCAATACTTTATTCATGTGGCTAATTTTATGAGACAATTTTTCATTCAATTCTTAATAGTTTTTAGTCATTCTTTTTGTGGTATAAAGATCTTACTACAAAGAATCTAGATCCACTTGAACTCACCTCAGCCGATGGTTGGGACCCAATTTTATTTTGCATTAAAGTCACCGAAAAACCATTATTTTTCAACATAATATATCTCCAAATTTTCATGATTCCAATCATAAAAATGATTGACAATGAGTGCACATAAAAAAAAAAAAAAAATTAAGACTAATCTATAGAAAATAGCCAATAATATGTTGTATATATTGTTGGTTTTGTGATTTGTCAGCCTGAAGAAAGAGGTGCAGATAAAAAAAATAAAAATAAATTAAAAACCAGCCAGGTATCACAAAAGTAATTACTAGTGGCAGGGTTCACTATCGGGATTAAACTTTCAACATTGATACCATGTTAATAGAACTCAAAGAAGAGAGAATATTATATTAAATAATGATATGTATAAAATGTAATACAAAGCCCCTTTATATAGTGACGGGAAAACCTAAACTAAGAAAGAAGTATAAAAGCAAATGAATGAAATCAGCAACTTATTAGACAACTATATATACTATATAAACATTTGTGAAATTCTAAAATACATATCCATTTTGGGGTATGGTGTGTACTATATGCCCCAATTATGACATTTGTGATATTTAGTTATGACTTATTGGGGCTGTTTGTTCAGCTTTTGGGGAGTGATTATACCTTATTTTAATTTGGAAATATGTGCTAGATTGTTTGGTGTAACTTTTTCTTATAACTTATTAGATAGAAATAGCTTAAATAAATTGAAAAAAGCTGATTATTTAGAAGTTGGGGTAGGGGTGCTTTTAGCTTATACTTTCTGATTATTAGCTTTTCCTTAAAAAAAAACTCCACCAAACAGGGCCATTGTGGCATTAGCTATGACTTGGTTATAATTCATTACGTTATGTGGTGTTTGGTTATGACTCATTTTTTTTATTATTATTATAATTATCATAACTATTATATGGTACATACCCCAAAAGGGGTGTGTATAATAGCATGAATCTATATATTCACATACAATATTATAACCTTCTATGAAATTTGACACAATATTTGATAATGTCAAAATTTGACAATACTATGTTTTCCATGATGAACTCACAAATAGCATTTCTATTTAGCAAAATATGCAATATAGTGGCTTAGGTTAAGACCCGATCCTCTTATACTCTTTGGTTCTAAGTTTTATATCTATTGGTATTGTTGGCATCTATTCTAGTCAATGTTTGATTTGAGTCGAGTTTGGGATTTGTTTGAGTTGTTTTGAGCAGGTGGAATTTCGAGTTTTCTAGAAAGGTTTTGGCTGTTTGAACTGAGGTTCGCTCGAGTGGTACTTTGGTCGCTCGAGCAGTCTTTCGTTTCTCCCACATTCTAAGTTTGTAGTCTAAACTTCTGAGAGTTTGTATTCTGCACTCGAGTGGTGTTTTGTTCACTCCAGTAGTCTGTTCTACAAAGTTGATCTTTTGGGAATTTGGTTTCTTTACTTGAGCCTGGTTTTGGTTGCTCGAGCGATGTGTTGTATCTGATTCTCGAGTAATGTTTTGATCGCTTAAGCAATCTGCTTGTATAAAGCTACGGAAAAAATATCTTTTTTTCTCACTTTTCTAATCTCTCTCTCTCTCTCTCTCTCTCTACAAATATCTAAAAGTTGTTTTCCCTCATCCCTCTCAAAATTTCTTAGGTAAATCCTCCGATCTTTCTCAATCTGTGATTTTCTTGATAGTTGTGCTTTGGGATAAAAGGTAGAACTCGAGGAAGGGATCATTTTGATCTGAAAAAGTTTGTGTTTCGTCTTCATCAAGTTTTGGGAATTGTTCCATTTCTCTTTTGCTTTGAGGTAGGGGCTTTCTTGACGATGCACACGTTATTTAGTTCAGTTATATGTTATTTCGATAGTCAAAGTATTTGGAGATTTAGGGTTTGAAATATATATACTTTGTTGCATCAATTTGAGGGAAAACTCTTGAGTTTTGTTTAAATATTCAAATTGGTTTGCTTTAAGCATGTTGTGGCTTGAAATTGAGGGGGGGAAAATGTTGTCTGAAGAAAAACCCCCAAATTTTTTCTTGAAATCAAAGTGGAAATTATTGAAAAAATAGAAAGGTTTGTGAACCTTGGAAATGATGAGTATTGATTACTCTTTTCAAAATGTTGTGTTTGTTGGGAAAATTATATAAATTTTTAAAAATTGGATTTGGAAGGTGGAGATCTTGGGAAAATCTTAGAGATTTCTATTTTAGATATCATGTTGGATTATATCATTGTTGTTATTTGTTAATAACTGTATTAGATATAACTGTTTTGGCTATCAGTAGAAGATAGCTTTGCTGTGTGTTAGAAACTGCTTGTGATTTAGGCAATTGAATTGTTTACAAATCATGCATCTCATTGTGCATATCATAGATTTGTGAACCTGAGGGATTACATTTTGAAAATGCTGTGTTGAGAACACTTACATTATTTTGAGGAAAATGGCTGAATAGCATGGTGAATTTGGTTAGGGGGTGTTGTTGTAGTTAATTAAGTCAGCTTGAGTGTCCATGGTGAAAGTCCAGAAACCCACGTGGTTAGATATCGATCTTTCCAGGTAGTACCGGTAAAATGGCTTTTAGTAGTGGTTTTATATCCTACATTTATACACGTACCAAGAGATTTCCAGTGTTTGTATTTACTGCCCTGCTTTCTATTTTAAAAGAAAGATACTAAATTGTGATTTTGAACTTTGGCATAGCATTGTTTCAAAAAGAGGAAAACGCATGTTTTGTCATGACATTTCATATGCATTCATAGTATGATATTGTTAAACATCATGCATGTCAATAAGGTTATCTCTATTGGGCTTTATGCTCACCCTGTGTGGAAAATAACTTTCTGGTATTGATGGTATGTCTCCCCCAAGATGTTAGCTTGGGAGGATTTGAAGCTAATTACTCGTTGTGTTATTCTATTTCTGCATAGCCTTGGGCATACATGTATTGGACCTATGTTCCGCTTTTCTTAAGACGATATTAGCATTGGAAAATAATAATTTTTTAGCAACTTTAATTTGAAATTAAAGTGGGACCCAAACTTCAGTTGAGGTGGGTCCAAGTGGGTGGGCCTGTTTTCTCTTTAGTGAGAAGATTACAACATAAAAATAATGAGCCGAAACCATTAGATTGTGAATGAGAATTGTCTCATAAAGTGAGCATTAATAAAAGTTGGGCTTAGATTTGGCAAGTGGTGGTTTTAGCCTAAAAGTCAAAAAGTCACCAAAAAAACCAAAAAGCCTACAATTTTTATCCTATAAACCTATGCACAGTGACAGTGTACTAAGCAACAGTGTACTATCACAGTGCACTAGGCAGTAGTGTCTTGATGCCTATTGTACTAGGCAGCAACCTACAATATGAGTTGATATTTACAAATATATTATATTGTTTTATATGTTTTCAAATATATTATATTGTTTTATATGTAATAGGCAACAGCTGTGCAGCCTTGGCATCAGTCTGTCGTCTACTGTATTTCTATCAAATTACCAACTTTTAATTATTTATATTATTTCTTTTCATATCTTTTTGTAAAAAGTCAAAAAATTCATCCCAAATGTACTAGTTTTTTTTTACATCATATTTTAGTCAAAAGCCAAAAAGTTACTAAAAAAGCATGTTCCCAAACGAGGTCTTAGTCTTAGTTTGGACTAGGCCTAGGCACATCTTATGCATGTCCAGGGTTTGGTCTTGGACTTGGACTTGGACTTAATCTTGAGCTTGGGCTGGGCTAGGCTGTGCTGTGTTGGGCTTAGCTTGTGTATGTGTTTGAGATTGGGTTTGGATCAGGTTGTGACCCAACACTTGTATCCGTTTTGCAACCCATCTGTTTGAATTATTCAAACATCTATATATTTATTTGTATATATTAAGCACATGGAATTTTTAGACTTTTGTAACTCTCATCTTTTGATGATGGAGTTAATGACCATATTAATGGCCATGAGTTTTGAACCTTTGTAACTCTAGCCCTAATGGCTAGAGTTGATAACCTTGGTTAATGGCAATTTGATGACCCTATTGATGTTAGCCTTCATGGCTAAGGTTCTCCCTTACAAATATAAATAGAGGCTTTCCTTTCCAACTTAGTAAGATAATTTTGGAGAGATTTTTTTATGAGAAATGCTATTTTGAGATAATAAAGTTAGAGATGATTTTTATACTAAAGAAATTTTTTCTATCTTCTTTGTGGCAGCCTTGTAGACATCCCATTTTGACTAGCCCTAAGACTTAGGCTCTTTTTTTTTATTACCCAATGATGAAAATCAGAATGTGTTTCTTACACAATCCTCAGTAAAAAAGATGAAATTTGAGCTTTACTCTTCACCTGAAGCCTAGTTTGGCCAAGTGTCTAGGTCTCGTCGGGCACCTAGAGCGAAACAGAGTCGAACCGAAGGGAAACGATTTTTTTCTCCCCTGGCCGGTCGATCGCCGAGACGATCGCCCATACACAGATTCCTCCAGATTTTTGTGTGGTTTGGGTGGGTACTTCCCAAACCCATTTTTCTGACCCATTATGCATTGAATGGATGTATACTAATCCTCCATTGCCTTGTGCTTGGTCTAGGGGTGGGCACGGGTCGGTTGCGGCCACAGAACCTCCAATCCGCCATCCGTCCGCCAGATTGGCGGATTGGAGAAAATCAATCCGCATCAGTCCGCCAATCCGGTGGATGTGGATTAAGCAGATTGGCAGTTTGGCGGATGGATGCGAATCAGTTTGGCGGTTTAAAATTTTATAAATTTTTAACATAATTCAACTTGTGCACTTCCTCAAAAAAAGAAGAAGAAAGGATTACAGTCAGTGACTTAAAAAAATATCACAATCACTGCATGCCTCATCCAAAGCAAGAAAGTTTGAAACTTTAGAATATCACAATCACTGCATGCCTCATCCATATACTACAATATGCCTCATCCACATAAAGTATTACAATCTGTGGTTCTTAAAATATAAAAACAATTCAAACCACCAAAACTATGAACAGAGCAGTAGTAGAGATTGTATGTCTCTATATTGTTACATCTATATCTGTTTTTGAAAACAAAAACCAACCAGCATATATCATATTTTATATTTATTATTTTTAGAGATAGATTTAAAAACCAAAAAATATAGATAAATAATACGTTTATTTTTTTCAATTCAAAAAAGATATTCAAGTTGAAAACTTTTTTTCAACATAATATTTAAACTCTTTTTTAATTGAAAACACAAACAGAATATTTAAACAAACTGAAAACACAAAGTTTTATAAATTACTAGTGGTGCTCGCGGTTTGGCGGTTCGGTTGCGACCAAAGGAATCTCAAATCCGCTATCCGTCCGCCAGATTGGCAGATTAGAGAAAATTAATCCGCAACCGTCCGCTCGCCATCACGCATCCGTCCAAAATGCGGCGGATCGGTTCGGTTCGGTCGGTTTTGGCGGATCGGTATATCCGCTGCTCACCCCTATCTTGATCCATTGAAGCTAATGCTCTACTTTTGTCTTGCATTAGCTTCATTAATGCTCCATTTGCTCCATTATCTTCATTAACGCTCCATTCTAGTCTTCAACCATTTCTCCACTTATATTGCCTATATGTATATATTAGATTGTTGAGAGGAGGATGAGAATAGATTAAGGAGAGAAAGCTAGAGATAGAGAAAAGGTGAGCTTAAGCTTTGAATTCAAGAATTAGCCAAAATTGAGTGTTATTTGTGACCTTCCATTTCTCAAGCTATACACTATATCTCATCCTCTATGACAAAAGTTATCCAAGTCATGTTATTGTAGTCAAATTCTAGAGTTTTGATCAAAGAGAGAACAGTCTTTGTGAGGTTCTAAGTGATCGTTTCCTACACTTGTCCAAAGCTACCTTTGAAGCTCAAATTCCACGCTCTTGAATTGAGGATTAAGAACAAAATTCACAACCTTGATGTTGATCAAGAGGAAATTTGGAAATTAAGAAGTTCAATCTTTCTTTGGAAGATGAACTTCAACTTTTTCATTTTCTTATATTTTTTATCTCATAATTATTTTCTTGCTTTCTATTTCATAGTATTTTGTTGTAATCCAAGTAGTTAGTTTAGCTCATAATTATTTTCTTGCTTTCTACTTCATAGTGTTTTGTTGTAATCCAAATGGTTAGTTTAGCTCATATTTATTTTCTTGATTATTTTTCTTGCTCTTGTTTTATATTGTTTTGTCGTAATCCAACCAGATGCGGTTCGTTTTCAAGTCTTTCATTCTCTTGCACTTTTAGTCTTATAGTCATTTTCTTGTTTTAAGTTGAATATTAGTTTTGTTGTAAGCTAACCAGAAGTGATTAGTTGAGTCACCTACATATTTCTTGTTTGTTCTTTTCTCGGTGTTGCAGCAAGACAGGTTTTGCTTGGCCTAGTTGGGCAACCGACCTATTTGGCAGGCCGGTTAGCTTCTTTTGGACAAAGTGGTGTAGTCTTCAGATGTTGACCAACTTCCGATGGTTTCCAAGGTGCATGAAACTTCTATTTTTATTTATTTTTTATTTTTTTATTTGAGTGTTTTGTGAGATTTTTATTTTGTTGTAATATTTTCCTCCTCCCTCTCTAATTTGATTTGTAATTATTCTTTCAAGTGTTGTAACAATTCCCCACCTCGCTTCTTTCTATCCCGTTCTTCTACTTTCTTTCCTTATTTGTGAATATGCATTATATTTTAGTTTTTTTTTTTCATTATATCCATGTTTCATGCATTTTGATTAGGCTAAGTTTGCATTTGTGGATTTAATCAATTCTTATGTGATTATGTACGCTGCCTCATGTTCTTGAGATAATTCACATGTCATATCTTAGAAGTTAAATCTTTAGTTGCATCTCATGAGTGAATTGCATTAGGATTTTATATATAAGATCATGCATATTTCGCTAACTTTGTTTTGTAATTATTCGCGAGACGTCGATAAACTTGTAAGTTTTTATACTTTAGCATCCCGCTTGTGTGTATTTTTCTTATTATGTTTAAATATCATACCATGAGGCTATTTGCTCACTTGATATAACTGTATGAATGCCAGTGGATGGAGGTTATGTTGCTTAATTTGGAATAATGTTGATTTTCATGTTTGTAAACTCAATTTCTTTGAGTTATATATCTTCAAAACTCTTTCAAAACACATGAAATCAAGTTGTTCCAAAATGAGTGGCATAGTCTATACTTGTATGATTCACATAGTAAATTTTAGGATTTATTCAATAATCAGAATATGAACGTATAAAGTCAATAAGACTCATATCATGGGTTAGTAGAGGCCGATCTTTGATCGGGTGAGTAGAGGTGCTCAATTAATGACCTTCCTCTCTCATACCTAAGGTTCCGAGCAAAGCGTCTTTGGTTACGACGAACAGTGGCCTTGGCACGAGTCACGGGTTTCCTAATTTTTTCAAAAATATTAGGTGGCGACTTTAAGATATGGTGATGTAGTCCATTTTTGGTAAAGATTTTGTATTAAAACAGTTTTTTCATAAAAAGTTGCCAATCTGGACTCTCATCTATGTTTCACATTGCACTCGTGAGACTAGATCACAGTTTTTTCAAAGGGCTTAATTGTTTAACGCGCATGGGGCATGTTATAGTTTTTGGTGACTCTGCTGGAGATTTTATGAAACCTTGACTCGAACTCCATGATATGACTTTTATTTTTAATTATATGTTTATTGCATTGCATGTATTGGTGCACTTAAAGTCCCTATGTTGCCCAGATATTGGTGGGAGCACAGGCAAATTTTTTATGACACTATATCTATCTCTACATTACTTTTGAGGCTTTGTGTTATAACCTTTTGAGATCTGTCAAAAATGTAGCTCTGCTATCTAAGGTTCTCAGACTTCAAAGAGAGACTATATTGACTTTTTTGATTTCTTGGGATTTTCATTGGTGATGACCCAAAGGACGCTTTAGTAATGTCACTTTGACTTCAACCTCTAGAGTAAAGCCAACCTTATACATATAGTGAGCTATAGTACCTTCCAAAATTATGACAGGCTGTTCTCCTATTTCTAGGATATATGATGCCGCTTGTGTGAATAGTGAAGCCCTAGATCATTTCAAAGCTAGGACAAGGTAACCCTAGCCGCCATAGGGGTGTTTGTTCTCTTTCTTGCTATGTGTTATGTGCAATGTATGGGATCTATATAGGGCTTCTTAGATTCAATGGTTCATGCATTTCAGTGTGTGAGATTAAGCTCAGTTTTTCTGTGTAATTTAGTAGTAATTAGTTAAGCCGGCATGCTGTTAAAATTTGATTGAGGGTTTCGTTTTATATTTGCAAGGTAATTGGGCACCATAGCTTCAAAACAGTCAAATATTCCCTAAGTTCTATGGACTTGTGTTGTAGACTCTGTAAGACTGTAGATTTGGTTCAAGGACAATCCGTGTTGGTTTCTTTGCCACCGATCACATGAAGCAAAAGAATAAAAGCCACATCAACTGTTCAAAATACCCCTTATTCACCAACTAGATCATCTTCACTTAGTTCATCGACATTAGTGATGGCTCAGGTTCCGGAAAATATAGTGGACATGTTGTTGGCTCTTCAACGAAGTTTGGATGCTATGGCCAATATAGTGGCCACCTATGGTGATGCTCTTGCTAAATTGCGGCACCCATCTGGGGCATATGATACTCAACCACCGCCGGTGGCTCATCCAATCTCACCCCCACCAGTTGAGGAATTTCCTGAACCTAACTTACCAGAAGATTTGAGGGTTCTTGCATAATCATCGAGAAGACCTTTTCCCCTTGCATAACTAGCGAGAGGGCTCTTTTCCCTGGAAACAAATAAGTTTGATCGGACTATGCTAAAACAGGCCAAGTTGGAGCAAATGTTCAAAAGGTCATAAGGAATCAACTCTATCCCAGACACTAAGGATGGGTATACGGAAACAACTATCAAATTGCCAGAACGATTTAAAGTGCCACACATTGACAAGTTTGATGGGACTGGTGACCCTATGGTCCACATTCGCTTCTTTCGGATGCCCTAAAACCCATGGGCTTGACGTGACCTCAAAAACTTTCCTTGTTGGGAAGAACTTTATCTGGTGTAACTGCCATTTGGTATTCCAAGTTAGAGGACTCGGTGAAACAAAGTTGGGAAGAATTAACCGAGGCCTTTATCATCTAATATGCCTATAACACTCATATTGAAGTAACCACTCGGGAGTTAGAGGCAACCTGCCAAGAGCTGAATGAAAGTTGTGTAGCCTTTAACTCCAAATGGAGGGCCAAGGTGGCAATGATGACCAAAAGACTACCAGAGAAAGATCAAATTCACATGGTGGTAAGGAATTTGCACTGCAAAATGCTACAAAAGATGATAGTTCTCCCACTATTCACTTTTAAAGAACTACATGAAATAGGGGTCCAGATAGAAGATGTCATCAAGCAGGGAATCATTGTCGATGACAAAGAACCTATGTGAAAAACCTTTGAGCGCAGTTCCAATGCTACTAGTAATAGTATCATAGCTGTAAAACCTTCTGAGTTGAACTTAGTCACTACCACCACCACCAAAATAGCTGACCCCTTTGCCAATGTCGGTCCATAAGTAACAAACTTAGCCCGAGCCTTAAATAGAACATTCAGCCCACTTCATATGTCCCTTACCAAAACCATGAAGATCTTGGTAGAAAAATGGTATCTCAAACCTCTTGACTCTCGACCTCTTCCAGATCCTCTCCTAACCAAATATGACCCTGCCAAATACTGTGCCCTCTACCAATAGCCTGGACACGATACTGACCGTTGCTTCAGTATCCGTCATGAGATTCAAGATCTCATTGACAACAAAATCATAGCTCCCCCATAGTTGCCAAAACCCAATGTCATTACCAACCCATTGCCACCCCATGACAAAACCCCACTACCACCTCGCCTCAATTTTATCCATACACTTTCGCCCACCTTCAACCCCAGCATCTACATCACATCCTTTCATCTACCAAAACCCGAGGTATACATTCCCGAGATCACTGATTTGTGCATGATGGATGTAACTCCAACCCAGCTAAAACCCAAAAGCCCTATGGTGGTAGTGTTAAAAGAAACAACCCAAGTACATGCGTGTGAGGCTAGAAAACTATCGGAGGAAGAGTATGATCCTAGCTAGTATATTGTACCCATTAGTCAACTGAAGTTTGAGGTTGTTCTGCCTGACTCATTTCCTATCAATGTTGTCAGAGAGGATATATTGGAACAAGGGTTGGATGACTTGGCTGATTTCCAGTTCTTTGAAGAATTAGACCTTGTGAATGTGCAGATAGAATGGTGGGATTCAAAAAATTTCAATGCCAGTCATGGTTGAACAAGCAGCAGCGAAGTTTCCAATGAGGAAACTAAAAGAAAAGAGGATGAATTGAAAATCGACACTGGAAAACCTGATGACAGTAGTAAAAGAAAGGGTTCCAGAGAGGAAGAAGAAGAACCATAAAGCCATTCAGGGCCTGATAATTGCCTTTTGATCAATGAAGGTGAATGATAGGATGATAATGACCTGCAGCTTGCCCACACTGATGATGAATGGGTAAGCAATGTGTCTGACGAGACTTGGTACTTAAAAGAAATTGATCATTTGACTAGGAGTGGGCTTTACTTCAAGCCTCTACACTTAAACCAAGGAGAGTCCTCGGGGAAAGACAAAAAAGTTGAGAAAGAGAAAGAAGTGAAAAAAGACCTGGTTCTAAAATAGCTGAAATATATCCAGGCAAACATCTCTATCTGGGGCTTTTCATGGCTTCCTGAGAGCACCGATAAGCAATGTTGTCAGCCTTAAGCAAGGCTAAGTTGTCAATTGACACAACTTCGAAATAACTTGTATCACTAATCACTCTAGGAGAAACAGCTCTCGTGTTGGCCTTCTCCGACAAAGAGCTACCATTGGAAGGATCAGGACACAATAAGCCTCTATATGTATCACTGGAGTATAGAAAGAAATGGATCCCGATCATTCTGATTGACACTGGATCAGCCATCAATGTCTGCCCTTCATGCACTGCTTATGCAATAGGCTAATGCCAACAAATTTCATGCCCACTACTCAATTAATCCGAGCTTATGATAATATTAATCGGAAAGTTATGGGGATAGTTAAAGTGCAAATAACAGTGGGTTCATTTGAGCACGAAGCCGAATTTCATGTTATGGATGTCCTTGCAACATGCAACTTGCTACTGGGATAGCCCTGGCTTCATCAGATGAAAGCTGTATAATCCATGCTACATCAACTAGTAAAATACCCGTATGACGGATGAGTTGCCACTGTGTTCGAAAATTCATCCATTCATCCTCCCCTAGAAGTCATAATGCCACTGCTAGAAATACAACATGGGGATAAGGATATGTTCCTCTCAGGTTTTACATTAGCAAAGGACCATCTAGTTCAAACACTCATGGCAGAAGACAAAGGTGTATACATCAGTGCCTAATCAATTTACTTCATGAGTAAACTACATTCCCGGGATAGGGTTAGGACAGAGTGCCAAGAAAGGTATTGCAACAGCTGGTGAAGTATCTTATAACCCGCATGCATTCGGATTAGGGTATGCACCTACAACAGATAACTAGCAAAGAAAAAATGAAGAGATCAAGAAGAGAATCTAGGCAAAGAGAACTGGGCAATAATTTGAGTTGGTCCATAAGCCAATTCGTGGAACCTTGAACGGGCACTGTGTTCAAGAAGGAGAGGATTTCCCTTTCTGTGGGTTTCTAGGACCATGGATTGACTAAGAGGACAAGAAGAGATATCTTGGGTTTGAAATCTTCTTTGATCATTAACTTTCTGATAGTGATGAGGAGCAGGCAGATCCAAGCATCAACATCAGTCAAGACAGTAGTGACAATTCTGAAAGTGATATAGAGGATGTCCTGGGTCTAATATTGGCTGCTTTGCTAAAAGAGTCTCATACACTGAACCGATGAACTTGGAAGATATGGCTATTTCTGTGATCGGGAAAGGGCCACCTGTCGATTGCTCAAGATTCATCATGGATGAAGTGAATGGCACGCTAGCGAGTTGGCATGTTGAGAAATGTCTTATTGAGAATTCTGAATTGGTTATTGAGTCTGAGTTTGTTGGGCTTGTGGGGTTGGAGTCAGATTTGAGTTTGTCTGAGATGTCAGAGTCTGCTTCTGTTTTTTCTTTTTCTTTTGAGTCTATTGCCACAGTTGAGCCCGAGATTCTGAATGAAGATGTTGTGATTTCTACTTACTTCTCTGTGCCTATAAATAATAGCATTGAGCAAAATTTTCAAAATTTTGATGAAAACAAATAGGAAGAAATTCCTTAGGCTTTGAAAAATTTAATCAACTGGGAGGAAGAAAGGCATGCTAAGCCATTGGTCAATGAAATTGTTTCTGTAATACCAAGAAAGTCCGCACTTAGTCCAGATTGGTTCCACTTTATCTTTGAAGGAACGCGACCAATTAGTTGTTTTGTTAAAGGAATTCAAAGATGTTTTTGCGTGGTCCTACAAAGATATGTTTGGAATTGATCCTGAGATTGTGCAACATTAGATCCCTCTTAATCTAAATGCCCGACCTGTCAAACATAAGCTTCGCAGAATTAGTCTGGATTGGGCACTGAAAATAAAAAAGGAAGTTACTAAACAAATCAATGCTAGGTTCTTACTTGCATCTGAGTATCCGACTTAGTTAGCTAACATTGTGCCAGTCCCAAAGAAAGATGGCAGAATTAGCGTTTGTATTGACTTCCAGGATTTGAATAAGGCTAGTCTGAATGATGACTTTTCATTGCCCCATATTGATGAATTGGTAGACTTCATTGCAGTGCATGCCTTGCTGTCATTCATGAATGGTTTTTCGGGGTACAACCATATCCTTATGGCTCTAGAGGATAGAGAAAAGACTGCATTTACTACACCATAGGAGACGTATTATTATAGGGTCATGCCATTCAATTTGAAAAATGTCAAGGCCACTTATCAGTGAGCTACCATCACATTGCTGTATGATGTGATCCATAAGGAAGTTGAGGTGCATGTGGATAACATGATTGTCAAGTCCAAAGATCGGGAAGGCCATTATACCTCATTGAAGAAATTCTTTGAGAGAATCAGGGAATATAGACTAAGGTTGAATCCACAAAAATGCACCTTTGGGGTAACCGTGGGCAAGATGTTGGGATTTCTCATCACACAACGGGGAATTGAAGTTTATCCATCCAAAATTAAGGCCATCTTAGAAATGCTGCCACCAATGACTGAAAAGGAGGTGCGGGGCTTTCTAGGCAAAGTGCAATTCATAAGGAGGTTTATTTCTAAGTTAACCTTGACCTATGAACCACCATTTGGTCCATTGAAGAAAGGAAAGAAATTCTAATGGGTCAGTGTTAGTTTGCCTTCGAGCAATTTAAGTAGTATTTGTAGAATCTGCCCGTATTATCGCCACTTGAGATAAGAAAACCGTTGATTTTGTATTTATTAGCAATTGAATCAACCATGGGGTGTATGCTTATGCAAGACTCAGATGAGAAAATGGAAAAAGCCATTTACTACTTGAGCAAGAAGATGCTTAAATATGAGACCCGCTACACTCCCTTGGAAAAAGGCTTGCTTGGCTTTGGTTTGGGTCACCAGGAAGTTGAGACATTACTTGTTAGCTCACTCGGTAATTCTGATTTCAAGATTAGACCCCATCAAATATCTCTTTAAGAAACCAGCGCTTACCGGTAGGCTAGCTCGTTGGTTACTTTTGCTTTCTGAATTCGACCTCAAGTATGTCGCTCACAAATCTGTTAAAGGAATGGTCATGGAAGAATTTTTAGCTGATCACTTGATTAAAGGACAAGAAGATATGGATTATTCATTCCCAAATAAGGAGGTCATGCAGATGGAAGAAGACACTTAGAAGTTGTACTTTGATAGAGCAACCAATCAATTTGGCTACAGGATAGGTGTGCTGCTCATAACACCAAATGTTTCACATATCCCTTTAGCTTTGAAACTCTGGCTTAGGGTATCCAACAACCAAGCAGAGTATAAGGCATGCATTGTCAGACTGGAAGCAGCTCTAGAACTAAGGGCAATATGGTTGGATGTGATTGAGGATTCGAATCTAGTCGTCTCTTAAGCCAATGAAGACTGGAAGGTTAAGGAAGAGAAAATGAAAGTCTATCATTAGACCTTGGACATGTTGATCTCGAGGTTCGAAAGACTGATATTTACACACTTTGTGAGAGAGAACAACCAATTTGCTGATGTGTAGGCAACCATGGCCTCCATGATAGATATACTTGTTGGGGTTAAGATGCACCCAATCACTACACAAAAAAATCACTTTTGGCGACTAAATTTTTAGTCCACAAAAGTTAATTTTTAGTCGCTGAATTATTTGGTCGCAAAAGTAGTCGTCGAAGAATTGTCGACAAAGGCCATTAGCGACTAAAATAATTTTAGTCGCCAAAGGTATTCAATTTCTGACTAAATTTTTAGTCGCCAAAAGATTGGACATTAAATTAAATTACTACATTTTCAGCGACCAAACTTTCAGTCGCCTAAAGTTCCACATTTTTAGCTACTAAAATGTTAATCGGCAAAAAGTTCTTCTTTTGGCTACTAAAAATCTGATCACCTAAAGTCCCACATGTTTGGCTACTAAAATTTTAGTCGGCAAAGAGTTTTTCTTTTGGCTACTAAATATTTAGTCGCCTAAAGTCCCACATGTTTGGCTACTAAAATTTTAGTCGGCAAAGAGTTCTTCTTTTGGCTACTAAATATTTAGTCGCCTAAAGTTCCACATTTTTGGCTACTAAAAGTTTAGTCGGCAAAGAGGTCTTGTTTTGGCAAGTCTAACATTTTGAGCTACTAAATTTTTAGTCGACAAAAGTGTTTTTATTCTAGCTACCAAATATTTTAGTCGCCAAATGTTTGATTTTCTTTTAGTTACAAAACTTTTAGTCGCCAAATGTCTTCTCTTTTTTTTTCTTTTTTTTGCTACAAAACTTTTAGCTGCCCAAAGTATTTTCTCAATTTCTTTTTAGCTACTAATTGTTTAGTTGCCAAAAATATGATATTATGTTTCATCGCAAAATTATGATTTCTCCACGACCTGTCTATATTCTATGCAACTTGTAATACGTATATAAATAAAATGATACATACTATCAATCATTCCACAATCTACATCCATATACAATAAATAAATAATTTTAAATGTCAAAGTCCATATACAAACCAACTATTGTCCAAACTAAAATAATAATTCCATACAAAGTATGTCAAACAAAAATCAAAGTCCTCCGTATACAAAAAAAAATACATTTACTACCAAGCAAAATTATCATTTGGCATGGTACAAATTATCATCGTAATCTGTACCACGACAAAAGTTTTTCTATAGACCATGACAAAAGGTCATATATGTATGCTGACAAATGGTCATATATGTACCACGACAGAAGGTGATCTATGTACCACAACAGTCGTTATCTGTTGATTGCCAAAAGTTTTCTGTATCAGTAATAGTGAACTACACAAAAGCTGAGGATGACAAAAGTATTATATTTGTTTTATACAAAAGTGTAAATTTTTCTCTATACACTAATATGGATTATCCACAAGTCCACGCAATAAAGCCATCTACAAAAAAAAAAAAAAACATTAGAATTGGTTACGAAATATCAATCCAGTCAGCCATAGGGAATATGTTCTAACATGCATTTAAGGTAGATCAATCGAGAAATGTCTTCTTGGAAATAAAAGAAAGTATAGATATATGTATTATGCAATATTTATTCCAACCAACTGCACAAGCAATCCAATATATAAAGGCAATTATTAGAATATGTTGATATTATTTTCATAAAGTTGTCGCTCTTCAAACTAAGTGTTACAAGCTTTTCAACAAAGTGTAGGGCGTTTTCGGCTCAAACTCCAAGCCTACGGGTCCTAATTACATTCTGCCAATTGTCACAGGTCGTAATTGTCGTGGGGAAGTAGTCCGTGAGAGCCACAAGGTGGTTCAGGGGCTATTATGAAGTTTCGCCCCCGAAACGCCATTTTTCGACTAAGTTTAGGGCGTTTTCAGCTCTAATTCCCTACTTGCAGGTCCGAATAACATTCCGTCAGTTCTCAAAAGTCCTATTTGTCATAGGGAACCTGTCCGTGTGAGTCACACGGTGGCTCGGGGGCTATTATAGTTTTCGCCCCCGAAACGCTCTTTTTCGACTAAGTTTAGGGCGTAATTGGCTCTAACTCCGTACTTACGGGTCCGAATTACATTCCGTCATTTCTCACAAGTCCTATTTGTCATGGGGAAACTGTCCGTGTGAGTGACATGGTGGTTCGGGGGCTGTTATGAATTTTCGCCCCCAAAACGCTCTTTTTTGACTAAGTTTAGGACGTTTTCGGCTCAAACTCCAAGCCTACGGGTCGTAATTACATTCTGTCAGTTGTCATAGGTCGTAATTGTCATGGGGAAGCAGTCCACGAGAGCCACAAGGTGGTTCGAGGGCTGTTATGAATTTTCACACCCGAAACGCCCTTTTTCGACTAAGTTTAGGGCGTTTTCGGCTCTAATTCCCTACTTACAAGTCCGAAATACATTCTGTCAGTTCTCACAAGTCCTATTTGTCATGGAGAACCTGTTCGTGTGAGTCACGTAGTGGTTCGGGGGCTGTTATGAATTTTCGCTCCCGAAACGCTCTTTTTCGACTAAGTTTAGGGCGTAATCGGCTCTAACTCCCTACATACGGGTCCGAATTACATTCTGTCAGTTCTCACAAGTCGTATTTGTCATGGGAAAACTTTCTATGTGAGTGACACAGTGGTTCGGGGGCTGTTATGAATTTTCTCCTCCGAAACGCTCTGTTTCGACTAAGTTTAGGGCGTTTTTGGCTCAAACTCCAACCCTACGAGTCCGAATTACATTTCGTCAGTTGTCACAGGTCGTAATTGTCATGGGGAAGCTGTCCGTGTGTGTCACACAGTGGTTCGGGGGCTGTTATGATTTTTTGCCCCCCGAAATGCTCTTTTTCGACTAAATTTAGGGCGTATTCGGCTCTAACTCCCTACCTACAGGTTCGAATTACATTCCGTCAGTTCTCACAAGTCCTATTTGTCATGGGGAACCTATTTGTGTGACTCACATGGTGATTCAGGGGCTGTTTTGAATTTTTGCCCCTGAAACGCTCTTTTTCGACTAAGTTTAGGGCATTTTCGGCTCTAACTCCAAGCCTACGGGTCAGAATTACATTCCGTCAGTTGTCACAGGTCATAATTGTCATGGGGAAGCAGTCTGTGTGAGTCATATGGTGGTTCGGGGGCTGTTATGAATTTTCGCCCCTGAAACGCTCCTTTTCGACTAAGTTTAGGGTGTATTCAACTCTAACTCCCTACGTACTGGTCCGAATTACATTCTATCAGTTCTCAAAAGTCCTATTTGTCATGGGAAAATTGTCCGTGTGAGTGACACGGTGGTTTGAGGGCTGTTATGAATTTTCACCCCCGAAACGCTCTTTTTCGACTAAGTTTAGGGCGTTTTCGGGTCTAACTCCCTACTTATGGGTCTGAATTACATTTCGTCAGTTCTCACAAGTCCTATTTGTCATGGAGAAACTGTCTGTGTGACTCACATGGTGGTTCAGGGGTTGTTATAAATTTTCGCCCCCAAAACGCTCTTTTTTGACTAAGTTTAGGGCGTTTTTGGCTCTAACTCCCTACTTACGGGTCCGAATTACATTTCGTCAGTTGTCACAAGTCCTATTTGTCATGGGAAAACTATCTGTGAGAGCCACACAATGGTTCAGGGGCTTTTTTGAATTTTCGCCCCCGAAATACCTTTTTTCAACTAAGTTTAGGGCGTTTTAAATAGGTTTCTCAAATTAAAAGCACGCTTCTGCTACTTGAAGATACTGAGTACACATATTTTAGTTCTTCAATTTCATGATCTTAGCTTGTCCTCATGCTTAACAATAATGAGATAGTATTGTTTAGTGAATATGTAAATCTTAGAAGCATCATTGCCGCCCTTCTCAAACGTCTCTTTGTTCTTGCTCTTGGTTGGGTTAGGGTTCTCAACTGAGAGAGAAAAGAAACGGAAGGAAAGAAAAAAAAAAGCAAAAAAACCACCGTCATTTTGGCACCTCGTAGGAACCCTCAGTAGAGGATCCAAACTCTTGGAAGTTGTCCAACCAAGCACAATGAACAACTACCGATAAAAGTTGCCAAATGAAATTAGTATCCAACTACAAATTAAACAAGTTAAAGCTGTCACACAACCAAACTGAACAAGTGATTGCTCAGAAAATTTATCATGTAGAAATAAAGCAAGAGCAACAAGATGTAGTGTACTATAGAAGGGGAAAGAGAGAGAGAGAACCTGGGTTATGTTGGGAAGATCAAAGAATTTCCTGTCCTTGTGCAATGCTTGGATCAATTCTTCTCTTTCTTCAAGGTATTCTGTACATATCACCTGCCACTGCCCAGCGCAACACAGCCAAATTCACAAAACCAGCTTCAATTAGAACAATGTAGGATATTCATTGCTTCCACAAATCCGTTAACTAGTGAAAGTTAGATATCAAGCACAAATATCAAAATATATGATAAAACTCACTCTGAGATGGACACCATCTAGAGCTTTATAACACGAACACAAACAACAATTACACAAACAAAAGGTAAATCTTATAATAAAGTGAGTTAATGAGAAGCAAATAGATAAAAATTGGATAGATACCAATACAGGGGATTCAAATATTATGCAACCATATCTAATTAGATAGAGCACAAGGACCATAAATACATATAGAGACTAGACTAGTACTACCTCAAAAAGCATAAAATTTGGGAAGAAAACAAACAAGCATCATTATAGACAAAGAAGCATCACTCTGATATTATGACCAATATGGATTGTCGGTTCATCTTCATCATCACATATGAAGTCATCATTCATACAAACCTTGGGTTGTACACGGACCATTTGCCAGTGACCATTTGCCAGTGACAGTGGTAGTGGTGGTGGTAGTGGTAGTGGTAGGATGGTTTTAATTTTATGTGCGTATATAATTGGGTTAGTGAGCGGGTTGGGTTTAACTTAAATAAATGGGTTGGGATATGACAATTTTTGTAAAATCAGCACACGAACACATCATATGGGGGGAAAAAGTATATTTTTTTGTATACTAGTCACAAAATATGAAGGGTCCTAGGAATGCTATGATTGCAACCAAGGCAGACATGTATCTATCATTGTATACATTAGCATTAATGAATACAACATGAACAAACATAACAAAACATGAAATTCAGGTCCCAAATAAATGACACGGATTCCTTCTGTTACAAAACAAAAAAGCACAAACATTGGCACAGGACACGAACGCAACTGGGATATTGGGGAAAAATAAATTTCATAAATTATTAATTATTATAGATATAACTATAATGTCTATTCATTTTCTTATTAAATTCTAGATGCCATTTCAAATTCAAGCATTTATTAATTTTCTCCTTTGTCATGCTCCTTATATGATATAGGAAAATTTTATTTTGTTCAATAAATACTTGATTATAAAATTTATATATAAATAGTACATCAAATCCAAGAATCAAATCTTGTCTAGATGAAAGGGCAAAAAACAAAATTATTGGGATGCCAATCTATTTATTCAAGTCAATGGTGGTGTAATTCTGTTATTACAGCTTATGATAATAATAACTTAACCAAGAAAAAGAGTGTAGAAAGGCCTATCCACTTTTCATTTCTTCCTTCACAAAAACTGAAAACACCTCTCTAAAAGGACACTCTTGACTCACAGTCAGTCACTTTCTCTCCCTCTCCACAACTACCCTATTTGCTCTAGGTTCATGCTTGGTCTACCTCTTCCCCTCTAAAACTAACCCATAGCTCTCTCCATTCGCACTTGGTCTATATCCTCTTTCTCTCCCTATCTACATCCCCATGGCCCTTTTCGCTCAAAGAATAAATAAAATAGGGTATAAAACAATTAAAATTGGTCAAAAAGGGAAAGTGCTGAGTCAGTTCGGAGCATCAGAAAAGCCTACCAGATTTCTAAATCTGATTTCAAATTACAACTTCAAAATTTGTGAAAAACACACAAAAAAGAAATCCATCATAGCTTACCGATTGTCATTGTATGTGGCAATGGAGGTTGCCAAACTGAAAAATCATGCTAATGAGTCCTTACTTTATCGTTCACTCTCTTAGTTTCTCTCATTTCTCTCACCTTACAATTTCAAAGCTAAGAAGGTGTCTCTTAACAGATGCATAAGGGAAATTTTTTGTCTTATTCTATTTTGCAGCATCATATATTTTTGTCTCATTGTGTCCATGCTTCATATTTCCACATTACCAATCACTGGATTCTAGCATGAGGTATTAACATTTCCAAATTTGACAGCATTCTTTCTCTTTCTATAATAGACATATCTAAATAAAAATGGCCTAGCCAAAACAAGAAAAGATGAGATCCATATCTTTCATATAGCGATCCCGGGTTTTACCCCTTTATGTACAGTGTTCCGTCGTATTGGATGATGTTATATCTTGTTGTTATCCTTTAATTCCTTATTTATGAGTTATAGGATGTGTTGGGCAGGTTTGTTACAGGTTGGGTGTGATTGAGAGCAAATGCTTGCTGTCCAGATTTTGGTGTCTTCACTCGAGCGAGGACTTTGTCGCTCGAGCGAGCTCTTTGTTTTGGACCCTTCGCTCGAGCCAGGGTTTGTTCGCTCGAGCGAGAGTTGAGTTTTGTATCTGGTCGCTCGAGTGGGAAGTCCTTCGCTCGAGCTTGCGTCTGCGTCTGGTTCTGGACCTGAGAGTTGCATTTCTTGGCTTGAGTGAGCTTTCCTTCGCTCGAGCGAGCGAGGTGTATGTTTTGAGTTTCTTCGCCCAAGCGAGCATTCTGTCGCTCGAGCGTGCTTCTGGTTGCAGACTTGAAGCTTCGAATTGTTGGCTCGAGCGAGACTTTCTTCACTCGAGCGAGGGTTCTTTGTGTCTGGTCGCTCGAGCGACCAACCCTTCGCTCGAGCGAGCCTGTGTTATATCAGCAGGCAGCAGCGGGATTACACTTCACTTTTTCATTTCTTCTTTTGTGTAAACCCTAGATCCGAGCTCTCTCTCTCTCTCTAAACACCTTCTCTCTAGGGATTGATCTACTTCCATTGAGTTTCTAGCCTACTCTCTTTGTAAGAAAGGTAGAGGGTGTTGAGGGCTTCATTTTAATCTGAAAATTTGGGGATTTGGAGCACTTTGGTTTTTGGTCATCTTCTCCATTTGAGCTCTTCATTTTGAGGTAGGGATATCCTACTCCTTCTTATGAGCTTTGTCTTTAAATTTTGGCATTTTGACATGTTGGGGTTGTTGGGTAATTTGGAAAAGTTAGGGTTTGTTATGTAATTAACAAAAGAGGGGTTTTATGATATTAAACTCCATGTGAATGTAAGGTTTGGAAAATGGAACTATTGTTGTCAAATTGTTGAATTTGAGCCTTTGGGTTGATATGTGGTAAAGGGGGAAAATGCCCTAATTATATTGAATAATTAATTTGTATAATTAATTTGGGAAATGTGAAATTGAGTTGAGAATAATGAAATTGGGAAAGTATGGGATTGAATGGTGTAGTCGAATAAATTAATCACTCACTTATGAAAAATGTTGACATAATATCTGTTTATGCATTTATGTTCTGTTTAGAAATATCTGCTTTGGGCTATCGGTGGAGGATAGTCTTGATTGTTGTAGACACTGCATGTTGACTAAGGAAAATCGAAACTAATCATATGAATATGTCATTGAATATGACAGTTGGAATAATACATCAAATATGTGTATTGACTGATCCTTGTGTATGATAATTGCTTATATACTTGGAATATGTGTATTGTGTAGGAGGAGATAGGGGATGTACTCCACGGTTTGAGAGAAGATAGGGGATGGACTCTCAAACCAGTTTGAGAGAATATAGGGGATGGACTCCATAGATACAACAAATATGTGTATCTTTATGAAATGTTTGTACAGCAAATATGTGTACTAAATGGAAGTGTTAATACAGCAAATATGTGTATTACGTGAAGTATTGGAAGTATTTTAATATGAGTTGTGATCTCATAGGAATTGCAAAGTATGAAACTGATAAAATCTGAGATGCAATCTCTTTTAAATTATCTGGCCAGGTTCTGAGCCACGCTTATGAAATGAATTGATAAGTAAAGGAAAGTGAAATGTAACATGGACATGATTGTCATGGGACTGTAATGTGATATAAATTTGTTATAAGTGTTGACCATCTATCACATGCTATTATTTTAGTCACTGCTTATAGTTGGTTTAGTATATCTCTACTGGGCTGTGGCTCACCCTATATGGGACATCATTTTCAGGTCCAGGTGATATGCCACCTCCAAGATCATAGCTTGGGAGGTTCTGGGAGTTGAAGGCTCTTTTTGATTATTTTGTTATCTTTTGATGCATTACATGTAAACTCAAGCCAAGGGCTTAATATGTATTTGAGTTAGTACTCTCTTTTTGTAACCAAGTATTGACTTGGAAAGTTGTAAGCCCATAGGGCGTTTTTTTTTTGTTGTCAACATGTAATATTTTTGTAATGAATACTCTGATAAATGGAAATATGTTTTATTCTCTTATGTCTATGCATGTCAAGAATGATGGGTTTTATGTATTAAAATGAGGGTGTTACATTTCACGTTTCTTGTTGAAGTTTTTCTACTGCTGGATCTAGTGGCACTTCCGTTGCTACTTCAACAGTTTTTCCTTTCTTTCCACTAGTTTTTGCACTTGTCTTCTTGACGACCTTTTCTACAGGAGGTTGAGGTAAAGGTGCAAGCACAGGTGCCTGATCATATCCTATGAAAAATAAGAAATGATACACCAACAGGAACAAAACAAAACACTGCTCATGTGCCATATGAAGCATGCTTCCCAGTTTATATAAACAAGAATATAAAAGTGGCTGTGCAACAACGTATAATATTCTTGACCACAATTTGGTCGACGACGAAAAATACGCCTAATAAATCATGTTCTCATGCCACTCAAAGTCTATAATGTAGACACCCTTCTGGGGCATACTTTAGGATCATTCAATGGTGGCAAGAAATTGAATGAAATTTGTCATCAATCACTTGATTGGAGGGCTAAAATCTAGGACATCTTGATATTCACCATTTTGTCGAGTGGAAAAATAAAATAAAATGGTTCATGTAAAGAAAAAGCCTGCTAAAATTTGAGGCATCCACAAGTTTGTTAATCATAAAATTTGCAGGGAAGCTTACAGGGAAAAACGTTTAAATAACACGACAACACACACACACACAGAAAGAGAATGATTAACAGTGAGCATAATAGTAAAGGATAGCAGGAGCAAGCAACAGAATCAATCAAAAAAATGTAAACTAGCTCTCTCAGGTTCTTATCGAATGAACTCCTCAAGCTCACCACAAACTCTGTTCAAAATCAAGTTCAGCACACTCCACAGTTACACTCTAGTTTTGCTCTTGTCTTTTCTTTTTTCTTTCACAACAAATAGCATAAGCAAGTTTTGAAAGCATATTCCAAATAATGCAATGTAGATAGAGCATTATATATAATCAGTTTGGTTGCTGAGAAAATTGAGCAAAAAAAAGGATGAATTCTTCATAATCATTTTGTCTCGTTGGCTCTAGAAAATATAAGGATAAAAAAAAATTCACCCATATCTGTAGGAAATTACTAGAAAGTAGCATGTAATGCTGGATTTGTTTAGTGTTTTCCCATTTTTTCCATCAGTTTTCTTGGTAGCCAAACAGAATCTAAAATGAAATTCACCCATATTTGTAGGAAGTAACTAGATAATCGGCATGTAATGCTGGATTTTTAGTTTCTTTCCATATTTTCACTTAATTTTCTTGGTAAATTACAACCCCAAACACTAAATTTTATCATAAATTACACATCATGTTTGAAATTTATCATAAATTACAGCCCCAAACACTACATTTTGAATAAACCCTAAAGCAACAGTGTGAGAAAAGAGGGAAACAGAGCAAGGGGGAGAGAGAGAGAGACAGACAGAGAGACAGACAGAGAAACAGAGAGACACAGAGAGAGAGACATAGAGAGACTATGTGTGAAAGAGCTCGAGCGAGAGAGAGAGACATAGAGAGACTGTGTGTGAAAGAGCTCGAGAGAGAGAGAGAGAGAGAGAGAGAGAGAGAGAGAGAGACGCCTGCAATACATGTACAAACCATTATACACACACACACACATATGTTAAACATCATCTTTCAAATTTTTAATAAATTAGAGGCACATACATTCAAATTTGAATAAACCCTAAACCAACAATGTCAAAAGAGAGGGAAGCAGAGTAAAGAAAATAGAGAGAGACTGTGTGAGAAAGCTCAAGTGACAGAGAGAGAGATGCATGGACAGGCCGTGAGCGAGAGCGAGAGTGCGAGAGAGAGAGAGAGAGAGAGAGAGAGAGAGAGTACCTGCGATGTGTGGCTATGACGGTGGTGAGTTGTAACGGTGGTGATTTGTGCAGGGGGCGGTGGTCGTCGTAATGTCAACCGTACGGTGGGCTACAGTGAGGGGGACGGTTTTTGTGAGGTTTGGTGAAGGACGGTGTGTGTGTGTGTGTGTGTGTGTGTGTGTGTACAAAGTGTCATGTTGTATAACAGAGAGAGGGGCGCATGTAGAAGGGTTGAAAATTGAACATTTAGCGACTAATTTCTATATTAGTCGACAAAGGAATAGATCTGCCGACTAAATTTTTTTTTAGCGAAAAGATTACGGAACAGCGACGAAAATATTAGTCGCCAAAAGTACTATTTGGCGCCTAATTTTAATTTTAGCCGGGAAAAACCAATATTATAGATTAATTTATTTTTTTAGGCCTAAAATTTGGACTAACAGCGACCAATCAAATTTTTAGTCGCTGAAAGTGGAATTTTTACCGACTAAATTTAAATTTAGTCTCCAATAAGTAATATTTACTGACTAAAATATTTTAGTAGCTATATCTTGAACCAACGCCGACAAATTTAAATTTCAGTCGCCAAAAAATGTACTTTTGGCGACTAAAATTTGTTTAGTCGCCAAAAATGGTCGCCAAAGGTGCAATTTCTTGTAGTGAATCCTGATAGAACAAAGATATATGCCCGCACATGAAATGGTAGCTGCAACAGAAGAGGTTCAAGATGAAAATTGCTGGTACTTTGATATTTGGAACTTTTTGGAAAGCAGTACATACCCGCAAGAGGCAAATGCCAAGGAGAAAAGGGGGACACGACATCTGGCTGCTCAGTTCATTATATGTGGAGATAAGTTGTACAGAAGGGGACATCTAGGAATGCATAAGCTATGTGTGGAGGAAAAAAAGGCAAAGTGTATCATGGAAGCCATCAATGGAGGAGAGTGTGGAGCATATATGAATGGTATAATAGGATAGAAAGATTATTAGGCATGGATACTACTGGTAAACCATGGAGAGTGATTGTATTGACTTTGTTAGGAGATGTCACAAATGTTAAATCCACACCAATTGCATGAATATCCCAACCTCAAAACTCTACAACATGACTTCACCTTGGCCTTTCTTAGTCTGGGACATAGATGTCATCGAGGCAATTACACAAAAGGGTTCAAATAGGCATCAATTCATCTTGGTTGCCATTGATTATTTCACCAAGTGGGTAGAAGCACAGTCATTTTTAGTATTAAAAGTATCACATGTGGCCAAATTCATTAGAAATAATATCATCTACAAATATGGGGGGCCAAACGAAGTAGTTTTTGACAATGGCTCACATTTCAGAGGAGAAGCGACAATTCTACTTGAGAAATATAACATGCCTTTTCACAAGTCATCAACTCACAGGCCATAAACCAATGAAGCCATTGAAGTTGCAAATAAGAACATCAAGATTATTCTGCATAAGACAGTGCAAACCTATAGAGATTGGCTAGGCAAACTACCTTTTTCACTTTTGGGATACAAGACATCAATCCGAATGTCTACGAGAGCAACCCAATCCTCTTTGGTATATGGAATGGAGGCTATTTTTCTAATTGAATTAGAAGTACCTTCGTTGAGGATTATGGCTGAATGTCAGATAGCAAAAGCTGACTGGCAACAGAACCGATTTAAGGAGTTGATGTTGTTTGATGAGCGAAGATTGAAGGCGTTATACCATGTTCAGGGGTATCAACGTAGAATTGCTAGAGCATTCAACAAAAAGGTTAAATCTAGGAATTTGAGGGAAAGAGTATAATGTAACATCACCACTAATAATTAATTTTGAAGCACAAAAATTGTGATCCATTTTCAACTGCTAGAATTGATCTTGCTTCGAAACATTTTAGGATGCTGGTCCATGATCACAAGTTCTGACAACCATTAAGCCAATTTACTAGTAACAAATAACCTGGTGCAGCAATTGTAAACTTCAGAAAATTAATTCGAAGCAAAACATAACTCAAGTGATGATAATGGCAATGAACCATCATTAGTGATGAAATCCATGTAGAAATTGTTTCAAATCAGTGATATGGTTCATATGGATCAGTGCTCATGCAATAGAAACCAAGAACATACTTAGATAGCCAATTCTTATTTGTAATAATTATGTTACACTAGTCACGTTTTTATACCATATTATATTTATATGTTACTTATTTACATAATATTATCATCATGGGTCTCACCATGCATGTATATTTCCAATACAATGTTGATAACTGGTAGGGGTGAAATCGGTTCGGTTCGGTCGGTTTTTTCACTAGTTTTGCACCGAACCGATAATTTTGATTTTGCATATTTGTGAATCGAACCGCCCAGAAAAATGACATAAACCGGCGCGGTTCTGTTTATTACGGTGCGGTTTTTTCGATTTTTTGGTTTTTTGGCCTTTTCTTTTTTTCCTAGTTGGGCTTCACATTTGGGGCCTATATTTCTATCCATTTTGCATAAAATTTGGGCTCAGGCCATGTAATTCCTACATAGGTTTGGGGCCTCACATTTTGGGCCTATTAATATTATATAAGTCGGTTCGGTTTGGTGCGGTTCGGTTCAAAAAACCAAAAACCAAAAACCGAACCGGAATGTACAGAAAAACATAAACCGAACCGAACCGAATGATTGAAAACTTAAAACACCGACCAAAAACCGTTCGGTTCGGTCGATTCGGTCGGTTTGGTCGGTCCTTCCGGTTATTCTTTCACCCTAATAACTGGGCCGACACATCATATGGTGAGATAAAAAATATAGTCATTGTAGTATCACTCTATTTGTAAACCTCTATTTCATGTTCGATAAAGCCACAAGCAGCCCATCAAGATGCATTTTTACTTGCAAATTTATGTATCAACTGACGTTACAATTGGTATCAGAATTAGACCAACCATATGAACATACATCCTTAGTGCAACTGATCCAATAGGGTGGTTCCAACAGCATGGCAGAAACTCTGCTGCCTTCTATTGTTACAATTATTGTGTAATAGGAGTTTGGATACATTTGTGCCACTAAAATTTGTTGTGGAAACACATAGCTTTAATATCATTTGTTTCACCATAAAATAAGTGAATTTTTTTCCATTTTTCTGGTGAATACTGAATAAGCTAAAATTGTAATTATACAAACAATTTGCGGCATGGAAAATAAATAAATAATAAAATAAAATAAAATCATACAAAATGACACGGTTGGAATTTTTTCACTGTACAAACGGGAAAAAACTTATGGTGAAACAAATGATATCCAAGCCAGGTGTTTCCACAACAATTTTTAGTTATACATACAAATGTCTCTGAACTCCTATTACAAACAATTCTAACAAGAACAATAAAGAAAGGAGAATCTTTTGTTTGAACAATCTCAAGCCACGTTTACTGACTTAAAATGTCCAAGCCATATTGTTCCTCAAAAAAAAATTGTAGCATTGCAATAGCAGAATATTGCTACAACTCACTTAATTTAGCAAACAACAGCCAAATTTAATCTTGCCACTCGTAGGACCCCAAACGACGACATTCAAGCACCAAAACGGGCAATAATCTAAAGGGAAAAAAGAAAAGGGGACTTCATTACAAAAATCTGTTCCACCTTTCATTGGCACATGAATTTGCCTGCCAGGTGGAAGTAAATTGAAAATCCCCGATCCCTGCAAGGGATTAGCTTATATTCTTACAAACTTTATTATCTTCTCACGTATTAGAACTGGAAGAGCTCAATGGAGGATCAAGCTGCTGAAGACTAATATCAATTATTGTGTAATCAGTTGCCGAATAACATGAGGAAGGATGCCTCCATGGTCAAAATATGCCAATTCCACCTATAATTACAATTAAAGGAATAGTTAGCATCAGCTCAGAGCTTAAGCTCGCAAACATCTTTCAAATAAAAAAGGGGTAGATAACACATGAACATGAACATGCACATGCACATGCACATGCACATGCATAAATCTTCTCCTTTTGCTAGATAAATAATCAAGAAAACATATCATATGCAAGGATGGATCTAGGGGGGGCGGAGGGGGGCGGCTGCACCCCCAAAAATTTGAAAAATATCATATATTATATTAGAAATTTTAAAATAATTTAAAAACCCCCAATTTTTTTTAGATAATTTCAAAATTATATAGAGTAGCCCCCCCCCCAAATTTTTTAAACTATTTGGATTTTTTTTTTTTTTGAATTAGTTAACATATATAATAATCTATTTTAAATTTCATGTATATGTATTTTTTAAATTAGGTCAAGATGAAAGCAAAATTTTAGAAACTTTAATGGGTCAAAGTGTAAAATATGAAACTTTTACAAATATATAAACTATAAGGCTTGCTGGAGAAGCTTGTTCAAACAAAGCACTAAGATTAAAAAAAGAAAAGAAAACAATTGATCTGAGAGACTTGTTGCGATTTGAAAGAGAGGAGATGAGCGAAGAGATGAGGGAAGAAACGGAGAAGCTTTGTTGTCGGACTTCGTCAGAGCTGGTTGGCATGGACAGTGGAACCGTGGACTCTCACTAGTGAGTTATCTGATATCCCTTTAGCTTCAATGTGATTATTCTGTTTTTAGACTGAATATTATGATTGATTGTGATTTTAGACTGAATAATGCAATTATTTTGCCATTAATTTGTTATTGGTTGTTATTGGTCACCCATAAGCCTACAGACAACTAGAAATCTTCAACCCAATTTTCAATTTTGGTATCCCAAACTTGACAACCCAAATCCCCAACTTCCTACGTCACATAACCCACAATTACATCCCCACTGTCAATAGATTTCGCTCCTCTCTCCAAACACTCTTTTATTTTACTATGCCAATCAAAAAAATAAATACACATACACTCTTTCAACACATACATCAGAACCCACCACCTCTAACATTATCTGGGTTAGCAATTGATTTTAAATTTTTTTTAAAAATAAATAATAATTTAATGACAATGTGGGGCCAATGCAAGCTGGTTGTTTTTTTGGGTGAAATTGTGGCAGAGAGGCTGGCATAGGGTAGAGAAGCCAGGAGTTGCAATGAATATCTGATAATTGTTATTGGTACAATTGTTAACTAAATATTGTGAATTTTTTTTAATACTATGATTTATTGTAATTGGTAGGTACTGTGTTGTGTGATTTCTTGATAATTGAATAGGCTTTTAGGTTATGATTTGTTGATTTCCTCTAAGAATTTAGATAAAAACCTAAATGTTATTTTGTGCTGCCATATATTTTATGACTTTTAGGAATATGATGAAAGATAGTTTTCTGGCTAGTTACTTGATTACGTACATTAAAAAAGACATTGCTCGAAGGTTTGATGTAGACTCTATCATTCATGCTTTTCATATTATGAAAGAACGTCGAGCTCAATTGAAGATGCCTAATTTTAGTAAATAAATGCATGTAGAAATAGTTACTACTTTTTGTAAGTGAATATGGGCAAAAAAATATTCTCAATTGTATGATTATCTTTTGGTACTCAACTATGTTGATAAGGAATATATAGTTCAATATTTTATCGTAACATTATTGATTTTTTTTCATGTTAGTAGAAATTGGTATTGAATTTCAAATTATATTGGTTAGAGGTTAAATGTACTTTGGCCCCCCCAAAGTCATAATCTTGGATCCGTCCCTGATCATATGTACATAGCGTTGGCTCCACAAATTTTATCTTCATGGGCCAATTTAGGCATGCACACTTAGTTGAAAAGTTATATGTTCGACATCTCTTCACTAAAATGCAATTCACATAGAAGTTCTTCTACAAGTTGTGAAATCAGTTTTTTTAATGTCTCTTATTTTAAAATTTTATAGTTTAAATTTCAAACCCTTTTGTGGTATTTTCTATATATCAATCTAAGAAATAATTTATCTTTTGAACACTAATTATACCAAAATGTTCTATTTGTCAAGAAAAATAAGATGCAAGAAAGTGTAGATACCCAAATTTTAAGTCAACTATTCATAACAAAAAGGAATTCCAATAGGCAGTATATCTCTCATTATGTTTTTCTTTTTCATCTAGTAAATAAAATTTTAGTCTTCTATAGTTGTTGGAGGGTTAGATTTTGATATAAATTTCGACAAGAAGTCAAATTTCTCTTGAGATAGGTTGGACTAAAATTTAGAAAAGAAACAACTAAAACCAAGTAATGCAATAGGAAAGTTACTGAGCACGTTTAGGACTTGGGGCTTAATAAACAAAAAATCAATGGGTGCTATTATTACCCTAACTTATTAGATGGGGCCACTTCATTAAAAGTGTTTTTTCCTTTCTTTTTGGAAGAAATATATAGGAAGCAAACAGAAAGAGAACATAAGGTGATTTCTAGAACTTTGCGTGAATTTTGTAGATTTTAAAACAATATTTGCCTGAATTGTGATGGTTTTCAAACAACAACGGTAGATGGATTTTGTTTTTCCCTGATTACATTGATAATTAATTCCCACAAATTTACAGTAAGCATATGTATAATCGTTCATCTCAGAAAACTATAAATTGGTTGTAAGCAAGTAAGAATACTCTTTCTTACCAAGCACAAGAAACTATGGGTTTAACAGATCATAAGCCACATGGTCCCTTTATTTTCTTTCTAATAAGAATTACATGCCACTATTTTCCGCAACAACAAAAACACAACCTTAAGAAAGAAAGTAAGAAGTACCTCGGTGTCAAAGTGAACTGTGCAGGTGAAAGATTTTCCAGTGTCAGTCCTAACAGTAACATCTTGACCAGGCCTTATCTCGTTAATTTTACTGGGAAGGTCAATGGTATAACCCTCATGACTGTCAAGCCAAGTGAGTCTACATCTTCACTAGGCTTGAACCAAAGCGGAACAATACCCATCCAACCAAATTACTGTGATGTATCCTCTCAAAACTCTTTGCAATCATTGCTTTAACTCCCTGTTACATTCCAATAGTTACTAAAAGGAGCAGAAGACGACACAATACAAGCCAAAATGGATGGAGAAGTGCGAACTAGTTCAAGTGCCCATATAACAATACTCACCAACAACATTGGGCCTTTAGCAGCCCAATCACGAGAGCTTCCACTTCCATACTCTGCTCTAGCCAATACAATAGTATCCTGTCCAGCAGCCTTGTACCTCTGAAAAAGTGGATTGACCACAAAAATTTAGTAATGAAGAGTAAATTGTAATAGGGAATATTATTACTATCTTTCAGGAATTGATAATTTACAGGAAATGACTTCAAATAAGATTTACTTTTGTTTATTTGTGGCATATGAAAGTTAAAATATGAGAGATCTCTTAATGATGACAACCCTAATTGTATTTATAAGCAACAAACAATTTCACAATAAATCTGATTACATCCTTCATCATTGTGGAAATTAAAAGCATTAGTATCATAGATGTTGGCAGTTTTATTGTTTGGCACAAAACTGACAAAGACATGAACATGCAGGATGAAAGTATATGCAGAAAATTAACATTTAAAGAACTGACTGCTGCTGCATCAAACACATAATTTTCTCCCCTGTAGGAACATGAAGTGTCTTTGGGCCAACTTCCCCATTTAATAGCGTGTTGACAATACAGATATTTGCAAAAGTTCCTCTTGCCATCACTTCATCATTACCACGACGACTACCATAAGAATTGAAGTCCTTGCGTTCCACCCCGTGCTCAGGGAGATACTTTGCAGCAGGACTATCCTTGTTAATGCTTCCTGCTGGGGAAATGTGATCCGTTGTAATACTATCACCAAAGTTCAGCAAGCAGTGAACATCCTTCACTCCACTGGGCCCAGAAGGATCCATGGTCTTGTTCTTGAAATATGGTGGCTTATGAATGTAGGTAGAATTGGGGTCCCATGAGTATAGTTTAGAAGCTGGAACTGATAGGTCATTCCACATGGGATTGCCCTTTGTTATAGACTCATAAACACTCTTGAACATGTTTGGCAATACACTGGATTGTACAACCTAAACAGCATTTCAACCCAATTTCATTTATTTTACAAAATAAAAACTTTGTCAAAGGATCTACAAACTCAAGATTGTGTACCTCTGCAACTTCTTTAGTAGATGGCCAGATATCCTTGAAATAGACATTCTTGCCATCCTTCCCAACTCCAATCGGCTCCTTCTCAAAGTCAATGTCAACCTATAAATAAAATTTTATCTCATCATAAGTTGAGTCAATGGGATCAAAAAGAATACGACTTGTTATGACATGAAAAAAAAATTGCACGATCTAATTACGTCAAGTTAATGCAACAAACAAAACTTGGGTCCTCAGTTGACCAACCTTACTCAAACTTGTATCATTTAAGACAATATATAAAATGACAATTCAGACAACAAGAACAATTTACTGATTAAAGCTGAATAGTCGAGACCAATGTATAAGTAGTCCAATATACACAACACAGTAGACAAGTTAACAACCCTTCCAGTGGTTGTAGAGATGTCATAATATGAGACAACCAACCTACCTAGAATACATATATAAAGTATTTCACTATGAATTGTATGTGGACACCACTTCTACTTGCTCCACATTTAGTAAGTAGGATTTGAACCACAATGTATACATGGATTGATTGATCCACTATCATTCATGGACTTCCACATACAACATGAAATTGACACGGTGCAAACATATCATTACGGGAAATTCTTCGAATATGAGAAATGGTTTTACTGCATTACAACAATGCATGAATGCACACATAATAATTTGCTCCCTCGTTGTCGCATTTCCCCCATGCTAAAAACCCAGAGCCATCTCATTCAAATTACAGGAATGACTCAAGTTTTAAACAATTTTGACATAATTACTAATTATGTATTCTTTTTTAAGCCCTCATTCTATAGGTTATATAAATAACATTTCGCAAGCCAAAGGAACATTAGACATGATAGGGAGGGTATGAGAAGTAACAACACATGTCAAAAGTTACCAAGAGAATCCAAAAGATTTGGTGTAAAACACATCTCCAGACTCTTCATAAGTAGTATCCTCAATACACAAAGTAAGTATCCATCGTATACCAATGCAAAAGTTAAGACCATGCACCAGCCAACTTGGGTTATTGGTCGCTAATGTGATGCTAAAGCAATGTCTAAATGTGGCAGCTAACAAAAATAGACTATTCTTGAGTGACCAATTAATACGTTGATACAAAGTCAAAAGACTGTGTACCAAGTAACCAACCCTACTTGGATTATAAGTAATTTATGTGAAACTAATGCTAGCTGCCAACCTGGATGGTGAAGCTATAAAGCACCTGTGATGACTGGGTACGTTATTCGTCTCGTTCCGTTTGGTTTAAATCTTGGATTTGTTGTATTCGGAAGCTTACTTCAAGGTCCTTGCTTTTATTTACTTCTGTGTCACGTTTCTCTCGTTTTGGAAGGGTGCGAGGTTGAGCCCGGAGTGTCCGGTGTTGAGCTGGGAATATTTCCTGGCTGGGGGGGGGCTGAGCTGCACGTGCGGGGCCTTGGGCCGCACATGCGGGAAGGGGGCTGCACGGGCAGAAAACAGGGGAAGCTCTGGGTTGGTCCTGCATTATATGCAAGTACGGGCGGATGTGCAGAATAAAAGATCCGCACGTGTGGGGAAAAGGGCCGCACGTTGCGGAAGGCATGCTCCGCATATGCGGGGATAAGTGCCGCATGTGCGGGACGGTCTGTGTCCGAAAATCAGCTTTTTCCTTCTCTTTGGGCTGAGTGTATATCATTTTTGTATATCTCTCTCACTCTAAAATCAACTTTTGCTCCTCCTCCTCTCTAAAAACCTCCACCAAACTTCTTAAACCCTTGATTTCTTCCAATCCATTGGGGTTTTGACCTATCATCCTCCACAGATATTGGAGAGCTAAGTGTAGACGTCCCCCGAACGCCCCGGGAGGGTTAGGTCCCGTTCTGTTCATATTGGGGTCACTACAGTTCAAGGACTCAAATGTCACGGTCCTTAATCTTGAACCAAAGAGTCCAAATCCGGCAAATCGTTTTGAAAGCAGATTTTTGAAAGAAGTGCCAAACATGGACTGCTTCGCCAGATACAGAGTCGCCACCTAAATATTTTTTAAAATGGGAAATTTAGGAAACCCTGACTCGGTGCCAAAAGGCCACGTGTCCGTCATCACCAAAGTTGGCTCGGGAACTTGGGTACGATTGGGGAAGGTCACATCGTGAGCACCCCCGCTCGCCCGGTCAAAGACCGGCCTCTACTAACCATGATGTCTGTTTTTGAAAACCTTGTATGCTCTTATTCCGGTTATTAGCCTAGGTTACTATGTGATGCTCGCAGCAAACAAGTATAGACTGAGTCGCCTGAATTGGAACAAAACATTTCATGTTTGTTTGTTTGAAAATGGTTTGATGGTGCTACCCGCAGGTAGGCTAAGACGTGGATTTGCCACCCTCAGGTGGGCTTAGAAAACATGATTTTGCCACTATCTAGTGGGCTTAAAACAAACAGTCAGCGCATTGTCCCAATTCAAGTAACTCAACCTCCACCCACAGGCATTCAAAGCAGTTATATCACATAAGCACATAGCCTCATGGCAAGCATGCTATTCATGGCAGCACTCACACGCATGCAAGGATGCTAAAGCATAAAACTTACCTAGTACTCCAAGCCAAAAACAGAAACTGATTAGAAATCAATGCATGATCTTAAATATATAGGAATGCCTAATGCAACACATGCAATAATGCAACTATAGCAGGCTCGGCTATTCTAAACATGGGATATGAAATGCTACAGCTAACATGTATTCAATTTGGAATTGAAATACAAATGCAGTTTGTATGATGCGCCGAGCCCGGTGCGTGCAAAACAGATGAATGATGCAAACATGCCGTCATACTGTATGCTAATTGAAATATGCCCTATATCTAACCATCATAAGCGGGTAAATAAAAGGGAGAAAGACGTGGGGTTGGAAGACATACATCACACTCACCCACACTTATTACAGTTATGCCCTCGCGCAGAGGGTCCGAATAAATATACAGTCCCGAATAAAAGAATATTACAGTCCGAATTAACAGTCTGAATAAATATACAGATTCCTAATTAATTAACAAATTAGCTAAGAAAAACTGTAAACTGGCATGCAAGCCAGGGGCTACCTCACTTCCGCTGAATGATGTATGCTGGGCTGCCTTTTTGGAAATCCACTGGGATGCCCCGATTAGCCTCTGTTCGCAATGTTTCTCGAAATGCGTGCCCGACTCTGAAAAGTTGCTGATTCTTCATTTGGCCTTGAAGATCACTTCTTTTGTTGCTTCTTGGACCAAATTTGTTGCTTCTTAGCCTCTGAAAAACCTTCCTAGCTGCTGGAAATGGAATGGTGATGGTGATGCTAGGTGTTGATGAACAAATGGTGCCAAGACTTGGATGTTTGAAGCTTTTTGGAAGAGAGGAATGGAGGAGATGTATATGCAAGGCTCAAAGGATTTTTCTAACCCTTAAACCAGCTGGTGGCCCTTGGTTTTTATGGCCAAGAAAGGGTCAAAAGGGAGGGCCAAAGGGAGTGGAAAAATACACCCAAGTATTTCCTCAAAATATCTTTCAAAATATCTTTTCCAATCTAGATATTTTGCTCTAAAAATCTTTCCTTAAATCTAGATATTTGAGGGCAACTAATGCATAGCTGGAATACACTCAATGAGAGGAATAGGGCCGGCCAACTCACAGGGGCAAAATCGTCATTTCACAAAAGGGTGGCTGGCCACCTAGATAAAAAAGTTGCCGAGAAGACCACTGGCTGGTGGGTGCTAGGAAGTCCAAAAATTTCCATTAAAGTGTCCAAATTGAAGCCCGGAAGTTATCTTTCCAATGCCGCAAACCTTGCATCAAAATTCCTCCTCCTAGAAAAAGTTATGCCAGTTTCCGTAAAGCCGCGCAGATTCAGTCCAACCGGATTTTAACCAACCATATCTCCTCCCCCCGGATTTGGACTTAGGATATTCTTGAGTGAAAAATGAAGCCCCGGAAGTAAGCTTTCCAATGGTGGTGGCCTCATATTTTAATTCCTCTTGTGCAAAGAGTTACGCTTGTTTCGGTGAAGCCGCGCAGACTTTTCTCCTTCCCAGATTCATGCTGAACCACTTTTGACCAAGCAGATAACTGGTTGCTGAGACAATTGCTGGCCTCCCACCCTCCAGTGATCTTCCTGGTGCTAAAACAGAGGTACCTGCCAAAATTGAACAAAAACTAATGCAAAACGAAAGCTCGGGGACCAAAACCGCACGGGGTCTCGAAAATAGGCTGTGAGCACCGAAAGTGGCGTTCGGCCACGAAGTGGGCATCAGAGGCCCCAGTGTCCCTCGGAATGATAAAATAGAGGCACTTGCCAAAAATGAACAAAAACCGATGCGAAACGAATGCTCGGGGGCCAAACTGCGCGGTTCGGGATCCCGAAAATCGGCCATCAAGCACCAAAAGTGGTGTCTGGCCACGAAGTGGGTATCTGAGACCCCAGTGTTCCTCGAAATGATAAAACAGAGGCACTTGCCAAAAACCGGAGAAATCGGAGATGGTTGGGCGGTCCCGAACCGAGGCACACGGCCTGACGGTCCGAAAACCGGGAACCGGGCTCCGAAATGGGCAAAATGGCCTACGGCCACGAAAAGTAGCCCACGGCCACCGAGAGATAGTCTACAGGACCACTCCCTTCCCTCAGGAAAGAAAATAGTGAAAACCGAGTCTAGTTCGCAAACCGAGACAAGGCACAGAAGAGAGTTCGGAAGTCCGGAGGCAGGGCGCACGGCCGCGACTCTGAGACTTCTGAACGAGCACAGTATGCAACATCACCGAGCGCTCAATCGGTGACGTCTGAGTCTTAAGGTCGGTCAAAAATGGGGTGTCTACAGTTGCCCCTCTTTGACAGAACTCGAAAGTCAAGAAGTGACGAGAGTGAATGTCAAAGCCTAGAGACGACCCATTTTTGACAGGCCGAAGACTTAGACAATCAGACAAGATAAACAGAGATATGTGTGCCCGCAGGCAGGCCCGCAGGCAGGGGCAAAATGCAAATGATATGCAGGAAGATTTTTGATAATTGGACTTACACGCTACGCGAAGCCGGTTTGACAATTGGACTTATACGCTACGCGAAGCCGGTTTGAAGATTGGACTTACACGCTACGCGAAGCCGGTTTGAAGATTGGACTTACACGCTACGCGAAGCCGGTTTGAAGATTGGACTTACACGCTACGCGAAGCCGGTTTGAAGATTGGACTTACACGCTACGCGAAGCCGGTTTGATGAATGAAGTGAGCAAAGTGTGATGGATGCTCTTAGTGAACAGGTGTGAGTGTGTGATTGATACACCAAAAGAACGTGTGTGATTGATACACAAAGCGAGTGTGTGTGATTGATACACAAAGTAGGCATAGTGTGATAGATACAAAGCGAGTGTGTGTGATTAATACATACTAGAAGCGAACACAAAGTGTGATAGATGCACTATGTGAACAGAGTGTGATTGATACACTAAAAGTGAACACAAGTGTGATGGATGCACTTAGTGAACAAGTATGGTGGATATACTAAAAGCGAACACAAAGTGTGATAGATGCACTATGTGAACAGAGTGTGATTGATACACTAAAAGGTGAACACGAAGTGTGATAGATGCACTTAGTGAACGAGTATGATGGATATACTAGGAGCGAACACAAAGTGTGATAGATGCACTATGTGAACAGAGTGTGATTGATATACCAAATGTGAACACGAAGTGTGATAGATGCACTAAGTGAACAAAGTATGATGGATATACTAAAAGCGAACACAAAGTGTGATAGATGCACTAAGTGAGCAGAGTATGATTGATATACCAAATGTGAACACGAAGTGTGATAGATGCACTAAGTGAACAAAGTATGATGGATATACTAAAAGCGAACACAAAGTGTGATAGATGCACTTAGTGAACAAAGTATGATTGATATACTGAATGTGAATACGAAGTGTGATAGATGCACTAAGTGAACAAAGTATGATGGATATACTAAAAGCGAACACAAAGTGTGATAGATGCACTTAGTGAACAAAGTATGATTGATATACTGAATGTGAACACAAAGTGTGATAGAGGCACTTAGTGAACAAGTATGATTGATATACTAAATGTGAGCACGAAGTGTGATAGATGCACTTAGTGAACAGAGTGTGATGGATACACTAAATGTGATGATGTGAATATGTGCATGATAGATACACGAAATGAGGATGTGTGTGATAGCTACACAAAATGAATGAAGTGTGATTGATACACTAATAAATGATCTCAAACGGAACTTCTTTGAATGAACCGTACATACAATATCGTGCATGATTGAGAAAGAAACTTGATAGGTACAATGCATTACAATGCATGATGCTTAAGGAAAGCAATAAATGGACAAAGCGGCGCTTTAGAAAGCACCTCATGAGGTGAGTGGCGGTGAACCGCTCTTCTCCGACGGGGATCTCCCCTTGTGCTCTTCGAACACTTTACCTTCAACTCACAGTACAAAGGCTCTGGAATGCTGACAAGGGTTCTACACGTAGAATACTTTGGATGCTGCCTTTCTTCTTGATCATATTCACAACTTTCCCTATTCTCCAACGGGGTGACAGACTAGGTTGGTTCAGTATCCAGAATTGAGGTGCATACACGCTGTCTCAACCGATGGGGCTTCCGTACAGATTTCAAGCCGAGGACACGCCCCTGGGTATTTAAACCAGACTTTAGTCCCGGAAATCCCGAACCTTTACGTTCTAGGCATCAGCCATTCGAACTCTAGTTTCCACCGTCGCAGTTGGTCTCCTAGGAACTCATCGCAAACATGGCCAAGATGTCCCTGGCACGAAACGGTACTCGAGAAGAGCACTTCTGATCGCCATTTTGGCTTGGGGCAGACTTGATCTTGAGCTTGAGGTAGAGGCACACTCATACTTCGGAGCATTGGCAAGGCCTGAAGAGGTACATACGGGATGCAATCTCGGAACTTACTGAAGTTGGAGCAAAACTCAGATGCCCGATATTTTCCTCTTTTGCTTTTGCTTTGCAGCCCGGAATTCATAGCTTCAGATAGGTCCTGGTTTTACAGTTCTCACATGACCTGGGTTGAACCCGGTGGTTTTATGAAAGAACAATTCTGTTTTGAACAAATGTGGAGAACGGCACGGCACTCGGAGCACAAACGATTTTATTTTGAAATTGAGAGATGAGTTTTCGACCAGGTATTGAGCCTACGATTGAACGCAGCAAAACGACTCAACAAGGAAATAAAAGGCACACAACCTAGACACATCGAGTAACACTCGAAACGACCCAAAACAAAATCGAGATAAAACAAAAAGACACGACACCCAGACGTGCACAGGGAGCCTGTTTCCTGGGTAGTGTTTCCCACCCTTTCTCATTTGTGGTTCTCACATCACTCGTCCCTCAAGCTCTGTTTTTCTGAAAAATCCCTTTTCTCACTTTTTCTCTCATCGCACATCTCTCTATTCTTCAAATCTCTCATTTTTCATCCCTCCCCTGGGTGGTTGATGGATAAACAGGAAGTTGCGGGCTGCCCCTAACATGCTAGATTCACAGCAGTGAACTTCTCCTACAGAGGGGTGTGCTACAACTGGGTGTGTAGCAAATCTGCAGCTGACCGGTTGACAATGCTCTACTGGGGATTTGGACGTGATCAGATCTGTCAAGATGAGGGAGTGGAATCTCTTGGTCTCATTCCATTCGTGCTTCGCGCCTTGGCTTGATACCTTGTTGCTCGGAGGATGTGAGAGCTTTCAGCCTTTTGTTGTGCCCTTCAGTTGTGCCCTTTTCTGGCAGGTAGAGTGCCCTTCCTGGCAAGTGCGTTGATAAAGGGGAAAAGACAGGGAACCTGACTCAACTGTGTCCCTAGTCAATCATTTTGACCATTTTTTGTTTTTGCTTTCTACTAAAAACAGTTTTGACCAAAATGAGAGTTAGATCAACAATGCTTGTTCGATTTTTGAATTTCAAATCACGCAAGTCAGCTATGAGCACTGAAATTTTCCTTTTTTGGGTCCAAGAAATGGTCCAGTTTTAGAAAATGGGATAATTTTCGAGAGAATTAGTCAACCTCAGTAAAAATCCTCAAAAACTATTTTTGCAAACGGCCATTGCTGAACGAGCATGAAACCTACTCTTGAGATGCACAACCTCGGATCCAAGGGAAAACTGCCCCGTGCTTGAAGAGAGCTGCACGGCAACGGAAAGTTGCCCCTTGTTTGAACGGCACCGCGGTGCATTGAATGGCAACGGAAAGTTGCCCCTTGTTTGAATGGCGCCGCAGCACACTGAATGGCAACGAAGAGTTGCCCCTTGTTTGAATGGTACTGCAGCGCATTGTAGTCAGTCCTCAGAGCGATGATTGCAACCGTACTCTCGGATACAGAGAAGGCAAGGATGGTCAACAACCATTACATGGACACAATTGAATTTGAATTGTTTTACGGCTGGACTTCAGAATGAAGTTGCCTACGTATCCCAAAGATGGGAATCAAGCCTCACGTAGTTCGGGGTTAAGGTACACTCGGGTATTTAACCTCTCCTTTTTATGCTCTAACTTTTGCCAAGGCGCCTGTTGCAGGTTTTCAACCTTGCGAGCTTTGTTTTTCTTTTCTTTTCTTTTCATTTCTTTTCTTTTCATTTTCATTTCTTTTCTTCTCTTTTTTCTCTTTTTTCTTTCTTTTTTGTATTTTTCTGTTTTTTTTTTTGCTTTTTTTTTTGTCTCGCTCTAACTTTTGCCTGGGTCGCCCTTTCGGGTTTTCGACCCAGCGAGCCTCTCGAAGGGTAAAAGTGTAACAAGTCCATGCCAAATGGTTTTGAGATTGAAGCCCTCTATATCCAGGAGAGTGGCTGTTGTATTGATTTACAGAAGGATCCACTTGTTGGCTCTTCGAGCACATCGGATATTTTTTGCCCCTAGTTCGAGGGGTGCTTCCGGTCTAGCTTTGCAAGCTTCTTTTGACGACATCTAATCCTCTTGATCTGACTTTCCTGGCCTCTTGTTCGAGGGCTGCTTCAAAACTGGCCACACAGGCCTCACATCGTAGTTCACCGTTGAACCTTCTGAATTCAAGTTCAAGGTTTGGAAGCAAAGGGGTTGAGTCTCGAGGCCGAGAGCGATCCTAAGCTACACAATCTCAAGAACGATTCCACACATGTCTTCGCAGGACCGCGCAAAACATTTTTTGAAAGTTTTTAAGAAAACGACAAATCGCTCGCGCTGAAGACAGTGTAGGACCAACCTGGATCAAAGCTAGGGTCCTTCTCAGTACTCACACTAACAAGCATGATTTCATTCATTAAGGGCTTAGCACGCCTCTCTTTCTCTCAATTGATCAAAATTTTGCAAAACCCGAGGAATTCCTTCCTCTTCGTTTTCACCGCAGTGTTCAAAAAAAGTTTTGAAAAACTCAGGTCATTACAATGACTTCAAGGCACAAGAGAGCAGGTGGAATGCACTGCCATTTTATTCAAATTCAAGCACAACTAGCACACGGCAGAAGCAAATGCGAGGGCGTGAAAATCACTGCTGTTTCATTCAAAATCTGTTGGCATAACTGGCTCCCTGGCAGAAACAGACTCAAAACAAAACAAAAAGACAAACACGAAACAAAATGGTGACGCCCGAGGTAACACCCCCGGAATCACCTGACTCCTATACAACAGGACTGACTCGATACAACAAGACAGACCCAAAACAAAAGAGACTGACTCAAAACAAAAGACAGACTCAAAACAAAATAACAAAAACTGACCCAATACCCAGGTCAGAAAGCAAAAAAACTGGTGTTTGCACATTACTCAGAACAGTGCGTGCCATTCCCACGTCTGGAGTAAATTGAGCGTCATCCACAGCTGGTTCATCCCCCGATCACATCACATTATCCCCCACAAGTTCACTAATCAAGTGCCGATAGACTTTGCAGGACCCGGTGCGGCAATGACCCCGTTGTCAAACAAATCTTGTACATCATGGCGCAGACGAAAGCAACTGTCGGTGTCATGACCGGTTTGTTGATGGTAGGCACAGTATTTAGTCTGGTCATGTTTTGCAGGGATAGGATCGGGTAAGGGCCGTTGTTCCAACGGTTTCAAATGTCCTTCACGGAGTAAGACCTCTAGAGCCTTTGACAGAGGCATATGAAGTGGAGTGAAGACCCTCTTGACTCGAGGTGGATATTTGGCCATCTGTGAGCTACTTCCGGACGCACCGGTGGACGAGGTGGCTTTTTTTGATGTGGTAGTGGCGACCATGCCCACTTCAGAAGGTCTTGCAGTTGCATCACCGCTAGTGGTTGCATTCGAATTGCGGGAAAACGCTCGCCTAGGCTGCTCTTTCTCCTGGTCAATAAGGCCCTGCTTCATGGCATCCTCGATCTGTACTCCCATCTCATGCAAATTTGAAAAGGTAGGGAAGGGGAGCACGATCATTTTCTGCATTAGTTTGGGCTGGAGGTTGCGCACAACCATCCGTATTTGATCCTTATCCGTTGGCCTAATGGTCATCATTGAGGCTTTGGCCCTCCAGCGGGCTACAAAGTCAGAGAAACCCTCTTTCGGCTCTTGCCTGGTCGTCTCGAGATCACGGGTTGTGATCTCAATCTGGGTATTGTATGAATATTGTGCGACGAAGGCCTCGGCCATCTCCTCCCAACTTCGTTTCACTAAATCCTCTAATTTGGCGTACCAGATGGCCGCAATACCCGACAGGGTCCTGCCAAAAAGGGAGAGCTTCTGTAATCTTGTCAAGCCCATCGGGCGCAGAACATCTGAAAACAAACTCAGGTGGACCATGGGATCTCCTGACCCGTCAAAACGGTCGATGTGAGGCATCTTGAACCTGTCCGGCAATGTTACCACCGAATCAGTATATCCATCTCCAATGTCCGGGATGGAGTTGACTCCCTGAGATTTCTTAAACATCTTCTCAAGTTTGCTCAATTTCAACACTGTAGGGTCGACCTCGAACTCGAAGGGAGAGTCCGACAGATTGGTAGGCGCTTTGGATAGCTGGGGTAAGATTGGGGGCGGAGCAGGCCCTACTGGAATGTCCGTACCTTCCTGGACATTTGGCATCTCCCCTGGTACTGGAGCTCCTGCTGGGGGAGGAACTTGTTGTGAAGCAGACGCGCCGCTTTGCTGTTGCAGCCTGGTGATGAGCTCAGCCTGCTGAGCCATGATTGCAGCCTGCTGCTTGGAAAATTCCGCTTGGCGGATAGCGTCTTGCTGCATGAGTTTCATACTTTCTTGCATCTGCCGCATTATGGCCTCCATCCCTGACGTGTTCTGCTGATCCATTTAGCTGACCGGTGTCTATTCCTGCAGTAGAAACTGAGACCTCAGCCTGACTGTTCACTGGTGGAGTGGATAAGGGCCACTGATCTGGTAACTACTGAACTGGTGATATGTGCCTGACTGGCCCTCTTCACCCTGCCTTTGGTAAAGGAATACTGATTGCCCTTGAACCGAAACTCTGACCCGACAAAGTCTATCAACAAGTTCGGTGTACCGGGGGGATATTGGAGCCTTCTGAAGCTATGGTTCCCAGACTACCTAGCAAAAGAGAAAACATGCAGCATCTCAGCCTGATTTTACCAGAACAGATACGAGCATAGTTGAATGAGTGTGCCCCCTACTGAATTCTGCCCAAATCTCTGTCCCTGCAAACTGATACCCTCAGGTAAACTGAATCCCAAAATACTGAACCGGTGCCCGCAGGCCTGATGCCCAAACTCATAAACTGATACATGCATTCCCTGTAGAGACGCACTCTAAAGCACATAGCAGATAAGTGAGAGCCAAGACACCCCTATGTTGGGGTAAGGGTTTCCCTGTCCTATTTTGTCAGGAGCTAGGGTTACACTACGCACGCAGCGGTTTCAAACAACCTATAAACGGGTAAGCAACCTGTCCTAGTTTGGAATGGTCACTATGGATCCGAATATGCACTAGGTCGAATGGTCAAAAAGGGTGCCCCGGTAAAACCGGGGTTCGTGTTCCCATGCTGTCAGAGCCCAGAGCCGATTGCCTTACGGACATGACTTGACAAGACAAGCCTCCGGCAAATCGTTCGGGAATGGCATATGGCAAACACGGTGTCCTAGGCGCACCAATGCAAATGCAATGCAAAGAACACACAAGCGTCAAAAACAGATATCATGAGTTCGAGTCAAGTTCTCTAAATCCCCAGCAGAGTCGCCAGAAACTGTAGACGTCCCCCGAACGCCCCGGGAGGGTTAGGTCCCGTTCTGTTCATATTGGGGTCACTACAGTTCAAGGACTCAAATGTCACGGTCTTAATCTTGAACCAAGAGTCCAAATCCGGCAAATCGTTTTGAAAGCAGATTTTTGAAAGAAGTGCCAACATGGACTGCTTCGCCAGATACAGAGTCGCCACCTAAATATTTTTTTAAAATGGGAAATTTAGGAAACCCTGACTCGGTGCCAAAGGCCACGTGTCCGTCATCACCAAAGTTGGCTCGGGAACTTGGGTACGATTGGGGAAGGTCACATCGTGAGCACCCCCGCTCGCCCGGTCAAAGACCGGCCTCTACTAACCATGATGTCTGTTTTTGAAAACCTTGTATGCTCTTATTCCGGTTATTAGCCTAGGTTACTATGTGATGCTCGCAGCAAACAAGTATAGACTGAGTCGCCTCAATTGGAACAAAACATTTCATGTTTGTTTGTTTGAAAATGGTTTGATGGTGCTACCCGCAGGTAGGCTAAGACGTGGATTTGCCACCCTCAGGTGGGCTTAGAAAACATGATTTTGCCACTATCTAGTGGGCTTAAAACAAACAGTCAGCGCATTGTCCCAATTCAAGTAACTCAACCTCCACCCACAGGCATTCAAGGCAGTTATATCACATAAGCACATAGCCTCATGGCAAGCATGCTATTCATGGCAGCACTCACACGCATGCAAGGATGCTAAAGCATAAAACTCACCGAGTACTCCAAGCCAAAAACAGAAAACTGATTAGAAATCAATACGTGATCTTAAATATACAGAAATGCCTAATGCAACACATGCAATAATGCAACTATAGCAGGCTCGGCTATTCTAAACATGGCATATGAAATGCTACAACTAACACATATTCAATTTGGAATTGAAATACAAATGCAGTTTGTATGATGCGCCGAGCCCGGTGCATGCAAAACAGATGAATGATGCAAACATGCCGTCATACTGTATGCTAATTGAAATATGCCCTATATCTAACCATCATAAGCGGGTAAATAAAAGGGAGAAAGACGTGGGGTTGGAAGACATACATCACACTCACCCACACTTATTACAGTTATGCCCTCGCGCAGAGGGTCCGAATAAATATACAGTCCCGAATAAAAGAATATTACAGTCCGAATTAACAGTCCGAATAAATATACAGATTCCTAATTAATTAACAAATTAGCTAAGAAAAACTGTAAACTGGCATGCAAGCCAGGGGCTGCCTCACTTCCGCTGAATGATGTATGCTGGGCTGCCTTTTTGGAAATCCACTAGGATGCCCCGATTAGCCTCTGTTCGCAATGTTTCTCGAAATGCGTGCCCGACTCTAAAAAGTTACTGATTCTTCATTTGGCCTTGAAGATCACTTCTTTTGTTGCTTCTTGGACCAAATTTGTTGCTTCTTAGCCTCTGAAAAACCTTCCTAGCTGCTGGAAATGGAATGGTGATGGTGATGCTAGGTGTTGATGAACAAATGGTGCCAAGACTTGGATGTTTGAAGCTTTTTGGAAGAGAGGAATGGAGGAGATGTATATGCAAGGCTCAAAGGATTTTTCTAACCCTTAAACCAGCTGGTGGCCCTTGGTTTTTATGGCCAAGAAAGGGGTCAAAAGGGAGGGCCAAAGGGAGTGGAAAAATACACCCAAGTATTTCCTCAAAATATCTTTCAAAATATCTTTTCCAAATCTAGATATTTTGCTCTAAAAATCTTTCCTTAAATCTAGATATTTGAGGGCAACTAATGCATAGCTGGAATACACTCAATGAGAGGAATAGGGCCGGCCAACTCACAGGGGCAAAATCGTCATTTCACAAAAGGGTGGCTGGCCAGCTAGATAAAAAAGCTGCCGAGAAGACCACTGGCTGGTGGGTGCTAGGGAAGTCCAAAAATTTCCATTAAAGTGTCCAAATTGAAGCCCCTGAAGTTAGCTTTCCAATGCCGCAAACCTTGCATCAAAATTCCTCCTGTAGAAAAAGTTATGCCAGTTTCCGTAAAGCCGCGCAGATTCAGTCCAACCGGACTTTAACCAACCATATCTCCTCCCCCCGGATTTGGACTTAGGATATTCTTGAGTGAAAAATGAAGCCCCAGAAGTAAGCTTTCCAATGGTGGTGGCCTCATATTTTAATTCCTCTTGTGCAAAGAGTTACGCTTGTTTCGGTGAAGCCGCACAGACTTTTCTCCTTCCCAGATTCATGCTGAACCACTTTTGACCAAGCAGATAACTGGTTGCTAAGACAATTGCTGGCCTCCCACCCTCCAGTGATCTTCCTGGTGCTAAAACAGAGGTACCTGCCAAAATTGAACAAAAACTAATGCAAAACGAAAGCTCGGGGACCAAAACCGCGCGGGGTCCCGAAAATAGGCTGTGAGCACCGAAAGTGGCGTTCGGCCACGAAGTGGGCATCAGAGGCCCCAGTGTCCCTTGGAATGATAAAATAGAGGCACTTGCCAAAAATGAACAAAAACCGATGCGAAACGAATGCTCGGGGGCCAAACCGCGCGGTTCGGGATCCCGAAAATCGGCCGTCAAGCACCGAAAGTGGTGTCTGGCCACGAAGTGGGTATCTGAGACCCCAGTGTTCCTCGAAATGATAAAACAGAGGCACTTGCGAAAAATCGGAGAAATCGGAGATGGTTGGGCGGTCCCGAACCGAGGCACACGGCCTGACGGTCCCGAAAACCGGGAACCGGGCTCCGAAATGGGCAAAATGGCCTACGGCCACGAAAAGTAGCCCACGGCCACCGAGAGATAGTCTACAGAACCACTCCCTTCCCTCAGGAAAGAAAACAGTGAAAACCGAGTCTGGTTCGCAAACCGAGACAAGGCACAGAAGAGAGTTCGGAAGTCCGGAGGCAGGGCGCACGGCCGCGACTCTGAGACTTCTGAACGAGCACAGTATGCAACATCACCGAGCGCTCAATCGGTGACGTCTGAGTCTTAAGGTCGGTCAAAAATGGGGTGTCTACACTAAGCAAGAGCTACATTATATGCGGTGGAGATTGGGTTTTGGCACCGTGGATTTTGGGGGTTTCATTTCATTTTCTTCTCCAAACTTGAGGTAAGGATTTTCTTTGAGTTATATACATATTTTTGCAAGATCTAGATGATTTTCAAAATTCCACTTTAATAGCTTGAAATTTGGTTGTTGCCTCAAGAAGATGAGTGATTTTGAAAGGGGGTTATCTCTTACTCTTTTTTTAAAATAATCACTTGAGGGTTTTAAATTATATTGGTGTGATTCTTTCAAATGTTTTAGAGGTATAAGATTATGGTGAGAAAACCTAGAAATTTGGGAATTTTTAAAAGATGTTGAGAATTCATGGATGAAATGGCCATATATTTTTCTTTGGGTACCAAAATGAATGAATGTTATTTTTTTGAAAAGTTCTTATTTATATTTATATAAATGATGAGTTTCATGAAATATAAGAATTGTGATTTTTGAAAGTGGTTGTTCAAAATGTTGATATAGTCTTGAAATGACTAAATTGTCGAGAATGTTCGAAATGTGGGAAATGTGTTATTTTTTGGATGAATTGGAATAAAAGTATATATATTCATCATGTGAAATTGCATTGAAAAGAGGATTGGAAATTTTGATCACAATGGTAATATTGTGTGGAAGGATGGAAAATGGAAGGAATGTTGCATTACATTATTAATTGACACATTGACATATCCATTCATTTGATTATGTTAAGCTTTGAATTTAAATTTGAAAACTTTTGCATTGAGAAATGAATGTTACGAAACAAGTTTTTATGGAATGATTTTGGGGTAAATACGTTGGTAAGTCCGGATAGGAGGTGTAGATGAAATTGATTAAGTTGGCCTGAGTGTCCGGGGTGAAAGACCGAAAACACTCGCAGACGAGGTACCACTTCCCTTCCGATGAGAGACCGGTAAAGTGGGGTTTTGGTAGTGCTAGTTATGCCTACGTGCAGACACCAACTTAGGGATTACCTAAGTCAATTTACCTCCCCCTTGAGTTAATTGACAAATTTTGAGTTTGTTGAAAATGTCAAGATATCATTGAACATGATGGTTTTTCAAAGGATGAGCAAATGTGATTTTCTTTCAAAAAGAGCATAACATGGCATATGCATTTCATTCCTTAAGACTTGTATAAAATGTATTTACTTTGTTAAGAATTCTCTACCGGGCTTTATGCTCACTCGATGGGATTTTGGTGCAGGAAAAGACGTGGTGATCCCGCCAAGTTAGGGAGCATAGGGCTCTTAGTTTTGTTGTGGTGTATTTTTGTTAGCCAAGGGCTATAACTGTTTGGGTCCGAAAGACCATTTTTGTGTAACCGGGCTTAAGCCTTGGAAATGTGTAAGCCCTTAAGGGCATTTTATTTATTTTTGGATTTGATGTTCTACATGCTATAGATTCAAGTATTTGATGTCATTGAATGTATAATTTGCATGTGGAACTATTTTTGTACAAACCTTAATGATCAATGATGTAAAGGTTGAAGAATCACACCCTCGCTTATAATGAATATTGATTGATGCACTTATATAATGTTATAAATTTTCGGGACATTACAGCACAGATGTTACCTGGAATGTGGATCGTTCTGGTACGTCGAACGGGAACAAGAACGTGAACGTGGTACGTCACATGCTCTAAAATATGGTACGATAGGAGTAAGACTTAATATATTACTTCTAGAGTAATTTTCTCTTAACTATTAGACATCCAATAAAATATAATTTTTTTAATTATTTATTTTTCATATAGCAAAACATTTTTATGAGTATTATGACTCATTTTTAATTTTTTGTCACGTCAAAACTTAACTCACCTTTGATTTTAGTTCATTATATTTATTTTTTTTCCATCCTAAGATAACTTTTAATGAAATATATTGAAAAAAAACTTTTGAGATCGCTTCAATTCACTAAATTTATCATTTTGGAATGAAAGTGTACCATGTTTTGGAACATGCGTACCAATACATAATTTACTAGGATATTAGCATTTTCTGGTAACATAACTTTAAAACAAATGGCGTATCTGTGTCGGACACACGGACACTTCAGGGACACACTAGGGACATGCTAAATTGTCTTTTACCCTATTTTATTTAGTGCTTTTGATGAATGTTGAATGTTTATTATTTTTTTTTTAAATTTACATACTTAATAGATCATCCACAAAAATAAAAAATTAAAATTCAAAAAAGATATAAATTGTACATGTTAATTTAAAGGTGTTTAAAAAAAAATAAAAGAATTAAATTTATTTTTTGATAATATTGATTGTTTGTGGATATAATATCAATCTAGATAGCAAATAAAAATATATGAAAACATATTTTATTGTCATGTCCCGCCGTGTTTGTGTCTCCATTTTTTTGAAATTGCCGTGTCCTGTGTTCGCATCCATATCAGTATCCATGTCTGTGTCCGTGTCCGTGTCCGCATCCGTATCCGTATCCGTGTCCGTGCTTCTTAGTGGTGAAGTGTCACAACTGGATTTCCATGCCACCTGGAATGCACAATGCCTTCTCCAATTACATTCTTGTCATTTAGTGTCCTTTTTATCATTTTTCTTGTACTTTCAAAATATGCTTAACAATAAGCCTCCTCTAGACATAGGGCTACAAACGAGCCGAGCCAAACTTTGCTAAGCTCGAGCTCGGCTCATTTGTTTATCGAGCTTGTTTATTGAGCTCGAGCTCAAGCTCGGCTCGATAACTAACTGGGCTCGAGCTCAGCTTGGCTCGGCTCGACTCGATAAGTTTTTTTAATATTATTTATATTATTTAAATAAAATATTTATATAAATAATGTATTTATACTATTATTTATATATATTTACATATTATTTAATATATAAATAATATATTTATTATATAATTTAAATAAAGATAAACGACCCGAGCTTAATGAGCTGAGCTTATTCGAGCTCAAGTTCGGCTCGTTTACTAAACGAACCTAACATTTGAGCTCAAACTTGGCTCGTTTAAACGAGCCAAGCCCTTAACGAGCCGGGCCGAGTCTGTTTATGAACAGCTCGGTTCATTTGCAGCCCTAGACACCAAAAGAAAAGGTTATATTGTATATCAGTTGTGCATCGTTGCTTAGTCATGTTGCCTTGTGAAGTGCATGTTTCTTGTGAGAATGACATTGTTGGCAAGCTTGCCTAGTAGCACCCAACACAAGCTACGAATGGCATCTTGCACGTGCCTATAAGTTTAACCCATGACTCTAAGGAATGTCAATAACTAGTCAACTTAACCATCTTGTTTTTTTTTTTTTTTTTGATAAGTCCAACTTACCCACCTTAATGTCCAAAAATGTTTTGAGAAAATTCAAGAATGGGTTCATAATTCTATTTATAACTAATTGTAGATCATTAGGATCCTTGTGGGAGGAGGCATGCACAGATAAAATGGACCAGATGGCAGAGACACCTTAGCTTGAGGAAATAGAGTCTCCTTGGGAGAAAAAATGAGGGAATGATATGGCATGAGGCACATAGAATTTTTTTTCTCACAAATCAGGACTTAACTAGGGTTTTTTTTTTTATTGGCACCGGGATGTCCGGATCAAAGTCTGACTATTCCCTAGGGATACACAGGCCCTTGGAAAGGAGTTTTCCGCAAGTACACCATGGTTAATTTAAGAGTTTTTCTCCAGTCTGATGGCTCCAAAGAATTGTTAGCACCTAAAAGGTTTCGATCCCTGAACCTTGGAAGGAGCACACCCCCAAGACCCAAGGCCTTGCCATCAAGCCAACCCCTTGGGGTTGACTTAACTAGGGTATTTGGCATATTTGAAGACCCAAGACCACATGATTGGCCACCCTCAAAGCCAAGTCAACTACTCACTGCAAGGCCTGTAGAATCACATACCATTGAAAACATACACAAGGTAAATCCTATCAAATGTCCCTTCTTAAGTTGAGAGAAACACTTGGTGCTGCTTCTAATCTAACTAGTAAAAGACATGTATGCCCTAATTAAACCTACATACTAACCACTAAGGAAAGACAAGCTATATAATTAGTCATGTGGTGAATCTTGAGCACTACAATTAGATGACAAGTATCAGGGTCCACATAAAAATGCCTCCAAGGACAACGGAAGGGGCAAGTATCTAATTCAAAAACCAAATGAAGGCAAGTACCCACTACTAGAGGGATTCAGCTTTCACTTTTTTCATTTGTTCCCACATTACATCTCATCAGGAAATGATGAATAAATTCCTTGAAACACAAAACAATGAAAATAAAAAAACCAACATTATATGTTTTTGTTACTTACGGTCCCAGCAAGGGCATAAGCAACCACTAAAGGAGCAGAGGCAAGGTAGTTAGCTCTTGTCAAGGGATGAACATGACCCTTAAAATTTACGTTCCCAGAAAGAACAACAGCCGCAACAATGTCTGCAGAAGCAGACCACAATTAAATTAGATGGATTTGACAGTTAACTTGATAATCCTACAAGTGAGAGGCAAACAGTGACTATGCTCAATTTTATTTACACAAGTCACAGGCACTCAGAACAAATCTACAACAATACCATTTTCTGATATTGCAGAAGCAACTGATTCATCTAAATCCCCTGAATTTCCAATACAAGTTGTGCAGCCACATCCAACAATATGGAAGCCGTGCTCATTTAAATACTTCTGCACCCCACTGCACAACGGGGAAAAAATATCTTATCTACTTGGGGAAAAATATCAGTGTTACATTAGATAGCTATTAAACTTATCCTGCAAAAAAATTACAAGCAATACCTTTGAAGTAAATATTTTGTAACAACCCCATAACCTGGGGCAAGACTAGTTTTTATCCATGACTTGACCTGGGAAATTATCATTTAAGCAAATGTAAGAATCAAATATTGGAGCCCTTGACAGCATCTCCCGGCTAGGTAAAAATCAATCAGAGTTGACCATGAAATATTTAGGGAATAAATAACAAACAAACAAACAAACACTAGAACAAAGATATAAAGGTCATTAGAGCACAGCTAACCTGCAGACCTATGTAGCACGGACACGAACACAGGACACGACACGGACACGCGAAAACGCAATTTTTCAAAAAATAGGGGACACGACACGCTGAGGACACGTTTAATATATATAATTTTATTTATTTATTATATGTCTAAAATAAAAATAAAATCATTAATTCTTATACAATCAAAATAATAATAAAATTAATAAATATATATATTTTTTAAATTAATAAAAAATGAGTTTTTTAAAATAAAAATAATTTATTTTATGAATTTTAAGTTTAACATAAAAATAAGGATAAAGAAAAAAGAAAAAAAAGAGGGGGAGAGAAACGTTGAATAAGAAAAAAATATAAAAGAGAAAAGATAGAGGAGAGAGAAAGTGAAGTCAAAAAGCAGAGGGAAAGAGAGTCAGAAAAGGGAGAGACGAAAGGGAGGAGGAGAGGAAGAAAATGAAAAGGAGAAGAAGAACAGAGATGGAGACAGAGAAGACGAAGAGAAGAAGGAGAAGAAGAGAAGAAGAAGAATACCTCAGCTTCAGCTTCAGCTTCTTGGATCTGAACAGGTTAGCTTCTCCTCTCCCTCAATCTCTTTCTCTGTCTTTTCTCCTCCCGTGATCTCTTTCTCTCTTTCTCTGTCGATCAAGGAAAACAGTTAGGGCTTCTTCGATCCACCTCACGAGTGTCCGAAAAGTGTCCCGCCGTGTCCATGGCGTGTCCGACTGGAAGATTTCAAAAAAAAAAGGAGACACGTTAGAGAGAGTATCCGACGCGTGTCTACCGCGTGTCCGACACTTGTACGCAGAGCCTGGGAATGTATCGGCGCTTCATAGCTGCAGACCCAGTTCACAAACCTTTTTTGCAACTAGGCCAGCCCCCAGCATGACACTAGGGTTTGATGTATTTGTGCAGCTCGTGATAGCAGCAATGACAACACTACCGTGATTAAGCTCCGCAAGCTGTTCGTGGAACGAAAACTTTACCACTTTGTTTTGTACCTCTTTTGGTATAGCAAAGCCCTACATCATAATTAAACATTACAAATACTAGCAATCAAAGGCTATACACGATGGCAACACCACCAAAACACAATATAACTTTCAAAGTCCATTCAAGTTTATCCCATATTTCCTTGGTAATTAGAAATTATTCCTTTGATGTAGTCATACCTACTACATCACCAACGTACACTAACAGCATGTCTGATGTTCGTTATAACAAGAAAACATTTGCAATAAAAAAAGCAAATAAAAAAGAAAAGAAAATTCAGTAAACTGATTCAAAATAAAACTGCTAGAAGTATAATGAAGCAGATTAATCAGGCTATGACATCATAAGAAGTTCAATGCTCAAATGGCCTAACAGTTACATTGAATCCAACTTTGTTGTCAAGGCAAGAATGCCAGTCCGCTTTCATTTCTTTCAAAGGAACCCAGTCATGTGGCCTGCCAATAAGAGTAAGTATGGTTAGATCTATGCTAACAAATAATAGCATTTGCATTGTGTGCATAAGTTTGAAGAAGCACAGAGCACACACCTCTTTGGGCCAGAAATACAAGGTTCAACATCCGCAAGGTCTAGATGTAGATAGGATGAGTATACTCTTTCTTGCTGAGGCTGAAATTAGGGGAAGAAGATAATTATATCCAACAGAAACTTTAAAAAGCAAATTATCATATTGTAAAACAGAGAGTCTTGCCTCATTATAGTCAACAAACATGTTATTTGCATGTAAATATGCTTCAATCATTGCCACCTGAATTTCAACACAAAAGAGTGTTACCTTGTGAAAATATATATCACAAGCACCAAGACAAGATAGACATCAATATTATCAATATCATTGTCCCTGGTTTCATCCGCATTCAAATGAACACACATGAATGTTGAAAAGTACTCACAGTTTCCTCGCTTCTTCCAGTCAATTTTAGATATTGCAAAGCAACATGATCTACAGGAAAGAACCCCATTGTTGCACCATACTCGGAGACATATTAGCAATGGTAGCCCTGTCAGCTAATGAAATTTTGCCCACACCCTCACCTACAAATAAGGGCAAATGAAAACATTAAATCTACCATTGATAGAACCATGGAAGTTGAAAAGTACCAAGGCTTCAGTTTGATTACCATAGAACTCAACAAATTTGCCAACAACAACATGCTTCCTTAGCATTTGGGTCACAGTCAAAACCAAGTCAGTAGCAGTGACACCATCACGTAATTTTCCAGACAACTCGAATGTACTCAACGCATTAATTTCCAAAAGCATGTCCAAGAGTAGTGAAACAAATTCCATGGGAGAATCGCATGCAATTAAGACTTAATTTAAATAGTTTTTGGAGTCCTTACATTATATGGTTTGATTATAACATACAAGTATAAAAAAATAAATAAATAAATAAAAAAAAAAACAACGCCCAATTATAACATACAAGTATAAGTGGAAAAAAAGGAAGGCCTTGGATAACAAAACTCAAAAGCATAATCAGCCTTGAGAGTGTCAGATGCTAAAGAAATGACTCATATGTGTAGGCATGTGAGCTAATACCTATGCTATATGGACTCGGATACAAGTATCAGGTGCAAGTAGCATCAACCCTTCCTAAACCAAAATCTTAGAATATTAAGATATGTATCTTAAAGTTGGGTATGGGCATGGGACATGTCTTAAATACTTGTATAAATTGCGTATTGTTAATATTCTTAGATAATATTATATAAATTATTTAAAAACTTACATGAAATTGAATAGAATTTAGGGAAAATATGAAATATGTTATATCCCTCATCCATGTGAAAGGCAATAAATATTTATTTACTAGCAAATGTTAGTTTCTTCTTCAAAAATCATATAAAATTAGAGGATCCAAGTGTCTAAATTAGGTCCTGGTGTCAAATACACATCTCACACCAATACTCTTATCATATCCGGTGAACACAGATACTATGGAGAAATATAAGAGTCCAACATATAAAACTGATTAGAGGTAGCATCGTCTTGACATTAGCCCAAACACATCTCAAGTTTTGAGGCTACCAACCAAGCCCATTCCTAAACCATCTATAAACCAATCATACGTGATTATTCCAGTACATATATGTTAAAAGCGCATGAACACATACATAGAATTGCATCAAAGTAAGTCCTTTACGCCAAAACCAAGTTGGTTTAGAAAATTTGTCCATCCCATTCCCATTAGAAGTGGTACAGATCAAGAAACAAATACACCGGTCCTATTGCTAATTTTCTGTCCTTAGTAAGTAATGACATAACTGATGGGAAATATGGTATTTAACTTAAGTTTCACTACATACAACACCTGAAGCGATAAATTAAGCATGTGTGGCCTTATGCCACAATATTCCATAACCTTATGTCATTGAGTCTATGAAGCACCGACACTTCAAAACAAGTGTTGTATCCGTGTCGGACATTTCGGGAACACGTGGACACAGTAGGGACACGTATGGGACACGCCACATGGCATGTCCCTTATTTAATTAATTTATTTTCACGGGACATGCCAGGGACACTCTGGGGATACACTAAGGACATGTCAAGTTGTCTTTTTTTCCCCTCATTTTCTTTAGTACTTTTGATGAATATTGAATGTTGAATATTTATTATTTTTTTCTTACATTTAAATACTTAATAAATCAACCATAAAAAAATATATAAACAGTAAGTGTTAATTTAACAATGCTTTTTAAATATATATATATATATATATAGAATTAGAGTTATTTTTGTTAATATTGATTGTTTGTGGATGTAATATTAATCTATATAGCAAATAAAAATATTTGAAAACATAATTTATTGTTGTGTCCCTACTGTGTCCGTGTCCCTATTTTTTTGAAATTGTCGTGTCCCCATGTCTGTGCTTCTTAGCATTGAGTTATACCTTATTGAGTGCTTTGATAGCATTATGTAAAAGGAAATGCACATGCTTATGCTACTACCACAACCATCACAAACATAGTGGTTATGGTCAAAGAAAACAAATTCATCAATTTTCATCCTAAGTATGGACAAAACTTCACAATTTTCCATCACTTCAATAACATTATTTACCTGGCCAAGCATTTCTGCCTCTGCTTCAATACCTCCAACTCCCCAGCCAGCAACCCCTAATCCATCAATCATAGTGGTATGGGAATCAGTTCCAACCACACTATCTGGATAGAGCATACTATCAGTGTTAAAGACAAAACATCCAAGATATTCAAGATTAATCTGAAATGCCATAATGACAATCCAATTAATAAATTCAAATTATATACATGACGAAGAAAATGGTAAGACAATTGAAAATGAAAAGACATCTACATTTGCCAAGCATCTCTTTGTAATATATATATAAATTTAAAAAAAAAATTAACACAAAGCTTGAAATGAAAATCTTATACAGTGATTATACATAATTGCACATCAAAAATATTGAGATAGATATGCAATTCAATATATTAAAGCTCTATAATATGATGAAGCTACTCAGTCAAGCTCCCATACCTGGTGCACAATACCAGAACCTGGAGGAACAACAAGCATGTTTTGGAATGCATTTGACCCCCATTTGAGAAAAGCAAATCTCTCCTTGTTCCTTTGGAATTCAAGCTCCATATTTGCTTGTACTGCATTTTCTGATCTTGATCAATTACAAGATCTACAGGAACCTACATGTAGGATATTGCATAAACAGATCATTGAAAGGAAAACTGTAGCCAAAAAAGTACGCCTAAAGAAATGCTAATGATATGGTAACGTAACAGTTGAGGCATGGCTTGAAATGAAATGTATGCACCACATGAAGTTAAATTTTTTAAATAAGGTTCATTTATGGAGTTTTCCAGGACTAGGAAGGAAAAGGTTTAACTACAAACATTAACACAGAAAATAATGTGATAAAAAAGATGGATGAAAGGATTTGCAGCCAAGTTGAATCTACAAGTTACTATTCCCAATATTTAAAGTTCTTACTCAAATTGACAGGGCTGGACCTCATTGGGATTGGGGGGGGGGGGGCGGAGTTGCACAGACTTAATATCCAAAAGCAACTACCTCAGGAATCTAATTCTTGGAGGATAAAATAAATGCAGTAAATGAGAATGACACTCACCAAAGGATTGATCTTGTTAGAATCACTTCCAAGCTTGTTCATGGCGTCACGCATACAAACAAGGTCAACCAAAGCTGGTACACCAGTAAAATCCTGGCACAAAAGAAGAGTTTTAGAAGTTGGATACATGTCTATTGAGACTATGAAGAAGAATAATGACAAAAACCTGCAGAAGAACACGAGCAAGCTTGAAGGGAATCTCAACTAGCTTCGGAGAAGTGTTTTCCCAATCAATTATCTTCTCAACATCTTCCTTAGTGACTTGGAAGTTGTCACAATTATGAATTGCTGATTCAAGAAGGATCCTAATAAAGTATGGCAGCATATCTATTCATGCAAACAGGGGAAACAAAAAAAATAAAAAAATTGTGATAAGTCATGGATACAACATAAACACAAAACCTTGTAAACCAGTAATGGTGAGAAGGATATTTTTACTAAAAGCATTTCAAAGGTTCATTTGTTGTATATAAAATTGATAAATATAAAACAATATTACTTGAGAATGAAAAATCATACAAGAAAAAAGTGGCTCAAGATTACACATGTAACTACAACAATGACATGGGAAAGTAGAAAATTTTTTTTTTTAAATCAGAAAGGACAAAGTAGACAAAGAAAATATTATCCAACATGACAACTGACTCAAGAATAAAAGGCATTCCTTTAATAACAAGTATTACAATCTTTTTTTTCTTTTTGGGGGTCTATAGACTGTTTATATGGCATTCATGCAGTAATTTTTAGCGAAAAAATAAATAATAAAAAAAAGATACAAGTTACAATTCCAGAACAAGCTCAAGATAATTACTGATCCTTGGATCATTCAGAGCGGGCAAGTTCTAGAATTTTCCAAACTAGCCACGTCCTGGCTTGGGAAGACCAGTCAATATTCCTTTGAAAGCATGCTTGGATGCTGAACACATACAGATAAACAACAAAATTGCAAAAAATTAACTAGCCAACAAAAAAAGGATTGCAAAATTTTACTATTAATTGCAACTTCTGAAAGCATCTAATTCAAACCAAAACTATAAAATCGACGTTAAGATTTATACTGTAAAAATGACATCAAAATACTGTTGTAAATAGTTTGAATTAGCACATTACATTTGTTACAAAAAAATAGTTCTAGTACAGTTTTTAAATAAAGTAAAAAATTCAAAATCATCTAATACATAAGCAATGAACTAAGTACCATTTAAAAAAAAAAAATACAACTTCATAGGAACATAAGATTCTTTTAGTACCCATGGTGGCGATCCTTCGCTCAAAGTCAGAGTCGCCGGAGACTTCCAATCGACGCCGTTACTCCACCTGCGGAATAGAACGAAACACGGAGGAGAAGCTGAAAGATCGGCACTGATTGGTTATAGACGGTGACGAATGAGCACGCGAAGAAGAACAAGAGGCAGCAGCTGTAGAGAGAGAAGGAGAAGACGACATAAACTTAATCCTCGACGCCCTGCGAAGCGCAGCTGATTGGTTATATACATGACGATGATCACGCATTCAAACGCTTCAAGATAAGGATTGTAGTTACAGAGAAAGAGAGAGAGAGAGAGAGAGAGAGAGAGAGAGAGAGATTGAAAGCAAACAAGGATGATGAATTGGATGGGTTTGTGAATTGATTGAGCGATGATGATAGGGGAGAGAAAGAGAGAGAGAGAGAGAGCTAGGGCTGGGTGGCGAGGTCTAGTTGAGAGTAACTGGTGGGTGGTTAAGAGCTGAAGATTGGTGGGGAGTGAGAAGTGTGAACGGTAAGAGCTGTTGGCATATTGGACTCGCCTTGCTCTGCGTTGTTCTTTCTATTGGTTTGTTTCGCAGGAAAAGGGCCAAATCACAGCACTAAAACAGACCAATAGCAGGCCAACATGTCATTAGTATAATTCAATTTATTTACATAAAATATGAATAAATTACACTCATAGCTAGGGTGATAAAACAACAATGATTAAGACTTTTTTTTGGAACCCTTACAGCTCTTTCTAAATCTCAACCAATAATGTTTGGAACCCTTCGCTCTTTAGCGAAGAACTCGAAAACATACACCTCGCTCGCTCGAGCGAAGAAACACTGCTCTCAGGTCTATACTAGACGCAATCACTCGCTCGAGTGAAGAAACCCTGGCTCGAGCCACCAGAGACAAAACTCAACCCTCGCTCGAGCGACCAACCCAAAACTGGACAGCAACACTTGATTTCCGGACCCAACCAACCTGAAACAAACCTGCCCAACACATCCTATAACTCAGATGAGAAAATAAAGGACGACAACAACAATTATACAATGATAAGATCCATGGAACCTAAGTCCGGATACAGTAATCAAATGGGAAAAGATCGGGGTCGCTATAACCTTCCCCCCTTAAAGAATTTCATCCCCGAAATTAAGCATAAGTTTTTCAAAAAATAAGTTTTTCTCAATTCCCAATGATATGCTATAACAATAATAGACAACTTGACCCAATATCGGTCACTTCATCTCCTATCAAGAGGCATTTCACAATATGTATATAAAACAACATATATTTCAACCTATATCAGTATTATGCATTTTCCTTCCAATTTTAACAATTTCAATATACATGATTCCCATTTCCATATCATATTCAATTCCATGATATATATAAAACGCATTCAATCTATAAATGTGACATTCCACTTCCATTATGAAACAAATTTCAAACAACAATCATTAAACCAAAACATTCTCAATGTTTTACAATTCAAGACATATATAAAGCTCTTAAGTCCAACAATAGTACAGAATCTAAATACAAGATTACAAATCAACAAACATGTCCGGATATTTCTCACGAACTTCCAACTCACGTTCCCAAGTGGCTTCCTCCACCCCGTGATGTTTCCACAAAACCTTTACCAAAGGAATGGTCTTGCCTCGCAAGACTTGATCCCGTCTATCCAAAACTCGTATTGGTCTCTCCTCATACGAGACATCCTCATCAACCACTAAATCAGTCCAATCCAACACATGTGATGGATCTGGCTCATACTTCCGAAGCATACTCACATGAAACACGTCATGTACTCCGGACAGCTGCGGTGGCAAAGCTAAACGATAAGCAGTCTCGCCAATCCTCTCAAGGATCTCAAAAGGACCAATGAACCGAGGGGACAACTTCCCACTCTTCCCAAACCTCATCAATCCCCGTCTAGGTGATATCTTCAGAAAGACATGATCACCCACCTCAAACACTAAAGGTCTCCTCCTACGGTCGGCATAAGATTTCTGACGACTCTGGGCTGTAACAAGTCTCTTACGGATAAACTCAACTTTCTCCGTCGTTTCCCTCACCAACTCCGGACCCAATAGAGGTGCATCACCCACCTCGGCCCAACAAACTGGAGATCTACACGGTCGGCCATACAAGGCCTCAAAAGGTGCCATACCAATACTAGACTGGAAACTGTTGTTGTAGGCAAACTCCACCAAAGGCAAGTGCCTCTCCCACGACCCACTGAAATCAAGAACACAACCCCGAAGCATATCCTCAAGGATCTGAATAGTACGCTTGGACTGCCCGTCAGTCTGAGGATGATAAGCCGTGCTAAAGGTCAACTTAGTGCCTAAGGCACTCTGTAAACTCTGCCACAATCTAGCAGTAAAACGAGGATCTCTATCTGAGACGATCGTCACTGGGACCCCGTGCAACCTCACTATGTCCCGAATGTACAAGTCGGCAAGATGATCTACCGAATCTCTCACGCGCATAGGAATGAAGTGCGCCGACTTAGTCAACCGGTCTACAACCACCCAAATAGCATCACTACCCCGCTGAGTCCTCGGAAGATCCACAACGAAGTCCATAGTGACATGCTCCCACTTCCACTCGGCAATAGGCAAGGGTTGCAACAAAGCCGCTGGCCTCTGATGTTCGGCCTTCACTTGCTGACAAGTAAGGCACTTAGACACGAAAGCTACCACATCTCTCTTCATACCCCGCCACCAAAACTGGCGACCCAAATCCCGATACATCTTAGTACCTCCTGGATGCACCGCAAGGCGCAAATGATGAAACTCTCGGAGTACCTCCTCTCGGCAAGACTCCGGGACAAACAGACGGTGTCGGTATCTCACACTCAGGTCGGGATATACCGTCAAACCCTTCTCAACCTTCCCACCGGAAATCTTCTCACGGAGGGATTCTACCTCAAGGTCACCTCTCTGAGCCTCTAACACTCGAGTCACAAGTGTAGGCTGTGCAACAACAGAAAACAAAGCCACAGCCTCAACTGATTCGCCCAGAAGCAAATCGAACTCCCTAATTTCACCCAACATCTCCCATTCTCGGATGGCTATACTAGCAACGTCACCAACAGATTTCCTGCTAAGGGCATCGGCCACAACATTGGCCTTTCCCGGATGATAATGCAACTCAAAGTCATAATCCTCAATAAACTCCATCCACCTCCTCTGCCTCAAATTCAAATCTTTCTGTGTAAACAGATATTTCAGACTCTTATGATTCGAGAATACCTCGAACTTCTCACCATAAAGATAATGCCTCCAAATCTTCAAGGCAAATATCACAGCTGCTAACTCTAGATCGTTCGTAGGGTAATTTTTCTCATGGATTTTTAACTGACGTGAACCATAGGCAACCACTTTCCCTTCTTGCATTAACACACAACCCAGACCCTCTCGTGAGGCGTCACAATAGACTGCATAACCCAACCCTCTCTCCGGAATAATCAAGACTGGAGCGGTGGTCAGTCTAACTTTCAACTCCTGAAACGACTTTTCACAAGTCTCACTCCATACAAATTTGACTCCCTTCCGAGTCAATCTAGTCAAAGGCGAAGCTAACCTGGAGAAATCTTTCACAAACCGGCGATAATACCCAGCTAATCCCAGAAAACTACGGATCTCAAACACATTCTTAGGCTGTGCCCAGTCTTGCACTGCCTCCGTCTTAGATGTATCAACCGACACCCCTTCCCCAGAAACGACATGACCTAAGAATTTCACCTCTTCTAGCCAGAACTCACACTTCCCAAATTTAGCATAAAGCTTATGGGCTCTAAGTAACTCAAGCACCACTCTCAAGTGTTCCTCGTGCTCCTCCTCTGAAGGTGAATAAATCAAAATGTCGTCCACAAAGACGACTACAAAACGATCTAAGAATTCTCTGAAGATCCGGTTCATCAAATCCATAAACACTGCCGGTGCATTGGTGAGCCCAAATGGCATCACCAGAAACTCATAGTGGCCATACCGCGTACGGAATGCCGTCTTCGGAATATCCTCCTCCCTGACTCTCAACTGATGATAACCCGATCTCAAGTCTATCTTAGAAAAACAACGGGAACCCTTCAGCTGATCAAACAAATCATCTATACGAGGCATAAGATACTTATTCTTAACCGTAACCCGATTCAATTTCCGGTAATCTATACACAGTCTCAAAGCACCACCTTTCTTTTTAACAAAAAGGGCTGGCGCTCCCCACGGCGAAACACTAGGACGGATATAGCCCTTATCTAACAACTCCTGGAGCTGAATCTTCAACTCAACTAACTCAGCTGGGGCAAAACGATAAGGTGCCATAGAAATTGGTGCCGTGCCGGGCACTAGGTCAATAGAGAACTCAATCTCTCGATGCGGTGGCAAACCAACAAGATCCTCGGGAAAGACGTCCGAGTACTCACAAACCACCCTTGGCAACGCAATCTGCGTCTCATCAACCTCACTAATCGAAAGATTAGCAAGTAGACAACTAAGCTCACTCCGCCCTCGTGAAACATACCCCGGTGGCAAAACACTACCAACCCAGTCCCCCAGAAAATGGAAACACTCACCGCTAACGGTACACCAAGTGACCCTCTGACGGTAGCAATCAATAACTGCCCGGTATGACGATAACCAGTCCATACCCAAAATAACATCAAAGCCCTTCATAGGCATAACTACAAAAGAAAATGAGATTCTATGATCATCGACCTCTATATCACAACCCCTAACACCTTGTTTCAAGATCAATTCACCCCCAAGAGGTGACACTACACAAATAGGAGACGCTAACTGTGCTAACTCCAACTCCAAAACAGATGCAAATGCAGCAGACACAAAGGAATGAGATGCACCCGTATCAATCAAAACATTAGCAACCGAGTTGCAAAACAAAAGGTACCTCTCACAACCGATGGAGCCGGTACAAGGTCCTGTGCAGTGACAGCATACACGCGCCCAGACAACCTCTGATCAACTTGCTCACCCCTAGGAGCATAAGACTGCTGCACAGACTGGGACGATGAAGCCCCCTGATTGGCCCTCGAGGCCTGACCCGACTGAGCTGGCTGCTGACCCTGAGTCTGCCTCAAACCTGATGCACTAGGTGTGCCACCCAACTGCGGGCAATACCTCTTCATGTGCCCTGCCTGTCCGCACTGAAAATAAGTGAGCGGCTGGCCTCTACCCTGACTCTGGCTCTGAGATCGAGCCGAAGAAGATGCTGTTCTCTGCCCTCCTCCCCTCTGAGGACAAACTGGAGACTTGTGGCCCAGTTGGCCACACTTGAAACAGGTAATGTCTCCCTGGCTGCCTTTCCCAAAACTTGCACTCGGCACTGGAAAAGTGGATCTAGAAAAACTACCCTGAGACTGCTGAGGAGTAAAACCTCTCTGCCTCTTGCCATCACTCTGGCCCTCCTGACTCCTCTTGGAGCCTTTCTGCCCTTCATCCTCTTCCTGCATCGTAATCTCCGTATGGGTTGCAGCATCAACCAGACGCCCATAATGACGAATCATAGACCCAACAATTCTCAACTTGAGGCCGCGCCTCAACTTTTTCTCAAACTCAATGCAACGACGTTCCTCAGACGCCACTAACTCAGGTGCAAACCTGGACAAACTAGTGAATGCAGCCTCAAACTCGGCCACTGAAGAACTCGACTGCTTAAGCTGACAGAACTGGTCTCTCAGCTTCTCCCTGACTGCCGGAGATAAAAACCTCTCCTGGAAAGCATTCACAAAAGCCTCCCACGTAGCTCCAATGCGACCCTTAGTGAACTTCCACCACTGACCCGCATCTCCCTTCAGCTGGAACGATGCCAAGGTCACTTTCAACCCCTCATCTTCGATGCCAAGCATCTCAAATGTCTTCGTTGTCTGTTCGAGCCATTCGTCTGCCTTAAGCGGCTCTTTAGGATCACCTAAAAATTCGTCTGGATTGGACCGGAAGAACTCCCTCTTCAGAAAAGAAGGTCCAGCATCTGCAACAACAACTTGGGCTGGGTTCGCAGCCCTCAGAATGCCAACTGATTCCCTGAATGCCCCTGCTATCTCTCGGGCTAAAGCGCCCATAGCCTGCTGGCCTATTGGCTCGACCACATTGGCCTGACCAACACCCTCCTGTACTGCCGGAATCTTCTCTGGCACAGGCACTTCCTGCCTACTCGGCCTACCACGCCTACCGCGTCCCCGTCCTCGTCCTGATATCCTAATACAAGAAACAAAGACGTTAGCACATTAATAAATGTGCCGAAACTAAACACTCTCGTCCTAATGCATTGGACAACAATAATTCATTCCACGTAAGCACATAATCACATAAGCACCTACGAATTTCATTCCCGGATAATGATAGTCCCAAAGTGTTACTATAGTTCCGATTGGAAGCAGCAGTGATCAAGTGCCTTTCCAACAAGACTACTAGAAACTCAAGGGTCTAATCAACATCCCAGAAACTACGTTCCATACCCACATAATCACATAAACATGTTATCAAATAAGCATACAACAGTACACTAAGTCTCTATCAAACGAGACGAACCCAATGTGATACTAATCACTGCCCACGTACCCAAAGTATTCCAACCCGGTACGCTCTGATACCAAGTTGTAACGCCCTCAAAATATAACCCATAACATACACAATAATACGATGCATTACTTAAGAAAATAAACCATAATTCATTCATCAGAGTATCCTAAATAAAGACATTACATATAACATCCAAAATAAATGCCCTACGGGCTTACATCCTGCCAAGCCAACACTTGGACACAAAAACATGAGTTCTAACTCAAATACAAATAAAGCCCTAGGCTTGAATGTTTACATGTAATTCTAATAAAAACAAATAACTAAAGACAAGGCTTCATTGTCTAAATCCTTCCAAGCTATGTCCTTGGAGGTAGTGAAACACCTGGACCTGAAAATGATGTTCCCATATAGGGTGAGCCACAGCCCAGTAGAAATATACTAAACCAAATATAAGCATTGAATAAAGCAATAGCATTCAATAGATGGATAATACAAATGATCAGTTTCACTTTCCATTAGTTATTCAACTTTTCCTTTTTACCAATATGGCTCAGAACTTGGCCAAACTATAACAGTGAATTTGTATATCACAGCACATTACTTCCAATCTTAACATAATAAATGAGACTCAAGCTCATATCAAAACACTTCATACTTCCAGATTGATACACATTTTAGTGCTGTATCAATAAAACACTTCAATAAATAAGCACACTTAAAAGTGATGCTAATGGAGTCCATCCCCTATCTCCTCCCAAACAAAATCCGGTTTAGAGGTCCATCCCCTATCTTCCCCTAAACCGTGGAGTACATCCCCTATCTCCTCCCACACAATATGCATATGCAATGCTCAACCAATACATGTATGTAAACACATAACATATACAACCAACAATCAATACACATAATGTCTGTATTAATTCAACAGTCAAAATTAATGACTTAACCAATGTGATTAGTTTCAGTTATCCCTAATCCACATGCAATGTCTACAACAATCATGACTATCCTCCACCGATAGCCCAAAACAGTTATCTCTAGACTGGAAATAAATAAAGCAGTAATTCGATAGATGAGTAATTTAAATTAAACAACTACCTCATTTAATTAATAAATTCCTCAATTTCATGAATTTAACTAATTCCCAATGTTCCTTAAATAAAATATACAATTCAATTTATTCAAACACTTAGGGTTTTTCCCAAAATTACCAAAATACCCCCAACATATCAAAATACTAAAACTTAGAACAAAACTCATAAATTAGAGTAGGAAATCCCTACCTCGAAGAAATAACCCAAAAAGAGAAGACGAAGATGATGACCCAAACTCAAAGTGCTCCAACTCCAAGATCGTTCAGATTAAACTGAAGCCCTCGACCCACACTACCTTTTTAATAAAGCAACTAGGGTAGAAACGCACTCTAAATAGATCAAACCTAAGAGAAAAGGTGAGTAGGGAAAGAGAGAAGTCGGACCTAGGGTTTGGAATCCAAAAGGCAGATGAAAAACTGATTAAAATCCCACTGCTGCCTATTTAAACTGAACAGGCTCGCTCGAGCGAAGACATGGTCGCTCGAGCGACCAGACACAAGAAAGTCTCGCTCGAGCGAAGAAAAGCTCGCTCGAGCCAAAAACGTAATGCTTCAGGTCTGCAACCCAGAAGCATGCTCGAGCGACAGAATGCTCGCTCGAGCGAAGAACTCGAAAACATACACCTCGCTCGCTCGAGCAAAGAAAAGCTCGCTCGAGCGAAGAAACACTGCTCTCAGGTCTATACTAGACGCAATCGCTCGCTCGAGCGAAGAAACCCTGGCTCGAGCCACCAGAGACAAAACTCAACCCTCGCTCGAGTGACCAAACCCTCGCTCGAGCGACCAACCCAAAAACTGGACAGCAATACTTGATTTCCGGACCCAACCAACTTGAAACAAACCTGCCCAACACATCCTATAACTCAGATGAGAAAATAAAGGACGACAACAACAATTATACAATGATAAGATCCATGGAACCTAAGTCCGGATATAGTAATCAAATGGGAAAAGACCGGGGTCGCTATACCTAAGGGCACATGTTATAAATTATTGTAATTGAATAGTTCATCACCGTGCATACGAGAGAGAACATTTATTGTTTAGCTATTTATTCTTGCTTCCGCTTTTGTTATTGTGGAAATGGACTATAATCAGGGATTGGATAATGATATTCAAGTAATAAAAATTTAGGGCGTTACAAATTCACATGTGATACAAAGTGAGGTCAAAATTTGATATGCCTGAACATTCAATATTTCAGGTCAGGTACAAAATGACTTATTAAATCTCATTTTTGTCATATGTTAATTAATGAATGAAAGAATACGCTACTTTATCTTATTTACATGATATACTCATTACATAAAATGCCTTCTTCTCAGACTATTGTTGCTCCAACGACTTATCTAATGATGGGACAAGCTAGGGGTGAGCAGCGGATATATCGATCCGCCAAAACCGACTGAACCGAACCGATCCGCCGCATTCTGGACGGATGCGTGATGGCGAGAGGACGGTTGCAGATTAATTTTCTCTAATCCGCCAATCTAGCGGACGGATAGCGGATTTGAGATTCCTTTGGTCGCAACCGAACCGCCAAACCGCGAGCACCACTAGGAATTTATAAGACTTTGTGTTTTCAATTTGTTTAAATATTCTGTTTGTGTTTTCAATTAAAAAAGAGTTTAAATATTATGTTGAAAAAAGTTTTCAACTTGAATATCTTTTTTGAATTGAAAAAAATAAACGTATTATTTATCTATATTTTTTGGTTTTTAAATCTATCTCTAAAAATAATAAATATAAAATATGATATATGCTGGTTGGTTTTTGTTTTCAAAAACAGATATAGATGCAACAATACAGAGACATACGATCTCTACTACTGCTCTGTTCATAGTTTTGGTGGTTTGAATTGTTTTTATATTTTAAGAACCACAGATTGTAATACTTTATGTAGATGAGGCATATTGTAGTATATGGATGAGGCATGCAGTAATTGTGATATTCTAAAGTTTCAAACTTTCTTGCTTTGGATGAGGCATGCAGTGATTGTAATTTTTTTTAAGTCACTGACTGTAATATTTTCTTTTTCTTTTTTTGAGGAAGTGCACAAGTTGAATTATGTTAAAAATTTATAAAATTTTTAATCACCAAACTGATTCGCATCCATCCGCCAAACTGCCAATCTGCTCAATCCATATCCACCGGATTGCCGGACGGATGCGGATTGATTTTCTCCAATCCGCGAATCTGGCGGACAGATGGCAGATTGGAGGTTCTGTGGCCGCAACCGATCCGTGCCCACCCTTAGGACAAACGGTTTTTCAGGCTGAAACTTGAATAAATTCGATTGGGTTGTCTGGTTATTCAATTACACTCTAAAACATTCCGAGATTTGCCTAAATTCGATCCAAACTAATCTCTGTCTTAACTAACTTGTCAAAGCCCAAGTCACTGCAATATAATTTAATTCAACTACGGAAAAATAATTAGCTAGTATTATATATAATTATCTATTAGGATAAATTATAAATATATCCCTTGAGATTTGCTTAAAATATAGATTGTCCTCTATGGTTTGAAAAATTATAAATATTCCATTGCCAGAATTTTTATGGGTAAATTACACTTACACCCCCTGAGATTTGGGTTTAATACATATCATCTACTGACGTTTGGAAAATTACACTAACCTCCTGTTATTGTAATTATTTAGACGGTAATGAAGACATTGAACTCATGTATTATCTCTTTTCTTATTTTATTTTACTTCCTTTGTTTTTTGTTTTTTTTTTTGTTTTTTTTCCTTTGCTTTACTCTTTTTTTTTTTTTTTTTTAAATGTAATTTTCTCTATTTTTCTATTAGGAGTTGTTGCTTTTTATATAAGCAGGAGGATTTGTGAAATGAGGCTATTAACCACAGTAATGGAAATGTAATTTTCAGAACGTTAGGGGGTGGGATGTAATTGGACCAAATCTCAGGTGGTGTCAGTATAATTTACCCATTTTTTATTTAACAGGATTAACTGAATTTTTTTTTTCTAACTGCTCTCTTATATAATAATAAAATTATTTAAATTATTAATTGAAATATATTTTTAACATTATTAAAAACTGTTAATTAATTTGATGATATATTAATAAAATGTGCTATTTATTATGAAATTAGAAACTTTAGGAAGCGGGGTGTAATTTTAAAATTATAGGAGACAATTCATATTTTAAGTAAATTTTAGAGGGTGTATTTGTAATTTATCCTTATATATTAATAGTATTTAGATTGTTTGGATTGCGAGAGTTATGCCTAGATACCGATCAAAATTTTGGTTTAAAAAATTTTATCTTAGAAATTGATTAAATTTAAAAGAGTCATGTTAATGACAGTCTCAAGAGTTGTTAATAAGAAATAAAAAATGATAAAATATTTATAATTTCAATATAGTTTCTTACATGTTTTAAAATACTTTTATATACCTTTTACACAATTCAAAATAATTTTATGAATTAATTACATACAAGTCCTATTTACAAATGTTATGATAGTTTAGGTCCTATTTAAGATTTTTGAACCAGGAACTCTTATTTAGTAAAACTGAGAATATTATCAGTTTTTCCTAATTTTTAAAACTAAAAACATCATCAATTTTGCATAGTAATGTTTCAGATAATTGTTTCGCTAAATGATAAAAAAACAGAACATGAGATCAAGGTTTTGAAACCCGGATCGGACCGGCCGGTTCAACCGATTGAACCGGTGACGAGATGAGGTTCCGGTCTGATTGGCCCTCTAAAACCGGTCAAGTGTAAAAACGTTGTCTTTATTGAAAACCGGTGAAACCCGCGGTTAAACCGGTAAATCGGTTGACCCGTTCCCGGGTTGATTGAACCGAGACGGTTTGCTTGTATATATATATATAAAAAAAAAAAATTCAGATCTACTTTTGTTTTTTGTTGTTGATCTTCAGATTTTTCCTTTTTTATTCTTTCTTTGTTTTTTTATTTTCTTTCTTTCTTTCTTTCTTATTTTATATATTTATATATATATATATATATATATATAAATATAAGAATATAAGAAAATTTTAATTTGAAACTCTTTTTCAAGGGTCTCCTCTTGTGAGGAATCCCATTAAGAGCTTGATGAAATTATTGTGAAAGTCTTCACCTATTTATAAGAAAAAAACTCTTTCAAAAAAATTCAAAAAATCCATGTGGGATTCAATCAAATGTATTGGAGGGAATATTGAAATTTTGATATTCCTCCAAAATTTTTGCTCTACTTTCAATCAAATTATTTGAATTAAAATCATATGGAGGGAATATTAAATATTTGATTTCATCTTCTAAAATTGAAATTAATAATATTTTAAAATATATTATTATATTTTTCAGTAAAAAAAATATTAGGACAAATATTTAAGATAATTTAATATTTTTAATTTATAATTTTCTTACTTATATTTTTATTTAAATATAATTTTAATATATTTATTATGTCACGGTTCGATTCCGGTTCAACCCAATGGTTGAACCGGTGATCCGTCCACCCGATCCCTTTTCCGGTTCGCTCACTGATCTGGTTTTTAAAACATTACATGAGATTAAATGTTTTTGCCCTTTTACTTATTGGTTTGATTCAACTATCTAATAAAATCGAGAACATTAATAATTTTTTCCAGTTTTAAAATTAAGAACATTATCAGTTTTTTCACGTTTAAAGTTTTTTATATTTTTTATTTTTTTGCATATTAATGTTCCATCATCATGCTCTTTTATAGACACAGAATTTCCAGTTTTACATAAAAAATAATAATTCAGTCTTTTCAATGTTTTAAAAAAGAAAGATTAGTTTTTTTATTTTTTATTTTTTGCACATCATTTTTCTTTTAGTTTTCTTAATTTGAAAGTTGATGATTTAAAGTTTTCAAAATCAAAATATATGTCAAATCATCATGTTCCTTTATAGATAATCATAAATGATGAACAAAATCATTGTTTGAAGGATAATTCCGACTATCAAAAATTTAATGGGACTTGAAAGTCCAAAAAATCTTAGTTAAGATTTAATAAAGTGTAAGTTCATAAATTAGGACTTGCGTGTAAATGTCTCTAATTTTATATATTTTTCAACACCATCGGCTATTTTTAACATTTTTCAATTTAAAATTCTATTATCAAAGTTCTACTCTTTTTTTAATTGGATTGCTAAGATTGAACCCCTAACAATTTTATATGTACAAACACTATTTTTACATTAGACAAGGTCATTTTTGGGGAATGTAAAATCTTATCTATAATACGAAATTGAATCATTTATTTTTTTAGTGAAGTGCAAATAGTGAAATTTCATTAATCCCCCAACTGCTTGATTAAATTAACTAAATAATGAGAGAACCTCGATAGGTGTAGACAAAACAAACTAAAAAAGGTTTGTGCTCCACGAAATGGTTGGGAAAAATGTGCTTAACCTCATCAAGACATGTGGTCATCATTTATTATAAAGTATTCTATTTTTAATTAGTATAATATTATGATAGCTTCCAACTTTCGTGATTGGAATTTGGTTTTTCTTTCCAAAAAATTAACCAATCGTATAAATACATCTCACATGTTTTATGGATGTATGCTATTTCAATGATTGTTTAATGGAATCATATGGATTCAAGAGTTTCATATCATATTCATAAGGTATACAAATAAGAATTAGAATTGTATGGTACCTAAGTAGATACGAACATTGGGTCAATGGTGGAATTAAAATACTTTATTATTGTAATTTGGCAAATCTCATTTATAATGGGATTACTTATTGATAAAAACTTATGGACTTAATGGACAGACGGTTTGCAACTTGACTCTGGATATTTGGGATTTACTATGTAATGAAGGGCCTAAAATAATTTATAAAATTATATTTTACTGATATCTGTTCAAATGTGACATCTTATTTATGCATCTTATTAAGTTTAGGCTAAAATTTATAAAAGAAGTAATAGTTGTTGTATTGAGTTTTTCATATATATATATATTAGGAGTGCAAATAGTTTAGTTCGGTAAAAATTGAGAAAAAAAAATTAACATCAAATAAAACTTTTCAATTTTGTTGGTTGAGGAAAAGAAATGGATCGTGGTTTGATTTTTTAGTTTTGTCAGTTTGGTGTAGAAGAAGGATTCACATGAGATTTTAATAGAATTATTTATTTATTTATTTATTTATAAAAATGTGTACAATCTCACATTAGGAATGGGAAAAAGAATCATAAAAGTTCTTGTATAAATGTTTTCCTCCCTAAATTATTACAAAACTTGTATGATTAGTCACTTATCTTTTGTAACGCCCCGAAATAATTACTATAAACCACCCACAATATTAATTATATAGTAACATGAAATGAAATAGTTATCTTTCATTAATCCTAATTACTTGTACGATTGGGTAACATTGCAAGTATACATCCACAAGCCTAATCCTGAATCTATAGCATATGTTACGACAAGAGATAAGATAAGAAAAGAAAATAAAACAGATAATAAATGCCCTAAACACTTACAACTTTCCAAGACAGTGCTTGGTTACATCAAAAGTGGAATTTAAGTCCAATACAGTTAAAGGCCCTTGGTCTGCACAAAATATATACAAAAATTAACAAAAATGAAGCTCCTGCTCTAAATCCTCTAAGCTATTGCCTTAGCGGAGCCATATCATCAGGACCTGAAATATTTTTCCCACAAAGGGTGAGCCAAAGGCCAATAGAAATAATCCAACACAGTATATGAATCTTAACAAAGCTATAAGATGAATACATATGCAATGCTTGTGCCAAAACATTTTTATATCTCTTTCCAAAACTATGCGATGCCAAATTAATATCATGATTCATAAATCATTTCATTCTCAATAGAAAATAGGGTAGTGAATCACTCTGGAAATCTCAAAACCAATACAACCTTTCACAGAAATTTCGTCCGCAGGAAATCGTGAAACCGACACCCATGTAAATGTAGGCTATACAAGCACTACTATTATCATTTTACAGATATTTCATCTGCGGGATCAGTACCCATGTATACGTACGGTTTTAGGACTTTCACCATGGACACTCAGGCCAACTTATTTCAACAAGGCAAAACATGTTTCCCAGATTCACCCCTTTTTCTTAAAAGACAAATATTTCCAATGTACAAGTGAGTTAATGCCCAATGAAAATGAATGAGAAAATGGTTTCAATTCTCCTAATTCACATTCAATTTCTACAACAATCATAGCTATCCTCCACCAATAGCTCAAAACAGGTATTTCTAAATAGATAAACAATTATCAGTAAAGATAAATTCTCCAAATTTTCAAGAGGCGAGTGATAATACATATCCAACTCCATTATTCTCATCAACATGATTCCAATTTCATAATTTCAATATCAATCTCATTAGTTATATAAAACCAACATTTGAGGCATTTAGGGCAAAACCCATTTTCTTTCCAAAATCAATCCCAAATATCAAAATCAACCATTTATTTCCAACTCAACATTATTTTCTACATCAAAATCATTTTCAAGGATCCATTTGAAAACCCCTCTTTTGATTTTTACCCAAAACCTTAGATTTATTCCAAATCTTTCAAAATCTCAATATTGCTTAGAAATAACAAATAACTAAGTTAAAACTCATAAAAAGTTCGGAGATATCCCTACCTCAAGCTTAGAGAATGTGAGAGTGATGAGGAAACTCAAAGACGCCAAAAATCAACTTTGCTCCGATTAGAACAAAACCCTCGCCGAGCTCTACTTTTTTAACAAAGGGACACGGGTGAAAAATCAACAGATCTAGGTGGATTTGAGTGAAATAGATGAGTTTTAGAGAGAGAATAAGAGAAATTAGAGTTTTGAAATGTTTAGAGAGGGAGAGAGGTAAAAAAGTGATTCAGAAAAGTGACTTTACGAACTGATATACGCGCAGCTGACTCGAACGCAAGATGTGTCACTCGAGCGACCAGACACAATAAGTTTCATTGCTCGAGCGCAGAATACAAACTCCCAGTAGTTTTACAGACAGAAGACCATCACTCGAGTGCAAGAAGCTTCGTTTGGGAAAAGAATGCAAACTTACAGTATTTTTGTAGACCTGCAAAAGTACTGGACATTCACAAAGACCACTGGAGTGCAAGAAGTGTCGCTCGAGCGAAGAAACAAAATTTTGGGCAACAACAGTTTGAAAAACAGGCTACCAACCTATTCCAAATGTAACCAACACGTCCCAAAAGCCAAACTCAAAGAGATATAAGAGGAAGCAAGACATGGATATACGAGACAGTTGAAACCCGAATCCAAAACATCAAACGGGTCGGATCCAAGCCGAAATCGCTATAATCTCCCTCTTTAGGAATTTCATTCCCGAAATTTAAAATTAAACATCAAAACCATGTTCAAACCAATTATAACCATGATAGTAATTCAAATTCACCACATTGACCCATTCACCAGTCATTCCTCCTATAACCATGATAAACAAGTCTCCAACACTGAATATCCAATTCACATTTCCAAACATATACAATGTTTATGTTACATTAACAAGACAAGATTATCAATACAAGCTCAAACATCAATAAATAGGTCTGGATACTTCTTATGGACTTCCAACTCATGTTCCCAAGTGGCCTCTGCAACCCTATGGTGACGCCACAACACTTTTACCAAAGGAATCATCTTCCCACACAAGACTTGGTCTCGAGTTTCTAAGACTCTAATCGGTCTCTCCTCATACGAGGCATCCTCATCAACTTTTAAATTAGTCCAATCCAACACACGTGAAGGATTCAACTCATACTTTCGAAGCATACAACTATGGAACATGTCATGAACCCCGAAAAACTACGGCGGCAAGGCTAAACGATAAGCCGCCTCTCCAATTTGCTCTAGGATCTCAAAAGATCCAATAAACCTAGGAGACAACTTCCCGCTCTTTCCAAATCTCATCAAACCCCGTCTAGGTGATATTTTCAAGAAAACGTGGTCTCCCACCACAAAGGATAACAATCTTCTCTTACGGTCGGCATAGCTCTTTTGACAACTTTGAATCGTAACCAACCTCTTACGGATAAGTGTAATTTTCTCCATCGTTTCCCAGACCAACTCTGGACCTAACATAGGTGCATCACCTAACTTGGCCTAACATACAGGAGATTTACACTGTCGGCCATACAAGTCCTCGAACGGTGCCATACCAATACTCGACTGGAAATAGTTGTTATAGGCAAACTCCACTAAAGGCAAGTGTCTCTCCTACGACCCCTTAAAGTCAAGAACACAACTCTGAAGCATATCTTCTAGGATTTGAATAGTACGCTCTGACTGTCTGTCAGTCTGAGGATGATAGGCGGTACTAAAAGTCAACCTAGTGCCCAAGGCATTCTGCAGGCTCTACCATAACCGAGCCGTAAAACACAGATCTCTATATGAGATAATAGTTACAGGGACCCCATGAAGTCGAACAATGTCCCTAATGTAAAGGTTAGCTAAATAATCTACCGAGTCATTCGTGCGCATAAGTACAAAGTGCGCTAACTTGGTCAATCGGTCAACCACCACCCAAATGGCGTCATTACCTCGTTGAGTCCTCGGAAGGCCCACAACAAAATCCATTGTGACATGTTCCCACTTTCACTCGACTATAGGCAAGGGTTGTAACAAACCCGCTGGCCTCTGATGTTCGGCCTTCACTTGTTGGCAAGTAAGGTACTTCAATACAAACATAGCTATGTCCTTCTTCATCCCATTCCACCAAAATTGACAACTAAGGTCGTGATACATCTTTGTGCCTCCTGAATGCACTGATGGTGAAACTCTCGGAGTACCTCCTCTCGACAAGACTTTGGCACAAAAAGGCGATCAAGGTATCCAACACTCAAATTAGAATATATGTCCAAGTTCTTCTCTAATTTTAGTTACAATTTTTTACGTATTGTGAAAAAGTAGTTAGAATTATATAATAGTTGAATTTGGATCAACTGTTTTTTTTTTCTTTTTTCTTTTTTTGTAAGTACCTAAAGTTAAATTTATTGATTTTTTTAATTATCGCTAGAAAAGTTACTTTTGTCTATTTAAGCTAAAAAAATTACCATTTTATTTCATCTTATTTAGATGACAAATAAAAAAAAAGAAAGGGAAATCTCTATTTCACAACTGCTAAAAATGTCATATCCTACTTTATATTGTCTTTAGTGAAAAATTTTAATTTTCAATTCAAACGTATTATTTTTTTAGCAACAACTTTATTCTAAAAAGGTAAAGGAGTTATTAAAAAAATAATTGTCAAACTAGTCCTAAATGACTAAACAACAATTCTATATGTACAAAACAATTAAATCTCATAATAGGTCACATAATACTCATAAGGGTGTTTATCTCACAATGAAACTTATCACTTGCAAGTATTCTGTGATTCATTATGTTACAATATCTAAGAGAGAGAAAAAAAGAATATTATATTATGCGTATATTCAATATTATGTACCTTACAATACAATAAAGATGCCTATATATAGGCAAGGAAAGAGTAAGCAACAAGAAAGTTAGAGAAAGATCCTAATATGGTAAACTTAATTACAACATCTAATATATATAGTGAATATAATATATATATATATATTATATTCACTAATATATATATATATATATTATACCAAAATTAGCAGTTAAAGAAATTTATAAAACTACTTTTTTACAAAATACATTCAAAGTTAATCTTCATGTTAAAACATTAGAACAAGTTTATGCTTTAGAATAGGCAAGAGAAACCTGTCGGTTATTTGATGCTAATACTATTAAACGTCATTTGCAAACTGGTCATAATTTTATTCATTTAGGATTAATTCAAGTTGGAATAAAACCATTAACTCCTCAAGGTAAAAATACTTCTGTTTTATTATGCTTAAGAGATGCTCGTTTTCTAGACTACAATGATAGTTTAATGGGAATGGTAGAAACTGGTCTCCATAAGGGACCCGTTCATTTTAATTGTTTTCCTGATTTTACACTTAGTTTACGTGGCCCACATATATTAGATGCTTTAACACTAAATATTCAATTATATGGTTCATTTACAAATATGAAAGAAAAAGTACATAATATTGCTTTAATTTATCGTGTTCACTATAAATGTATTAAAACCAATTTAAATGTTCAAGCTTTACATAAAAGTCCTAAGGATAAAACCTTACTAATTCAAAGTAATAGTAATGATACACATATTAATGTTTCTCAAATGATTGAATGGAAAAATATTACTCTTCCTGAACAATGGATTACTGTTAATGAAAATTATCAACATAATCAACAACAATCTACTTGTCAAGATATTCAAGATATTCAATAATTTACTAATGGATCTGTTAAGATTAAATTTAATCGATCTCAATCATCTCGACATAATACTTCTAGTGTCCCTACTGAAATTGAAACTGAAGATGAAATATTTAATACACCTTTATTTCGTAAAAACAGTCAAATCCATCTAGGTCAAACTTCTGGTCAAACTTCTTATAATTAAATGAAAGGCGTAGATAACTCTACAACATCCAAAATTAGTAAACCTGTTTATTCTACTCACACTCATTTACCTGTAGATGATGATGATGAATCTCATGATTCTCCTACTCAAACTGATTTCGAAGTTATACCTCCAATAAATCCTCAATTAATGACAATTAAAAAATCTTTTGCTCCTGATCTTGATAAATTACTTATTGAATTTAGATCTAAAGAAAATAAAACTAAAAGACATGCTTATCGTGCTAAATATGATTCTGCTCAACAATCTAGAATAACTAGAAAATGGTATTATTTTATGATTGAATATAGTATGGAATTACCTTTCTTTGAATATTATGAAAATTATTACAAAAAGGTTAACACAATTACAAAACATAAATGGAAAACTTCTCCCAATACTACTGTTAGTTCTAGTCATCCTCCTTTAGTTAATATTATTATTGATCACCAAGGAACTGAAGTCCCAGCCTCTCCTTTTAAGTTGCCTGGTACTGACCCTGACATTAAAAAAGTTATTGAACAAAATAATTATACTAATCAATGTTTAAAAACAATTGGTACACAATTAGATAAAATTGAAACTCATTTAGATTCAACTAATATTACATCTACTAAACAATCTTTAGATCAACCTTTACTTAATCTCCCTAGTAATAGATCCAAACGAACTAGTTTAATTACTCAAGATCATTCTACTGTTAAAGCTATAGAACAAATACTTACCAAATTAACTACGTCTGAAACAGCCTCACCTTCTAGTAATAAGGGTCTTACTGTATTAAATCAACACAATATTGATACTGCTTCTAATCCCTCTGAAACTGATACTACTGATAATGACATTAATCAATTAGCCCAACAATTTCAATCCTCTACTCTTAATAAAATTCATTATCCTAAAGTCAATCCGCAAACTACAAAAAATTGGTATTCCAGACCTACTCCTCCTGATCTCCAATATGAAGAAACCAATCTTTCTAATCAATTTTCTGTATCTGCTAAAAAGTTATACGAATGGAATATTGATGGTCTCAGTGAAGATCAAATCCTTCAAAAATTAAATCATTTATCTATAGTTACAAATAGTTATCTTAGTAATTACCCTGAATATACTCAAGCTGAAATGTCTTATTAGTTACTTCAGGTTTTACTGGTATGCTCACATCTTGGTGGGAAAAATATCTTACTGAAGATCAACGTGAATCAATATTATATGCTAATCAAAAAGATGAAAATGATCTACCTATCTTTGATGAAACTATCGGCTATTACAAACCTGATGGTATTAATACTTTAGTCTATACCATAGTAAGACATTTCATAGGTACCCCTACTAATATATATTCTCGCATACATGAGCAACTTAGTAATCTTACCTGTCCAACCTTAAGTGATTTTAGATGGTATAAAGATGGTTTTATCTCTAGAGTTATGTTAAGAGAAGACTGTACTAAATCTTTTTGGAAAGAAAAATTCATTAATGGATTACCTAGTCTTTTTGCTCATAAAATTAGAGATGTTCTTAGTCAACCTACTGGTGTCATTGAATATAATAATTTAACTTATGGTGATATAATTAGTACTATCCAAAAAGAAGGATTAAAAATGTGTATTGATTTAAAACTTAGTCAAAAAGCTGCTAAAGATAAACATAAAGCTAAATATGAATTAGGCAATTTTTGTGAACAATATGTGTAGACGTCCCCCGAACGCCCCGGGAGGGTTAAGTCCCGTTCTGTTCATATTGGGGTCACTACAATTCAAGGACTCAAATGTCACGGTTCTTTAATCTTGAACCAAAGAGTCCAAATCCGGCAAATCCTTTTGAGAAAAACAGATTTTTGAAAGAAGTGCCAAACATGGACTGCTTTGCCAGATAACAGAGTCGCCACCTAAATATTTTTTAATGGGAAATTTAGGAAACCCTGACTCGGTGCCAAAGGCCACGTGTCCGTCATCACCAAAGTTGGCTCGGGAACTTGGGTACGATTGGGGAAGGTCACATCGTGAGCACCCCCGCTCGCCCGGTCAAAGACCGGCCTCTACTAACCATGATATCTGATTTTTGAAAACATTGTGAGTTCTTATTCCGATTATTAGCCTAGGTTACTATGTGATGCTCGCAGCAAACAAGTATAGACTGAGTCACCTGAATTGGAACTAAACATTTCATGTTTGTTTGTTTGAAAATGGTTTGATGGTGCTACCCGCAGGTAGGCTAAGACGCGGATTTGCCACCCTCAGGTGGGCTTAAGAAAACATGATTTTGCCACTATCTAGTGGGCTTAAAACAAACAGTCAACGCATTGTCCCAATTCAAGTAACTCAACCTCCACCCACAGGCATCCAAGGCAGTTATATCACATAAGCATATAGCCTCATGGTAAGCATGCTATTCATGGCAGCACTCACACGCATGCAAGGATGCTAAAGCATAAAACTCACCGAGTACTCCAAGCCAAAAACAGAAAACTGATTAGAAATCATGCATGATCCTAAATATACAGGAATGCCTAATGCAACACATGCAATATGCAACTATAGCAGGCTCGGCTATTCTAAACATGGCATATGAAATGCAACAGCTATCATGTATTCAATTTGGAATTGAAATGCAAATGCAGTTTGTATGATGCGCCGAGCCCGGTGCGTGCAAAACAGATGAATGATGCAAACATGCTGTCATGCTGTATGCTAATTGAAATATGCCCTATATCTAACCAACGTAAGCGGGTAAATAAAAGGGAGAAAGAAATGGGGGTTGGAAGACATACATCACACTCACCCACACTTATTACAATTATGCCCTCGCGCAGAGGGTCCGAATAAATATACAGTCCGAAATGTACAGTCCGAAATATTACAGTCCGAAATAATATACAGATTTCTAATTAATTAACAAATTAACTAATAAAGACTGTAAACTGGCATGCAAGCCAGGGGCTGCCTCGCTTCTGATGAATGATGTATGCTGGACTGTGTTGCGTGGAAATCCACTGGGATGCCCAATCTAGCCTCTGTTTGCGATATTCTCGAAATGTGTGCCAGACTCCGAAAGGCTGCTGATTCTTCATTTTGCTGCAACAGAGAGCAGGAAAGGGGCATAGCAATGTATTTCACAAATATATGCATGCCTCGATCCTCGTGCCACCAATCACGCATATCGATGCATGATGGCCGAGGAGCCGGATTGCACAACTCAATATAGGATGAATGCAGATGAATGCAAAACCTAACTCCATCATGGGTAATCCGGAGTGTCGGTGACTTGGGAATTGAGACCCGTTCCGTCACTCGGAGTACGAAACGTGCCTCGTTTCCCGTGCCCGGGCTAACTCCTATCCCGAACACGATGCGATATGCATGATATGTATGAAATGCAGCTAATATACAATTCTAGCACGCACAATGCTATGAGAATGAGGTGTCTCGAAATGCGTGCACCCGGGCACGCAAATCGAGGCGATGGCCCTAAGGCATGAAATGGCATACACAATGCAATTGGACTTACACTAACATGAGAGAGCCTCAGCCACACTCACATAAGAGGCCGATGGATGAAAATGAAGCTGCCTCGCAATGCGTGCCCATGGGCACGCAAACCGAGGCGGTGACATACAGGCATGAAAATACAAATTGGGCTTACACTAACATGAGAGGGCCTCAGCCGCACTCACATAAGATGCCATGAGACAAAAATGAGTTGCCTTGAAATGCGTGCACACGGGCACGCAAACCGAGGCATGGCCCTAAGGCACAGAAATGACATGCGAATGAGATGTGACATATGGCATATGAAAAATGCAAATTTCAGCAGCTAATATGATACACAAATAACCCCCGAATTATGACAAAATTACACCCGATGTCCGAAATGCTATGCTAAGCATCCGAAATGGCCTACAGCCCTACTAAACATGCATAATTGGCACATGACATGTAAAACAGTAGCAAGGCAGCCCCTAAACTAGCATTTTTTTTAGTACAAAGCAAGGCTAAACAACAACCACAAGTATGGTAAAATTAGCATGCAGAAATGGGGAAAAAGAGGGGAATTACAAAGCAAGTAGTATATACAATGCTCAAACCAAGAAAATCAGTTCTACAACATTAAAGATGGACCAAAAATATTCACAATTACAAGAGATGACATCCCCCAATTCAGTGTGTAGATATGCTCAACATAGCATGCAAAATGAAGCCAACAAAGGGCTACAACATGAGGTATCAAAAGCATATACCAAACAACTTTGGACCCTTAACAAAACATGAATAATGGGTCATTTTAAGACACTTTCTAAGCCTGATGAAGGCTGAAAACAGAAGCTAAGCAAGCCTAATAAAGCATGCAATTTTACGGAAAATATGGAGGGTACAACATGAAGTACCAAAACCAATCATCAAATGGCCTAAGACTCTTAACAAAACATGATGAGAAGGACAAAATAAGACTCTTTCCTAGCCTGATGAAGGCTGAAATCAGAAGCCAAATGAGCCTAACAAAGCATGCAAAACATGGCCAAAGAGAGGTACAAAGAGAGGCCATTCATGGAGGCACCAAACAGGATTGGTCCCTTCTACAATGTTGTAGAGGGACACAAAATAAGCTCAAAATCAGTTTATAGAATGTTCCAAAAATAAATGCATATAAGCTAAAAATAGCATGCAAGTTTACGGTAAATTGGAGGATTTGTGAAGCAAGTGCATGATAGAGAGGCCAAACATGGTTGAGCCCTTCTTCAATGTTGAAGAGAGGCTCAAAATAGGCCCACTCACAGTTTATTACATGCTCGAAAATGGATCACTCATAATCCAAACAAAGCATGCAAAATATTAGCACATAAGAGGATATTGAAGGAAGTATAAGATAGAGGGCTCAAACAGGGTTGAGCCCTTAAACAAACATCAAGAATAGCTCAAAAAAGGACCACTTTCAGTAGTGGTCAGAGCTCAAAACAGTGAGCAAATAGAGTAAAAAAATGAAGCAAAAATAAGCTAGAAAAAGGGAATTAGAGGCATACCCTTGAAGACTACACTTTTGCTTCCTCTTGCCTTGATGAAAGTTGCTTCTAAGCCTCTGAGGAACCCTTCCTTGCTGCTGGAAATGGAATGGTGATGGTGAGGCTTGGAGTTGATGAAGGAATGGCCTAGGGACTTGAAGAATTTTTAGGGTTTTGGCTATGGAAATGAGATCAAAGGGAGATGGAGTCTTGAGAGGAAAATGTCTAACTCCAACAAAGAAGGAGGCCATGCCCTCAAATAGGCAAGAAAGGGTTGTAAAAGGGGAGGGAAATGCATCCAAGCTTTCCCTCCCAAAATATCCCCCGGAAGGGGGAGATATTTTGAAAAGCAGCTGGACAGCTGTAAAGGAGTGGAAAGCAGAAAGCTGGCCGGCCAGGTAATTTTCTGGGAGGTGGCCGGCCGGCCACCCCAACTGGTCGGCCAGCCACTCACCCTGGCCGGCCGGCCATGGCCCAAAAATGAAGTAGAAAATTGCTGGCCGACCACTACTCCTTGGTGTCCTCCCAGGTGTGTAGAATAAGGCCCCATGGTCGGAATGTGGCAACACTGAAGCAGGAGTCACAACATTGCATCTGAAGGGGAGGCTCAAAAATGAAAGTAACAATTATTGGCCGACCACCACTTTTTGGTGTCCTCCCATGTGTGTAGAACAAGGTTCCATGGTCGGAATGTGGCAACACTGAAGCAGGAGTCACAACATTGCATCTGAAGGAGAGGCTCAAAAATGAAATCCAAAATTGCTGGCCGACCATCACTTCTTAGGGTCCTCCCATGTGCCCTCATCACAAATATGTAGCTTTGGTTGGAAGAAAATGGGCCCAGGGTATTCAACATTAGCCCGGAAGTGAGCAAAACGGGCGCCGGAGGAGCGAAACTGGTTATCTGGGATAATTGCTGGCCTCCCACCCCCCAGTGATCTTCCTGGTGCTGAAACAGAGGTACCTGCCAAAATCGAACAAAAACTAATGAGAAATGAACGCTCGGGGCCCAAACCGCGCAATTCGGGGTCCCGAAAATGGGCTGCAGGCACCGGAAGTGGTGTTCAGCAGCGAAGTGGGTATCAGAGGCCCCAGTGTTCCTCGGAATGATAAAACAGAGGTACCTGCCAAAAATCGGAGAAAACCGATGCGAAATGAATGCTCGGGGGCCAAACCGCGAGGTTCGGGGCTCGAAAACCGGCTATAAGCACCGAAAGTGGCATACGGCCACGAAGTGGGCATCAGGGGCCCCAGTGTGCCCTGTTATGACAAAACAGAGGTACCTGCCAAGAACCGGAGGAATCGGAGACGGTTGGGCGGTCCCGAACCGAGGCACACGGCCTGACGGCTCCGAGAACCGGGAACCGGGCTCCGAAATGGGCAAAATGGCCTGCGGCCACGAAATGTAGCGCACGGCCACCGAGAGATAGTCTACGGGACCACTCCCTCCCCTCAGGAAAGAAAACAGAGAAAACCGAGTCTGGTTCGCAAACCGAGACAAGGCACAGAAGAGGATTCGGAAGTTCGGAGGCAGGGCGCACGGCCGCGACTCTGAGACTTCTGAATGAGCACAAAATGCAACATCACCGAGCGCTCAAACGGTGACGTCTGAGTCTTAAGGTCGGTCAAAAATGGGGTGTCTACAGTTGCCCCTCTTTGACAGAACTCGGAAGTCACAAGTGACGGGAGTGAATGTCAAAGCCCAGAGACGACCCATTTTTGACAAGGCCGAAGACTTAGACAATCATACAAGATGAACAGAAATGTGCCTGCAGGCGTGCCCGCAGGGAGAGGGGGCAAAATGCAAAGTGACATGCACAGAGCCGAATGATCATGCAAATGCAGCAAGCTGTAATGAGGCAAGTATTGACAAATAGATGCAACAGTTTTAAGCAAGAATGCAAAGCAACAACTACATTTCATGCAGTTAGGAATGCGGAGAATCACTCGATTCTCGTCGCGTCTCACACGGAGAAGATACGATACCTGCGCGATTCGTCTGGGCGCACCAGCTTCGAATGAACCGTACATACAATATCGTGCCTGCAAAAGAAGGAAATTCAACAAGAACAGTATGCCAACAACATATATTCAATGTGATTCCTAAGATTCTGAAAGTCTGACACACACAGTGTCGGCGGGTGAACGCGTCGCAATGCGAGAAAAGATAATGCGTGACAACGCATGCTCAAGCATAGAAGTATTGTACACCAAGAAATCACACATGACAGTGCAAAACATTCATGAGAATGCGAATTATGAGCCAAATAATGCACAACGAGCGCAAATCAGAGTGCCCGTTTGTTGCGAAATAATAAACAAGAAAGCGCGCATTTCGGCGACGACAACTCGATCGCGGCCTCTGATTCACCTCCCGGAGAGGTTATAACATGTTCAAAAAGGATACACCTTGATTTTGATGAATAATGACGAGACACATGTCAGAAATTGCAGCTAAAGTTCCAACGGAGCAATTTCGCGCCAGAAAGTGCACTTTTCTCGAACTTTTTCAGGTCCCGGGAACTCCGATTTTCCTCAAAATTTGCAGAGAGGTAGGGGAGGGGGTGGGGACCATGGTCGGCCAGCCCATGCCCTAGGAGAGGCCATCGGCCAGGGGGGAAAAAGCACATGGCCGGCCAGCCAGGAAAGGTGGCCGGCGGCCGGCCACCTGCCAAAAGCAGGGGCATTTTGGTCATTTTGAGGATTTCTATATATATGCTTGCCCATTGCCTCCGAAATCACACCCCCAAGTGTGAAATTCTCTCCTCTTGCTTCCCAAGCCATTTTCTCTTTCAGATCTGCATTTTATACGCGCCCCTCGGCCTCCCACGCAAGTTGTTTTCGCGATATCCTTCAGATTTAAGCACTTTGAGCCGACTAAAATTTGATTTCGGAGCTTCTCTTCTCATTTTCATCACCTGAGGTAAGTTTGTTTCAATATTTGGAATATTTTCTCGGGAGTTGACTTTTGTTGACTTTTTATTTCCCGGGAGTTGACTTTTTCCAATTTTGGCTCATTTTTGCTCATTTTTGCAGATTTCTCGAAATGGCAGGCAATTTCCCTTACGGTGGAGGTTTTCCGGGTGCCGGAGATGATTTCGACATTATGGCATTGCCCCCGAGGGTCCGGCCTTTCATTCCCGATCGATACGCTCCAGCGGTACATAGGCTTCCGCGAGCCGTTTTCCGTCATTTCACCGATTTCAACGATCGGGTACCCGGGGATCTTCTTCTGCGGGAGCCGGAGCAGCACCTCTCTCATGATGCGCGAGAGGTATTTTACTTTATTTCCCGCATTCTTGTGCATTTGGTAGCTTTGCCACACAGTTGTAGCTTACGACATAGTACTTTGTTTGCACTTTGAACACGTAGTTAAAACACTTGAATTGTCGAACACGGCTCACATTGACTACGAGTAGAACATACAGTCCCAAACTCTGATTTTCTGAACACACAGTCCAAGTTGATGATGAACACACAGCCCACACTGATTAGGATTGAACACACGGCCCAAAACATAGATTTACTGAACACGCAGCCCAGATTTGAAGTGAACACGCAGCCCACTGATTAAGAGTAGAACACACAGTCCCAAACTCTGATTTACTGAACACACAGCCCAGATTTGACGTGAACACACAGCCCACTGATTAAGAGTAGAACACACAGTCCCAAACTCTGATTTACTGAACACACAGCCCAGATTTGACGTGAACACACAGCCCACTGATTAAGAGTAGAACACACAGTCCCAAACTCTGATTTACTGAACACACAGCCCAGATTTGACGTGAACACACAGCCCACTGATTAAGAGTAGAACACACAGTCCCAAACTCTGATTTACTGAACACACAGCCCAGATTTGAAGTGAACACGCAGCCCACTGATTAAGAGTAGAACACACAGTCCCAAACTCTGATTTACTGAACACACAGCCCAGATTTGACGTGAACACACAGCCCACTGATTAAGAGTAGAACACACAGTCCCAAACTCTGATTTACTGAACACACAGCCCAGATTTGACGTGAACACACAGCCCACTGATTAAGAGTAGAACACACAGTCCCAAACTCTGATTTACTGAACACACAGCCCAGATTTGAAGTGAACACGCAGCCCACTGATTAAGAGTAGAACACACAGTCCCAAACTCTGATTTACTGAACACACAGCCCAGATTTGCACACAACTTATTCACTTCATTTGCACACGGCTCATTTTCTTCATTTGCTGATACATGCATTCGTTCTAAATGCAGGCTGGCTCTCGCACCGTGCGAGGTTATGGCTCCACTGCCGCGAGGGAGTGGTATGCTGAGCTTCCGGAAGCTGTCCGAGACTTGGTTGACTTTGCAGGATTCGGACCATTCTGCAGGGGGTTATCTCACTGTCTTATCAGTAGGACATTGTTTGCTGCTCTGGCGGAGAGATGGTGGGACACCACCAATTCTTTCCATTTCTCTGCCACCGGGGATATGACTATGACCCCACTGGACTTCGCTGTACTCACCGGCCTAGACGTAGGCGGTGGACCCATTCCCTACGACGAGGATATGAGTGAGTGGGAGGCTGCTTGGATTTATCTATTGGGGGCCGCCCACCTGTAGACAGAGGTACCGGGAGGGTTCGGTATACTTGGTTCTCTTCCCATTTCCGGCGGCCACAGATGGAGCCTGAGTCTCCCGAGGAGGTCGAGCAGTATACCCGTGGTTTCCTCATGTTCCTCTTTGGCACCACTCTGTTTGCCGATAGAGGGAACATGGTCGGGTTGTATCTACTGAGTGCTCTGGTAGACCTATCACAGGTCGGTCAGTATGATTGGGGCGGCGCTGGCCTGGCTACCCTTTATTGTTATATGAGTGCAGTCTCTCGTGGGCGGGGGGATTTACTCGGCGGCTACTGGAGAGCCTGGGAGGTACATTCTGTCCTCTTGATTTACATTTTGCTCCTCATTACTTGTTCATTGCACACACAGCGCACTTTGCATTCGGTATTCTTCCTTTAGCACTTTACATTCACATTCCGCACTGCTTTTTTTCAGCTATGGGTATATGCATATTTCCCCACCTTAGCTCCGGAGATGGAGGTGGCGGGACCTCCTATGACTCCGTTTTCATTGATGTTTGAGGGCGAGCACCTATCGAGGCCTCGAGAGACTCTCTTTTCTCTGCGACAGTACTTCGACACTGTGAGGGCGACAGAGGTATTTCAGAACTCTCAGTCCTTTTCATTTTCATCTTTGATCTGCTTTGTATATTCTTGATTTCTGATTGATTTGTACACTGGTTATCCGCAGATCACCTGGCAGCCCTGGGCAGTCTTTGGCGACGATCTCGAGAATCAGCACCCCGGAGGGTCGACTAGTTCCCAGTATAGGTTCCTGCTCGAGGGACCAGTCGGCAGGGCTTGGTTCCTGGGGGAACGTTTTCAGCGTCAGGTGTGGGGGTATGATTCTCAGGACCCTCCTGCTGTGCCTCCACCCACTATGCGGACTGCCGACAGGCTATCTGCTGAGGAGGTCACTAGGGACATGCAGGGCAGTGACGCTTTATTACATCTCATTGAGGGGAACTACGCCACCTATCGCCGCATATATCTGATGTCCCCCTTGACGGGAGTACGGGCTCCACCACTGAGGCCCACTGGCGCACCATCTTCGAGTCGTGCCCGTGCTGCAGACATCCCCTCTTCTAGCAGGGCTGGTGCATCTAGAGGTAGAGGCAGTTCGATTCCTCCGATCCCTCCGACTCTCGATCATCCTGGATGGCCAGATATGCCGACTGAGTTGACGAGTTGGCAGTATGGGACTACTTCTCCGATTCCGATCCCTATGGAGCCTCCGATGCCTGGTCACAGATATGTCAGTGATCCTGACTCACCACCGGTATGTTCTACCATTTTTCATTTATCACACAGACATTTTGGCAGTTGCTTATTTATTGATGAGTTGAGCTTGTGTCTGCAGCCACCTCGGGAGTACATAGACCAGATGCTCGGGGTGGTGGCCTCACTTGAGGGGATGGTCCTGCGTAGAGAGGCACAGATGTCCATCATGGGCTTCCAGGTACCCTTCATCTCTCTTGCATTTATCATATTTCTGTTAACATGCTGGTTTTGAGCATTCTGCTGCACTGATAGGCTGTGTAGAACACATCTGGCACACACCCCACTCACATACTGTACTTGCACCTGCTTTTTATGTTTGAACTGATGTATTGCACTTTTGATTTTCAGATGCCTCCCGTGTATGCTCCGTCGCGGGCCAGGCCATCAGGGCCTTCTCAGAGAGGTCGAGGTGCTAGACCTACTCGAGGTACTGGGCCGCGAGGAGCTGGGCCATCCAGGCCTTACCGAGGAGCTCGAGGAGCAGGGTCGTCACGCAGACGCAGGGCACCCATTGTCGAGGATGAGGAGGAGGAGGTCACAGACCGTGTGTCAAAGACATCTCCTGGGGAGGGAGGCTCCGGTCTTGGTTCCGGGAGCGGAGGCGAGGCCGAGGGTGATCCGGAGGATGACAGCTCTGATCCAGATGGTGATGATGGTGCAGAGGTTATCCCACAGAAGAGGATGAGAGGGCCTCCTCCTTCCCGTTCCCGAGGATACTGATGTTATTTCCTGCTTTATTTTACTTTTTAGCTAGTAGTTTGTAGCACTTTGCACATTGTTAGGCAGTTTTCTTTTCTGTAAAACTTGTACCTTTATTTGTTGTAAAACATGATGGAATGAAACAGCTTTTGAAAAGATGTTTGTATTTGAAATTCTTAGCATCGCATCGCATCATTTTGCACAAAAATGGAATTGAATGGAAATGTGCTTTGTATATTCACCGGGTCAGGTAATGAACCGACGCAACAAATTAAAACAAACCGACTTACTAAGAAATAACAGAATCTTAGCAAGTTTACAACTCGATAAGCAAAGTACAACAATGTTAACAACTCAATAAACAAGACTCGACAAAATTGTGTAAACAAAGGTAAAATCAAAACATAAAATGCGACAGCTCGACAAAACTTACAACTCGATAAACAAAACAACAACTCGATAAGCAAAAACACAACAAAGCATACTTCGGACGGACGATCTGGATGATGGAACGCATCCGAAACTGAGAGAAACGGAGGCCTTTGACATCCCCATGCCTAGAAATGCCTCAAACTTCCTTCCGGAGGGCAAAACAGGACCGATGCAGGGCCGAACACATTTTACATTTGGAGACTAGGGGGTGGCCGGCCGGCCATGTTTTGAATCAAAGGTGGCCGGCCTACTAGAATAGGTGGCCGGCCGGCCACCTCCCCCACAACCTCCAGAATTTTGACAAGTGTCCCTTGAATAGTGTTTTGCCCCTCTATAAAAGCCCCACCCTTGGAACTCATTCATTTCATCATCGTTTCTCACAAAAATGGAGGCATTCCTTGTAGAAAATCTCACATCTTGGATTTCTTCTTTAGATGGCTCGGAAAAGTTGAACTTTCCGGGGTTTGGCTTGAATGCACTATTCACGTTGCGCCGGACTCCGCTACATCTTCCTTTCCTCCATGCCGCGGCAAGGTTTTGGAACCCGGTGACGCATGTTTTCAGCTTCGGAGGACAAGAGGTATGTCCTACTTTTGAAGATTTTCAAGCCTTGATGGAATCCGAGCGAGGCGAGGAAATCTTGCCCCAGCTCAATTTTGGCTATGCCCAGGCCTTAGGGCGGATGTGCGGACTCAGCGCGCATGATGCTCGATCCCTGATTGGTAACGGAATGTTGGATATCCCAGCTTGAGTTTACCGATTCTCTGATGCTGGTGACCGCGGCGACCATCATTGGCAAGGCTTCCGGCAGCACGCCCTCTGCTTGTGCCTACTATCTCACTTTCTGCTTTGTCTCGGGCTCCGGAGGCTAGCGCCGTTTGATTGAAGTCGCCCAAGGTTTGAAAGAGGGAAAGAGTTGCATTGCCATGACTCTGGCCGAGACATTGATGGGTCTGGATGCCTTCTACCGTGGGGAGACAACCATTTTGCAGGGAGTCCACTACTGCTGCAGGTAATGTTTCCCACCAAGCTCACATGTATTTGCTCACATCACTCGGCCCTCGGGCTCGATTTTTCTCACAAAACCCTTATCTCACTTTTCTCTCATCATACATCTCTCTATTCTTTATTCTCTCATTTTTCATCCCTCCCCAGATATGGTTGATGGATAAATTACAAGTTGTGGACTCTTGCCCTGCATATTCAGCTCGCGGCTACTTCTTTCGGCAACGCCTAGTCAATGCCCTTGATGAGGGATGGTGGTTCGAATGGATGTGTAATTTGTCAGCCGAACGCATTGCTTGGCGCTGCCCTTGGCTCAATCTCCCGGCGATGAGCTACAGCATGTCTCGTCAAGTTGGGATTCGACTGATAGGCTTGACTCACTGTGTGTCCTATTTCCCATTCCGTATTCTGCGCCAGTTCGGCCACGATCAGACTTGCCCACCAGAGGGGATAGAGTATCCGGCTACGTTTCCAGTTCGAGGCGCACAGCTGGCTCGGCAGGCCACAGCGTGGAGAGTTAGAGAACTGCTGGCCCCTGCTCCCACTTTTAGTTGCACTTTGTCTGATGAGTGCTGGGATTGGCTTAACGAAGAAGCACAGGTTGGGCCCAGGTCGGCATCAGAGGCTTCAACTAGCTCTGGAAGGGGGCACAGGGACACCTGACTTGACTATGCCCCAGATTTATTGCTTTATTAGTACTTTCAAGTTTTCTTCCTGAGTGTAATAAAAAGCAACTTCAATTGTATGCAAGAGCAAGTGAACTCTGTTTTGAAATCAATGAAATTGAAGGTTGTGGTACTGAAAATTCTCCGCTTTGGTCCAAAAATGGTCTTAGTTGTAAAAAGATTAATTTGAACAAAGTCAACTTTTATTAAAACTTTTCAAAACTATTTTCGATATGGATCAGAACTGGACACGCCTGAGATCTGTCACTGAGATGCACAACCCCGGATCCTAGCAACTGGAAAGTTGCCCCTAGTTTGAATGATACCGCAGCACTTCATTGCAACGGAAAGTTGCCCCTAGTCTGAATAGCACTGTACCGGAGATCACGATAAATGCTGATGAATAGAGATGACTGAGATGATCAAATGGACAAAGTTGATCGGGGAAAATTGTGGCTGAACTTCAAGACGAAGCTGCCTACGTATCCCAAAGATGGGAATCAAGCCTTACGTAGTTCAGGCTCAGGTTCGCTCGGGTATTTTCACTCTCCTTTTGCGCTCTAACTTTTGCCAAGGCCGCCCTTTGCGGGTTTTCAACCTTGCGAGCTCAGTTTTTATAATTTCAAATTTTCTATGCTCTGAATTTTGCCTAGGTCGCCCTTTCGGGTTTTCGGCCTAGCGAGCCTCTCAGGGGTAGTATTTCTTCAACTTGTCCATGTTGATCGGTTGGGAAAACTCTAAGCCATCTAGATCCATCAGAACCACAGCTCCACCAGACCAGATTGACTTGATGATGTAGGGACCAGTCCAATTAGGTCTGAACTTGCCCCTTGGGTCGTGGATGGGAGCTCGGTTGTCTTTGAGCACCAAATCTCCTTCCTTCAAATTCCTGGACTTAACCTTCTTGTTAAAAGCCCGGGCGATTCTGCGTTGATAACTTTGGACGTGGTACAGTGCTTTCAACCTTCTTTCATCGAAAAGCATGAGTTCCTCAAATCTGCTCTGTTGCCAGTCTGCCTCGGCTATTTGACACTCGGCCAATACTCGTAATGACGGAACCTCAATCTCAATAGGTAGAACGGCCTCCATCCCATAAACCAGAGAATACGGAGTCGCCCCAGTAGAAGTTCTGATTGAAGTCCTGTAGCCCCACAGAGCAAACGGCAGCTTATCTGGCCAGTCCCGATAGGTTTCCACCATCTTCTGTAGTATGCGCTTGATATTCTTGTTGGCGGCCTCAACTGCTCCATTGGTTTGCGGCCGATAGGTAGATGACTTATGAAAAGCCACATTGTATTTCTCCAACAAATCAATCACCTCCTTCTTGAAGTGGGAACCATTGTCTGAAACGATTTCATTTGGGACTCCGTAGCGACAGATGATGTTGTTTCTGATAATTTTGCTACGTGCGAAGCCTTCAACACCGCATAAGATTGGGCCTCAACCCACTTTGTGAAGTAATCTATCGCTACCAAGATGAACTCATGCCCATTCGACCCCTTCGGCGTAACTGCTCCGCAATCACATCAATTCCCCAGACTGAAAACGGCCATGGCGAAGTCATGTTGTACAGCTTTGACGGCGGAATGTTCATGCGATTTGCATGAATTTGACACTTGTGGCATCGCCGGACGAAACAATACAATCCTCCTCCATGGTGGACCAATAATAACCCTGTCTAAGGATCTTCCGTGCCAACATTACCCCATTCATGTGTGCACCACATTCACCCCCGTGGATGGCTTCCATCAGACGCTTTGACTCTTCGGCATCAACGCACAGTTTATGCATTCCCAGATGACCCCGTTTATACAGTTTACCCCCGCAGATGATGAACTGAACTGCCATTCTTCTGATTGCCCTCTTGTCTTTGGCATTCACCCCTGACGGGTATGCTTCTTTTTCTAAGAAGTTCCAGATGTCGTAATACCAGGGGTGTTCGTCCTGAACTTCATCTATGGCTGCAATCGACTCATAGGCAGGTGCAAATTTCTGATCAATGATGACTGGACGCATCCGGACTCCACAAGGGATGTCTATCATAGATGATAGAGTTGCTAAAGCGTCTGCGAACTTGTTGTTCTCTCTTAGTAGATGAGTAAAACTTAGCTTCTCAAACCGAGGAATCAGCAAATCCAAGGTCTGGTGATACATCATCATATTTTCCTCTTTCACTTTCCAGTCTCCTTTAGCTTGAGACACAACAAGGTTCGAGTCCCCAATGACGTCCAACCGTCTTGCCCCTAGTTCTAGGGCTGCTTCTAAACCAGCATGCACGCCTCGTATTCTGCTTCGTTGTTCGAGACTTTGAATCGGAGTTTGAAGGCTAGAGGGATACGGGAATCATCGGGTGCTATCAGCAACACTCCTATCCCATACCCATGTTGATTTGACGCTCCGTCAAAGTACATCGTCCAAGTTTTATCGTCGATATGCAGAATTGATTCATCTGGGAACAGGTACTCAACTGCTTCATCCCCCTCAACCGGGTGGTCGGCAAGGAACTCTGCCACTACTCTTCCTTTCACTGACTTGCGCGTCACGTACGTGAGATCAAATTCGGAGAGCAACAGCAACCAACGAGCTAGCCTACCCGTAAGCGCGGGTTTCTCGAAAAGATATTTGATGGGATCAAGTCGTGAAACCAACATTACAGAGTGAGCTAACAGGTAGTGCCGCAGCTTCCTGGTAGCCCATACCAGAGCTAAGCAAGCCTTTTCCAGCGGTGTATACCGGGTTTCATACTCCAGCATCTTCTTGCTGAGATAGTAGATGGCTCTTTCCACCTTATCCTCTGATTCTTGTGCAAGCATGCAGCCCATTGTAGTTTCAGTCACTGACAGATACAAAATCAACGGTTTCCCTGGTTCTGGCGGTGACAACACGGGTGGGTTCTGTAGATATTCTTTAATCTGTTCAAATGCAGCTTGGCATCGGCCGTCCCATTGGAACTTCTTTCCTTTCTTCAGGAGGCCAAAAAGTGGTTCACAAGTCAAGGTTAATTTTGAGATAAACCGTCTTATGAATTGCACTTTACCCAGAAAGCCTCGCACCTCCTTTTCAGTCCTTGGTGGTGGCATTTCTAAGATGGCCTTGATTTTGGAAGGATCGACCTCGATGCCTCTTTGTGTAATCAGAAACCCCAGCATTTTTCCCGCTGTAACACCAAATGTACATTTCTGAGGGTTTAGCCGCAACCGGAATTCCCTGATCCTTTGGAAAAACTTATGCAAGGCGGTGTAGTGGCCCTCTCTTTCCTTGGACTTGACAATCATGTCGTCCACATACACCTCAACCTCTTTGTGGATCATATCATGTAGTATTGTGGTCGCGGCCCGTTGATAAGTAGCTCCAGCGTTCTTCAACCCAAACGGCATTACCCGGTAGCAGTATGTCCCCCACGGGTGGTGAATGCAGTCTTTTCTCTGTCTTCTGGTGCCATCACTATCTGGTTGTACCTGAGAAGCCATCCATGAATGAGAGCAATGCATGCCCTGCTGTGAAGTCTACCAACTCATCGATGTGCGGTAAGGGGAAGTCGTCCTTCGGACTAGCTTTGTTCAAATCCCTGAAGTCTACACACACCCGGATCCTGCCATCTTTCTTCGGCACCGGAACAATATTGGCCAACCAAGTCGGATACTCTGATACCAGCAGGAAGCCTGCGTCAATTTGCTTGGTGACCTCTTCTTTAATCTTGAGAGCCCAATCCGGGCGGATCCTTCTGAGTTTCTGCTTGACAGGTCGGGCCTCGGGGTCAAGGGGGATCCGATGCTGTACAATCTCAGGATCGATTCCAGGCATGTCTTCGTAGGACCACGCGAAAACATCTTTGAAATCTTTTAATAAAGCGACTAAGCGCTCGCGTTCCTCCGAAGACAACGTGGACCCGATCTGGACCAGCCGCGGGTCCTCCTCAGTACCAATGTTCACGGAAATGATTTCATCCATTAATGGCTTAACAAATCTCTCTTGCTCTTGCTCAATTAAACGTTGTAAAACCGGAGGAACTTCGTCCTCGTCGTTTTGATCAAAATTTTGAAAGTCTGAATTAATGCAATAAATTAGGGGCACAGAAAACTACTCGGAAACCACAGATAGTTCATTCTCATTAGTACATCCAAATCGTCCAATTCTTCTGTTACAACAGACTCAAAAGAAAAGGAAAAAGACGACCTGGACAGGACTGTGGCATCCGGGTTAACATCCCCAGGAGTACCAGACTCAGACTCAGTCGAGCTGGAACCTGATTCCGACTCACAGGACTCGGTGGAATCAGATTCCGGCTCACTACCTGACCCGGAACTGCTGGACAAAATCCCTCCTCGTACTGCCAAGTGAGAGAGGGTGCGATTGATGCATCCAAGATAGCTGCTGGTCGGCTCGCAGCCGTTTCATCCCCAATCATGGACACCTCGAAGTTATCCCCCAAGCACTCTTGGTCGATCGGAGGATCAGAGAGGAGACATGCCAGTGCTACCCCCATTTCAAATCTGTGCCCTCAGGATCCCCTGCTTTATTCTGCTCAACCTCAGTTGTTGGGTCTGTCTGCTCTGTGGCAACGTCATCCCCGGATAGTTGCAAATCGAAGAAGATTTCGAAGCCTGGGACGCGCTTCTTCTCCGCGTTTATCCACGGCTCTGGGAAGCCGCAAAATGGAAAATCTTCCCCCTCCCGGACAAAGCGTCCGTTCAGGGTACCCCAAATGGGCCTGTGCATTAAGTCAAACGGCTTCCCAGCCTGCTTCGCCCTGGCTCTGCCGGCCATTTCTTTCCCTTCCTCACCCAGTCTTCTTTGGTGGGCAGATAACCCAGTCCAAAGGTATGTGGATTGTGTGGCACTTCGGCCAACGCTGCGACCCCTTTCCTGCCGCTCTTTCCTAATCCCATCCCGGGAATATGTTGTAGCTTGTTCATGAGGTAGACTGATTGGGCACTGACATACACGCCCTCATTCACAGCCATAATGTTCTGTACTACCCGGGCCTCGGCCAAAGTGAATCCTGATAAGAAGACATCTTCTGTGCCATGCTCAATATCTAGGACCGGCGTAGATACCTCCGGAGGTGGGTGGATCGATGAATTCCCGAATACAGTGGCTACTCCCCTTTCCATAGGGGTATTTCACCATCTGATGAAGAGTGGAAGAGACTGCCTTTTGATGGGTGCAGCCACGGCCGCCCCAAGAGCAAGTTGAAGGTTGCGGGAACGTCCAAGACGTGAAATTCGACATCGTGTTGTCCTGGACCAACCTTAGTTGGATCTTGACAATCCCCATCACTTCTCTACTCGTGTTATCATAAGCCTTGATCACCTGAGTTGTTGGCGTGAAGTCCGCGGGCTTTAACCCGATTGCATATGCCGTTCTGACTGGGCAGACATTAATAGCAGATCCGGTATCAACAAGTACCACCGGTATCCACTTGTCTCTACACTCAACAGAGATGTAGAGAGGTTTGTTATGGTTCACGCCCTCAGGCGGCAATTCCTTGTCTGTAAAGGTTAATGCCGGGGAACCCCCTCCCGGAAAGACCAGGCCGACCAGCTGCTCTGGTGTAGTATCGATGGAAAGTTTGGCTTTGTCCATAGCAGAGAGGACAGCCTGTCTGTGTACCCTTGAAGCCATAAGCAGTCCCCAGATGGAGATGTCTGCTTGTATTTTTTTAACTGTTTCAGTACAGCCTCTTCTTCAATTTGTTTCTCTCTCTGTCTCTCTCTGTTTCTCTGCTTCTTTATCTTTCCCGGATGCCTCAGGTTGGTCAAGGTGTGGGGGCTTGAAATACCGCCCACTCCTGGTCATGTGGTCCACCTCATCGAGGTACCAAGTATCATCTGGTTGAGTACCTGCCCAATCTTCATCCGTGTGGGCAAGACATAAGTCGTCGTCTTCCCACCACATCCCACTGGCATTCAACAAACACCTATCTGGTTCAGGCATGTTTGTACTCTCAGCATTTTCATCCCACATGCTCACAGCATGTCTTGCTTCGTGCTCGCAGCACTTTCAATTTCTTCATGGTTCTTGGCTTGCGGATTCTCTCAGAATCCCAATTCTTTCCTTTGCTCCTCCTGTGTTAATTGTTCGGTTTTCAAAATCTCTTGATCCCGAGCGAAATTCTTTGTACGCGGCGCTCTCCGGCATTCAATCTGACTCTCGGCCTTCCGGCCATTATTGATATCTCTGCCCTTATTCGAACCAGTTGATTGAAGCATTGGCTGATTCTTGGTCGTTGAAAAATTGGAGGTTGGCGAAATCCTGTTCCACTGTAGTCAGATCATCTGCCCCTTGTTCAGATCTGTCCCCCCGATCATGCACAGTTCAGTCTTCTCTGACAACCCCACACTCAGCTTAGGCTGGCCCATTGGCAAAAATATATTCACTGGGATCGTAAGCTCTCCCAGCTAGACTCCCAGACTGTTCCATCCCAGACTCAACAGTTTTGC